>OY744523.1:43903599-43918599 GCA_963556195.1 Sepiola atlantica
AGATGGAAAATAATATGTCAAACACTGCTAAGGAAGATATGACCCCACACAGTTTAAAAGAAACACTACAGAAAAATGGTTGATACCGTCGACAGTCGCGAAAGAGTATGAGAAAATGAAAGATCCAAATAGGGATGTAAGAATACACATGTCGATCGAAGAGTAATTGAATCTGTAAGACATTTATTCTCACAAAAAAATCTAAAAAAAGCTACCTGTCGATATTTTACACAGCGAAAACTGTGTTTTTAATGGTGGGGTGATTGAGGGCTGGGAGGTTACAATGTAATTTTCAGTTAACGGAATTTGGCAAAACTTTGTGTCCTTCGACGGAAGGAATATACACCGCTTTTTGACTGGCAACTGAACCAGGCGGATATAAACGTGGCCTATAACTAAAAACAAACAAACAAGGAGGGCAGTCTGACAGAATGTAGCTTGATCTAACGGTCCTAACTATTGGGCTGTCTATCAATATGTCAGTTTGTCTATCTCTATCTCTGAAGAGCAGCCTGCGTTTGATAACGTCTATCGATATTAATCTCTATTTGTGAATGTTTTAAGTTGTCTGTATTTATACACTTCTTATAAAAAGTAAACATCGGTGTCCGAGTAATTGTATCTACAGCCCTATCAAAAAGCTTTGCTACCGACGACAAAAGGTGTATAATTTATACGCACATCGGTAAGTTACCACGTAAAATGTGTCAATGATAACGCCATTGTCAACGTCTGTTTCGAAAATACTAAATGACTTACATTGCTAATGTAAAATGCGAAATTCTTCGGAGATTTATTGTTTACCCAGACCCATGTAAAAACATGTTTCCAGTTATTAGTCTGTCGTAATTTTTCTTTTTTTTTACCAGCGTTTTGATTTTTAATAGACGTCCGTGCGTCTAGTGTACGGCGAGTGATGTTTACGCAGGAAAAAGTGTCAATTGCCTCTGAATGGAATGACGATGGGTAAACGTGTAGATGTGATTGAAGTATCAAAAATAATCGGTTTATCACATGTTTTGAACTAATGCATCTCTAATGGTTTACTTTTAAGATATATTTTAAGTGATTTTCTAACAGGAATTCATTTCAAATTAAATCAGAATGAATCACAAGATGTAGATGCTTAATGTAAAGTAAATGCATTTAGAAAAATAGTATTTTTAAGTACAACAATTATTTTTGAATTGCTTGATTACACGTTACAGGCATTCAAATATATTACCTTACTTCTCCTTCGTATTCCTCTAATTATTATTATTAATGTTATTATTATTATTATTATTATTATTAGTAGTAGTAGTAGTAGTAGTAGTAGTATTATTATCAACATCAATATACAAAATATATACATCAGTTTATGAAGAACGAGTGCCGAATTGATTCTTCTCGTTTTAAATTTTGAGAAGGTGATTTTCATCTTTTTATTTATACACACTCAAAAACACACACACACACACACACATATATATATATATATATATATATATATATATATATATATATATATATATATGTATATAAATCCAATGCTTACTAGACACCCACCTCGAGTGTTTAAGAGTGTGTCAGGATACTTTGACATGAGGTTACTGTACCTACAGGATAACCATGAGCAACCATTAAATATGACATAGTATACGAAGCCCAACTATAACCAAATAGATCACATAAAATATATGCTATAACATCGTTTACTTATAAATTGAGAAGAAGAAAAATTAATATTATTTACTTTTTTACTAACTCAACGTGTTTTATAACGCGTTTCAAGCATCTAGGCTCACATCAGATATTTTTTTCTTTTTAAAAAAATGTTTTTATTTTCAACAGTTTGGCGTTTCTGTGCATGTGAGCGCGGGTGGGTGCGTGTATATGTGTCTTCATATCTTTAACTTCTCTGGGTCAAAGTTGTGTGTTCTTTTTAAGCATCTGTGTTACTGACTTTAATGTTTTGCGGCAATCTTCGTGTGGTGATTGGGAAGGTTTTGGTCAGTATCTCTGGTTTTAGGATTGCCTTAGGAATTGTATGACCTTGTCGTAACTGTGTCTGCGCGGTTGTGTGCGGTTAGTTTTCTGATAGTGTACGTAGGTGCGCCTGCGCGTATTCATGTGTTTTTGGTGTTTTTTATACATACTACATACATAAACATATACAAATATTCATATACACGCATATATATATATATATATATATATATATATATATATATATATATATATATATATATATATATACATATATATATATATAACTAAATATACATACATATACACACATGTATATAAACGTATACATATACAGAGATGAGAGGGAGAAATAAAGGCAAGGGAATAATAGTCATATCTACATGTAGAATTTCATTTCTGTATTTTGATGCAAATAAAGAAATATAAAGATAGGTAAATAGATAGATAAATACATATACGTCAATAAAAAAGGTTTATATGGATAGATAGAAATACATATAAGTAGGTATGTATATATATATATATATCTATATATATAATCTGTATATATATATATATATCATCTTTCTCATATATATATTTATCTATACACATATGTATATATATATATATATATATATATATATATATATATATAGACTGAGATGTAGATATATAGATTTTGAAGTGGCTAGATATATCGATAAGTAGATAGCTAGATAAATAGATAGATAGATGCATGGATACATATATGGATAGTTGAATATATATATATATATATATATATATATATATATATATATATATATATAGATTTAGATTTTTCACTTGTAAAATAGATCATTCAGTGAAGACCGGGGTTGTTCCAATAAAAAACAAGCTCGATGATACTCGATTACAGAGTACAGAGCATTTATATGTGATTTTATGAAGGCTTACCAAAGCATTCCTTTCAAGACACCAATGATCACCATTAATAATATTCTCCACAGAGAGTTGCAAACGGCTGTGTCAGCCGTTAAGGAAATATTTTAAATGATTTAAAATAATAACTAGATTTTTGTAGAAGGCCTTTTTATAATAACAGTTTATTTTTGATATATGAATAATTTTTTAAAAACAAATTCTGCGGGATGGGCTTTTTTCGCTTCGTTAAACAACAAAACGATAATAATTCGGCAGTTAATTAAATGAAGGATATTTTCCCAAAATGTAAAATGACGTCCCAGACACTAGATAATTAATTTCTATAAGGAATAGGTTTAATAATAAATATTTTTAGAAACAGTACTTTGAATAAATAGTTTATATATTAAGATTTTTTCTTGATGGAAGGGAGTTTTCTGCGGGATTGACATTCAACTCGTCGTGTGTTTATTTCGAAGGGTAATAAATCAACAATTGAAATAAGACTCTTTGAACTCGGACGAACATTTGTGTTGACTTTTCTTTGTGAGAAATTGGATTTAGAATTCCCATACTATCATTGGATTGGAATGCTAACTTGTGAGCGGTACCTTGAATGATTTAGTTCTTTTGTTTTCTTGTGGGGGGGGGATTTATTCATCATTGTACCGGCCGACGTGAAAGTGTATTATCGCACATTGTTCCGGTTTTGTGGTTTTATTGAATGTATTTGGGACCGATTATTTGCTTGTTGGCTTGGTGGAAAAAAAAATGCACAAGCTACTTTTCTAAGACTTTTCTAGGACTTTCTTTTTTATCGTTGTTCTTCCTTGCTTTTTAAGTTTGACTTTTATTTTTATTTTTATTTTTTTCCTCTTCTCTTCTTAAGTGACCTCAACTATTACAACGCCACATTGTGTTTTGTCGGAAATTGAAACCAGTATTCCAGACATTTAATTTCCCTGATGATCTGCCAAGCAAGTAACTGCTTGGTAGTGAAACACGTGTAGGAAAAAACATTTAATTTGAATAAATAGTATTTGTAGGAAAAATATCTTTAATGGTGATCATTGGTGTCTTGAAAGGAATGCTTTGGTAAGCCTTCATAAAATCACATATATATATATATATATATATATATATATATATATATATATATATATATATATATATATATATATATATATATATAGGCGCCACCAAAACACTTAATAGTATACTTGCTTTACATAAAAAAATCATAAAAATCCAATGAAACTGAAAATTAGTTGTCTCTAAGAATATACACTAATGCAGCAGATACACATGCAAGATATGCCTGTCTTTCAAACTCAGGATTACGCATGCATCCCTACACAAGAATAAAAGTGTATATTTAAATTAAACCAGAATTAAACAGACTATAACATAAATCAGACAACATGCAGACAACACGATACTGCATGCATATATAAACGAATGTTAGTACGTGCATGGAAAGGGACGCATATGCACGCGCACACGTGTGCATGTACGCATCTACACACATGAAACGGATGTATGGCCCGTACCTGTATGTGTGCATGTACACACAAGAATATTATAATGGCACGTGTGTATATATCTATACCCATCTATCTATCCATCCATCTTTTTATTTATATATCTATGTAATCATCCATCCATATATATATCCATCTGTCTACTAACACATCTATCTATCTATCTATACACACACACACACATATATATAATATATATATATATATATATATATATATATATATATATATATATATATATATATATATTATGCATTATACAGTTTTGCACACACCTGCACTGGGTTAGGTTGGCTAATACAAACTATATTTAGTTTAATTTAATTTTTATAGAAATTGGATAGTGAGTGGCTGGATATCTTTCGTGAAAACTTAGATATTCCGAATTTTGTGAAATTTTAATAATAGATATAATTCATACACATTCATCAAATTCTACTTTCTTTATTATTAAATAAGAAAATGTTGGTCATCATGAGGGTAAAACCTTCACATTTAATGATTTTGTTTAAACTTTGGCTTTAAATATGATCTATATACATAAATTAAGCAAGATTCTCTGAATTCCAAATTGTAATGAAGCCGTTAAGCAGGATCCACATTTGATTATTTAGGAGGACATCGAAATCTTAATTAGTTAACGTTAGACTAGAATCTGATAATTTTGAAGTTGGTTTGAAAGATGCCCCTGATATTTCGTTCCACACACGGGAAGTTCTTGGAAATACACTTTTCTCATGAAAGCTTCGTTTAATCTAAAGTACACAAAAAATAGATGTCATTTACATTGCTTGTAGCTATAAGCATTTTTGGTGGTGAAGGTTTTACATAAGAAACTATATGATAGAGCGTGAGTGAGCATATACAATGAAAATAACGATGAGAAATACTATCAACATCTCTTCTTTGAGAAAAAGGCCGTTTAGATACTAAAGTCGGTTTTGCACTCTGTCAAGCCAGAAAAGGGTTCTATAAGAAGCATCGCCCAGGGTTTTACAACGGTACTCCATCTTGGGACGTGTTTTACTTATACAGGTAACGGAGTAGGTAAAATGTGAGATACGTTAAGTAATGGTAGAAAAGTTACCACCATTTTATCAGCAACTTTAGCAACATATCTTATGTAAGTCTCCAATTTTAGATTTAGGGTGAAGGCTATTTCTCGTGCCTTATCAAAGTCAGGGTTTCGTCGAAAAGGGATCCATTTATTTCGGTTGGTAAAGAGTGAGTATTCGAGCGTTGGTTGTGAAAGGAGAAAAGCTTGGCTTTAGACGTCTTAAAAGTAAGCGCCTTTTAACCCATTGCCCAACGTGTTCGACGTTGGTAGAGACACACTCCAAAAAAAATATTGACTATTAATGCCATTTCAAGTGTTCCTATAGATAAGTTCTTCTCAACCTGGGGTATGCGGTCCCCTAAGTGACCGGAACACGGGTTTAGAGGAGTCGTGAATAATTTTAGATAGGAGGTAATGTTATCAAACAAAGTATTGACATTAAACTTTTAAAAATCTTGAATGGCAATAATAAAATGTAAAAATGTAAACATGAAATAAAGAAATCTGTGCTGATGTTATTGTTATTAATAAATATCGCATCTAAACACACTTTCAAGGCTTATAGCCTCATCTATATATTAATACGATAGCGTGTGTGTTCGTGTGTCAAGCTTATATCAAAAGCTCTTCGCATGAGTACCGCACCTAGATTTGTAAAATCATTCAAGTCACCTAATTTTCGTAATATTCTCTAGTATATACCTTTGGCGCAACAGTTAGCGACGCAAGATTTTGACGTCGGTTATTGACGGCGCCCGACTTGTTTATAGTTCTATCCCAACCAACCTCTAAGAGTTGTTCTTTTTCTACATCGAAGGGGTGGGGTTAGATCAAGGAGGGGACGCCGTGAAGACATATATTAATACGATAGCGTGTGTTATTTTGTGTCTCACGCTTACATCAACATCTTTCGGATCTGTGTATGCTACTCAGGAATTGGAGCCAAATGTAATTTAATTTAAAGCATTTATAAAGTAAGGTTTAGTCGTCGAAATCGGAATTAGTCGATCGATCAAATCGAGAAAAGGTTAGAAGGACGGACGGACGGACGGACACGATACCACTTTTATAAGGTAGGAACAAGATAATTAGTATTGCAAACATCATTTCGTGTAATTTACACGGGTTCCGCTAGTTTATTTTCAATAAAATAACAATTTTGTGAAGAGAATTTTAATTCACTTGTCGGGTAGCAAGTTTTTGGCTATTTTTTTGGTTATCAATCAACTTAAGTAATTTTGCGCAAAGAAAAATGTAAAACACGTGAAAATTTGGTAATTTTTAACTTCAACAATATTACCATCGAAACTACACCGTTTAACTAACATTCACTTGTTAATTTTCTCTATCAATAACTACCAAATAACTGTGTTATTTTACATTTTTCAATTTACTTATTCTTTAACTTTATTAAATAAATTATTGATTAAATAAATTTAACCCTAGACAAAATCGTATAGTATAGATATTTATGGCATTTGCATAAATGTAAACGAATGATCTTAGAATGTTATTTTGAAGAGCATTGATGAATATAAGGAATGGGGTTTGGCTGAGAATGGATTCTTGGTGCAGCCCGGCGTTGATACTGTAGACTTCAACCGATCAACGGCTACTTTTATTTACCATTCCAGAGACGAAGTTCTTAATGGTGTAGAATACATTTCTAGATATTCCACAGCGAGCAAGCGTGTACAGTAAACCTTTGTGTAACCCCCTATCGAAAGCCTTTGATATGTAAGGCGCTATTGGTTTAGAAACAAAGCCGTCGCCAATAGTTACCTTAAACTTGTATGATATCAAAGTCAGCACGTAAGATGTCTATTTTGCAGAGCGGAATTAATATTGCTTGCCTCTAAAGAGATTGATTTTGCTGACGGGGTGACTTTTTGATTTACCACAGATTCAAGCAACTTACTGATAACGTACGGATAGTGATTGGTTTATACTGAGGTCTATATTATGTTTTAATACTGAACAGACTGACGAATACTTTCAATGTAATGGAACGCATTTATCCTTGAAGCACCAATTGAACAGCTTCGTAAGAATAGATGCTAGTTCCGGTTGCACCTTTTTAGCCCCCTTATTGTCATGTTGTGAAGACGAGTTGCCTTGCTCGAATCACGGTCCTTAATAAGCTTTGCAACATCCCGAACAAATATATCTATGTCGCTCAGAGTGTTTACCGCTATATGGGAGAAATTCATAAAGTAGGCGTCGCTTATTTGATAGAAAAGTTCTTTGCAACCTGTGTTCTTCATCGGATGCTTAAAAAAATCACGTCTATCAATTGATAGTGGTTTGCATAGAGGTCTCACATTTTCACATGATCCTATGTGTTATTCTACAAAATTCGAACAAACTAAACGTCTGCTAAGCCACTCTATATTTGACGGACCGGATATAGGGCACTTTTGCGATTTCTATAGCCATTTTGCGGTGGTATTGGGCAGTCCATAAAGCGGATTTTCTGGCAAAACATCTCTTATGTACAACTCAAGGAAAATATCTATTTCTGTGATGTATGGCCGCCGCACATTCATAGCTGTTACACGGCTGGCTGTTTTGTTTCTGATGGGATTTTTTGAAAGTCTCAAGCTCTCAATAAAAACGATTAAAGAATCCGTTAAATCGTAGACGACACAGAACAGTTTTTTTCAGAATTGGAAGAATTTCTGATATGACAGATTTGATGCTGTCCAAACCAGCTATTAAGTATCGATACACTCAGTCATGGAAACGTACAATAGAAGTCTTATTAAACCATTTTTATCTTAATGGACACAAGTTTGTGATCGGAAGATTCCAGCGAAGGAGAACAGTTTACGAGCAATGTTCAGGACAAGTTTTATGTACGAAATACCCCTGACTAGCTTTCTAACATTGTAAATATTAAAATAATCATAGCCATTAATACTGATAGAAGTGTAAACAGACAGGATATAACCAATATTCTCCTAGATACTCTCAAAATAGTATATACGTCAGTGTGGGGACGAAAGCAGGTAAACATAGATATAGTGCTGTTAATACGTGCAACACGGAGACAAATATAGGAAAATATTGGATCTTCTATGGAGATATATCCTTACCACATGGGAAGTCGTCTCTTATGTAAGCACACATTATATGTCCATGTCGATCTTGAGAGTCGGGTCTCGATGTAATTTTCATGAAATCATCGGTAGAAGCTGACGAGAAAATGCCAGTTTCACACCAAAATAATAGGTTTTGGATTGTCTTCAAAAAATGACTTTCAAGCTCTGGAAGTTCGGAATGCGGACCCTTAATGTAGAACGACATCCTGATAGTAGGGAACCACGTAAGAAGTTGATGAACTGGGTTTAAGCTTTGATTTTAAGCTTTTTATGTTGATATAGGGTGGGGATGGATTGGTGCTTGTGTACGTTTGTGTACTCATCGTTATGGTGAGTTTACTGTACTAGGGTTCTTACGCGTGAAGAAACTTGGCAAGTATTTCACATTGTGATCCTAAAGTTGACCGTTCGCGCTAATGTAACCTAACAAGAGTCCAACATTAGCACTCCCTGGCCTCATATTCATAGGTTACATGAATTAGAACAAATACATGACGATACTGACAAATCTTCTGCAAAGAATGGTGGCTCCCTTTACCGGGCTAGAAAATATCTCTAAACTGCTAGTATTCTATATCTCTACAAAGTCACCATTTATAGGGTATTGTTGCCACATCTGATCTGGTGGGCCAACTACTAGTCTCTTCCCCTCAGACAGGGCCCAAATAAGAGCCTCACATCTGATAGGACCGAAACTATCTACCAAGCTTCATCCTCTGTGGCAATGTTGCCTCTCTCTGCAAGTTTTACAAGTACTTTAATAGAATGTTACCAACAAAATTGCTGCACCTGCGCTTCTTCAACTTACGTACCGGTGACTTTCCAAACAATCAGAAAACACCAACTCCTTCACTTTATAAGTCCTCAGATTCCGGATGGCTTTCTATTCTAAACAATTATTTTCTCGAACGGCTTGACTGTGGAATTCCTCTTTCCTCCTTGTGCGCCCGACTGTACACACATGTAGAAATTTAAATGTAATGTAAACAAACACCGTGCACCACAATTCCTAACTTTAGATTTCCCTATACATCTGAAGCGTTATTCAAAATAACCTCATCAGGTTAAGTGGAAATATGCATTGTTTTTTGGTTAATATAAGTCCCCCTATTATATATTGTGTGTGTGTGCAATGCACACAGGGTGATGTGACGCGAAAGTGTGTTAGCTATAAGGTAGCGTCTTGGCCTACTCACCATCTCGCCCTCAGCAACCACCACTGGCCAGCCTTGCACGAAACGAGAAGCCGAGCGTGTAAGTCTTCTCCTGTCAGTACTCAGCCTCTCCTTCATCAATACCTCTGCTGTGCCTCCTCGCGGCCACACACGGTAACTGGTTGTCATGCGCATCCAGGCGGAATCAGCAGAGGATCTCGGAACAGTAGGGAGTCTCAGAGGGAATGTGCTACGGCCCACCGACGTGTGGACATGCCCTGACACATTACCAATCCCTATTCCAGCCATGGGTCAAATGGCATCACTGCCTTGTGAGAGCTATTGGAAATGGAAAAGGCTAGGGGAGCAACCCCGACAGAAATGACGGAGTGGAGCCCCGTAGGCGGTTGGACGGCATATTTGCCTCCCTCCGGCAGCTCCTGCACCCTTGCTCGTCCCCCAGCCGTCTCGACTATGTCTCGCCGTTGGAATCGGGCGGGCCAGGACGAGAGAGTGAGCCCGATGCAGCGCAAGTCCCCCTCACTATAATCCAAATCCAGCGCAAGTCAGGGTGTCAAACATTGCGTCAACACCAAGTCCTGTGGCGATGGGCAAGCGGCAAAGCAGCAGGTGTGGAAATCACTGGGAGCTGTAGCTGCAAACCTGCACACAGGCGGTCCAGAAACTGGTCGTACTCCACTCGACCGAAGCAGCGAGGGGGTGCAGGCAACTGGCTGGTCGACCGAGCAGTCCTTTTCAGGATCACTTTGCTCGCCTCCATGGCATGAGGACGGGGCGATAACAGGAGCCCTAAACATAGCTGCTTCACCATTACCTCTGGCCAGCATACCGCGGCTGGCGGGGTTTCCCTCACAGCGGTCGAGACATGAGAAAGAAAGATTTGGTGCTTACCTTAGCATCATGGAACGTTCGTACTTTGCTCGACAACAACAGAGCTGACCGACCCGAGAGAAGAACTGCGCTTGTGGCAAGGGAGCTTGCCCGTTATAAGGTAGACATCGAGCCCTCAGCGAGACTCGCCTCCCTGACAAGGGCCAACTAACAGAGTCAGGCGGCGGCTACACCTTTTTCTGGAGTGGACGCAGTAGCGAGGAGCGCAGAGAGGCCGGCGTGGGCTTCGCCATCAAGACTGAACACGTGAAGAAGCTGGTCAGTATCCTGGACGGCATTAATGACCGGCTGATGAAGATGCAACTCCCGCTTAGCAAGGGAAGAACCGCCACACTGATCAGCGCCTACGCACCAACCATGACCAACCTCAAAGATACCAAGGACCAGTTCTATGAAGATCTAGAAAGCCTCATCTCCACTGCTCCGCAGAGAGAGAAGCTCATCGTCCTCGGCGATTTCAATGCCCGCGTTGGCACTGACCATTTCACTTGGGACCGGGGCCTTGCCAACCATGGAGTGGGCAAGTGCAATAGCAACGGCCTGCGGCTGCTCAGCCTCTGCGCTGCACACGACCTTTCCATCACCAACACCATGTTCCGCCTACCCACCCGTAGCAAGACGTCGTGGATGCACCCACGCTCCCGGCACTGGCATTTGATCGACTACGTCATTATCAGGGCAAGGGACAGAAGAGATGTAAGGCTGACCAAGGCTGTGTGCGGTGCCGAGTGTTGGACAGACCACCGCCTGATCACATCCAAAATGTGCCTCTACATCCAACCTAAGAGGCGGCCTAAGGGCCAGAAAGTCACAAAGCGCCTCGACGTGGAGAAACTGAAAAGTCCAGATGTCATCCATCAGCTACAGGAAACAATCAACGACAAGCTATCTGTCCCCCTTACCATCTCGGACACTATTGAAGATCAGTGGGCACGCCTCAGAGACTCCACCTACACCATCGCTCTCGAAATCATTGGACCTAAGAAAAAGAAGCACCAGGACTGGTTTGATGAAAATGACTCTGAGATTCAACCCCTCCTGGAGGAGAAACGCCAACTTCTCCGTGCACACCAGAGTGACCCTAAGTGCCTCGCAAAGAAAGCTGCCTTCATCAACACCCGCAGCAAGGTGCAGGCCAGACTCCGCTCCATGCAGGATGCCTGGCTCAGCGCCAAAGCAGATGAGATCCAGGAGCATGCCGATAACCATGATATGAGGAAGTTTTACGATGCGCTGAGGGCTGTCTACGGTCCCCAGTCATCAAGCTCCTCTCCCCTGCTTAGCTCCGATGGAACAACTCTCTTAAACGACAAAAAGCAGATCCTTGATAGATGGGCAGAGCACTTTAACAACGTGCTAAACCGGCCATCTTCCATCAACGATGAAGCCATCGACCGACTACGCCAGGAGCCTATCAACGAGGAGCTCGACATCCCATTCTCGTCAGAGGAAGTAAGCAAAGCCATCAAGCAACTTTCCTCTGGGAAGGCCCCTGGCCCCGATTTAATTCCAGCAGAAATATACAAATCTGGTGGACCTACACTGCTGGAAAGACTGACAGAACTCTTCCAATCCATGTGGGAGAGTGAAGAACTACCCCAAGATTTTCGTGATGCCACTATTGTTCACATTTATAAACGCAAAGGAAATCGTCAGTCTTGTGACAACCACCGCGGGATATCCCTTCTATCCATCGCCGGGAAGATCCTGGCCCGCGTCCTTCTTAATCGCCTGCTGGTACACCTTGAAGATGGTCGTCTTCCCGAGAGCCAGTGTGGCTTTCGAGCGGGCCGTGGGACGACTGATATGATCTTTGCTGCACGCCAACTGCAGGAGAAATGTGTCGAGCAGCACCGGGGCCTCTACACCACATTCGTCGATTTGACCAAGGCCTTCGACACTGTCAGCCGAAATGGCCTCTGGCGGATCATGGGAAAATTTGGTTGTCCAGACAGGTTCATAGCCATCGTCAGGCAGTTCCACGAGGGCATGACCGCTCACGTCCTGGATGACGGCGACCCCTCAGAGCCCTTCCTTGTGACCAACGGAGTCAAGCAGGGCTGTGTCTTAGCCCCAACGCTTTTTAGCATGGTTTTCTCTGCCATGCTCCAGGACGC
Organism: Sepiola atlantica; assembly: GCA_963556195.1. Lineage (NCBI taxonomy): Eukaryota > Metazoa > Mollusca > Cephalopoda > Sepiida > Sepiolidae > Sepiola > Sepiola atlantica. The sequence goes on from OY744523.1 coordinate 43,916,338, forward strand.
TTTCAAAGACAGTCACTCTGGCATTAACATCAAGTACAGATGTGACGGAAAATTGTTTAACATCAGGCGAATGCAGGCAGTCACGAGAGTGAGGGAAACCATCATCAGAGACCTTCTCTTTGCTGATGACTGCGCCCTTAACGCCCCAAATGAGACAGAGATGCAACATCTAATGGACGGATTCTCCACCAGTTGTGACAATTTTAGTCTTACTATTAGTACAAAGAAGACAGAAGTTATGTACCAACCCGCCCCAGGAGATGCATACCACGAACCCGACATCACTGTCAAAGGGCAGAAGATTCATGCTGTGGAGCAATTCACCTACCTTGGCAGCACCCTCTCCTGTACCGCCAACATTGACATTGAAGTTAACCATAGGACCTCCACAGCGAGCAGTGCATTTCGAAGACTTAGAGACAATGTGTGGAGGAGGAGAGGTATTGCACTCGCAACCAAAATCAAAGTATACCGAGCAATCGTCCTAACAGCCCTACTCTACGGCTGTGAAACTTGGACGCTTTATAAAAGACATGAAAAACAGGTGAATGGCTTCCACCTCAGATGCCTCCGTAATATTCTCAAAATCCGCTGGCAAGACAGAATTCCTGACACAGAAGTCTTGGAGCGCGCGGGGCTCCATACCATCACCACCATAGTCCACAAAACCCAGCTTCGGTGGGCAGGCCATGTCTACCGCATGTCTGACGGCCGAATCCCCAAACAACTCCTTTATGGGGAACTCAGCCAGGGAGAGCGGACTGCAGGAGGCCAAAAGAAACGATATAAAGACTGCCTGCGAACCTCCCTCAAGGACTTTGACATCAACCCCCAGTCTTGAAAGAGTCGCGCTGCAGAACGCTCTGCTTGGCGCTATGCCGTCAGCCAAGGAGCCGATAGGGCAGAGGATCAACGCATGATCCACGACCGGCAGAAGCGCAGGAGGCGAAAGGAGAGAGCTGCCGGTCCACAGCCTGTCGATGCCGCCTTCACATGTCCGGAGTGTGGAAGAGTCTGCCGAGCACGGATTGGCCTCATCAGCCATCTCAGGACCTACCGACCCCCGACGCCAAACTGATTGATACCTTGGTCATCGTCGACTTCGACGGACGAGCAAGCAAATGTATACATGTATGCATGTATGCCTGTATATATATATATATATATATATATATATATATATATATATATATATATATATGTATATGCATATATATTCATATATATATATGTGTGTGTATATATATACATATATATGCATATATATGTGTATATATATGCGTGTATATATATATATATATATATGTATATTTATACTGTGGGCCTTATCTTATACCAGTAATAGTAATAAAGAAATACTCTGTTGAGCTGGCCCCTGTCTTTTCCCAACTATACAACAAATGCCTTACCGAATATTGTTTCCCTGATAGTTGGAAAATTGCCTTTGTGGTACCAGTCTTCAAGAATTCTGGAGATAAAACCGATCCTCTAAGCTATCGCCCAATTAGTCTATTCCCGGTCTTTGCTAAAATATTTGAATCATTAATCAATCTAGCGATAGTCAGGCCTCTAGTTAATGCTGAATTTCTTTCTGATCATCAATACGGATTCAGACAAGCACGATCTACTGCACATATCCTAACGGGTATATCTGATCGCATATACCATACACTCAACAAACAGGTGAAGCTAGGGCAGTAGCGCTAGATATATCCAAGGCCTTTGACAATGGTCTGGCATTAAGGACTTCTCATAAAACTGCACTCATATGGTATTACTGGACACATATTTCATATAATGAAATCCTTCCTAACAAAACGAAAGATTCAGGTTGTACTCGATGGCCGTTCTTCTAAGCAATATGGCATAAATGCTGGTGTACCCCAGGGATCTATTCTTGGACCTCTACTGTTCCTAATTTTCATAAATGACCTCCATGATGCCATTGCGACTGAAATAGGAATATTTTCTGACGACACCACTCTCTAATCTCGTCATGTGGGCAAAACCGACGTGCACACATCTGAAGCAATGGCCAAATTGTTAGAAAATGCCCTCCAGTCTGTAGTGGAATGAGGTAAAAAAATGGATGGTAACTTTTAATGCCGCAAAGACAAAGCTATTTTCTTTCAATAACTGCAAGAAACCTCTTCAACCATCGATTGTCATGGCAAATAACACCCTACCTGAGAGTTCATCATTCAAACTCCTAAGCCTAACTTTCACAGATAGTATGAATTGGAATAAATACATCGAAAAGAT
>OY744523.1:43923599-43958599 GCA_963556195.1 Sepiola atlantica
ATATATATATATATATATATATATAGAGAGAGAGAGAGAGAGAGAGGGGAGAGAGGGAGAGATAAGTAAAGAAAGATAATATGATCACAGGCAAAAAAATGCCTTAACATAATTTAGCCACACACCATGAAATATAACAGCCAACCGTGTAATTTCTTAAGAACAATCTGAGTTTCATGATCAGTAGGATCTCGCTTAAAATCAAACCTGGTTAAATTTGTCGGCATTCTTGAAATGCTGACACCTCTAATTTCTATATAGATTATATTGCTAAAATACACATAAATAAAAATGGACATTGTTTCAATACTAAAAATACGCAGGTAACAACATAGACTACGACACGAAAATAGGCTTGTAATTGAATGGTATTACAAAAGCCACCCCTTTAAAAAGAGTGTAATATACGGCATGTCTACTAACACTCATGCAACGGTTCAGGTGATTTAAAAATAAGGCACACACATTCTTAATAGCTGATGTTTATTAGAAGTAAATGAAATTAAAAAAAAGGTAAGTGACGTAACAAAACATCAGAACAAAGCACCTAGTCAAAATTCACAAGTAGAAACATGGCATTAAAGACACATAAAATGAAATGATGAAGAGGTCATATGAATCACTGAAGAAGCAGCTACAGAAGTCAAACTCATAAAATAAATTAAGAACGAGGACAAAAAGAAATTCAAAGGAACGGTCAATAGAAGAACAACGCTATCAGAAACAGGAATACATAAATATCAACAGGCTATAATTAGTTTTGCACTCAAATATAAGTAATACCCCAGAATTATAAATACGTAATATGAATGTAACACTTAAACCTTTTAATAACAGGAATACACTCCCACCTGTAATCTAACTCACTCAGTGACCAATAAACCACACTACACACCATCAGCCTTCTATATATATTAATATATCATTGAAAAAGAGAACAATACATCATTCATTATTAACAATTAAAGTGTTTTAAATAATAATAACTTACGATTAATACAAATATAAACATAAAGTCCGCTCCTATTGACTCGGTATAGGGACGCTTGATTGAATTTACTGGAAGACATTACGGTGATCATTGCACTATATTCTTCGTTTGTTTATAAGTTGCAAATTTTATAGGCTCTAACAACCTTTTAAACAACAATAAAAGATCATTCTCTTTCACTGAAACCATGATAAGTCTCTGAAGTATCAACCGTACAGTTTTTAAATAATAAATTTGTATATATATATATATATATATATATGTATATATATATATATATATATATATTAGTACTTCATGTATCCACATAAAATATTATAAGGAGATATAATTTTGTATGTGTCAGTTTTCTGTATTTACTTCAACAGTGCTCGATACGTAAGTAGAGCTAGGTAGTAAGCAATGAAAATATATATGGCAATCAAGCTACACAGAGGCTCCCGTGCTTCATCCCCAGGGGGAATCGTCAGGCTAAATGCTTGGAGTTATTTTTGTCAGATGTTTTTATATACATGGCTTGCTAGTTAACCAATCCATTGTTAACAAAAATAGGAGCGTCACCAACAATGCCTTTGTTCGAGGGAAGCCCAACGATTGGCTGAGGGAAAAACAAAGAATCTGATTGGTGTACTAGCAAGCCATGTATATAAAAACACCTGACAAAAATAACTCCTTGCATTTAGCCTGACGATTCCCCCCGGGGATGAAACACGGGAGCCTCTGTGTAGCTTGATTGCCATATATATGTTCATTGCTTACTATATATATATATATATATATATATATATATATATATATATATATATATATATATATATATATATATATAATACAATACTATAAGCCATGCGTTATAATGATGAAAAACCGAAATAAGAGTGAGCATCGATATTTAGAAATACTTCTCCAACCCCAAAAAGTGTTACTTCGTCTTCAGCTTGGTCTCGTCCGAAGATGTTCTTTTCCCATTTATCAAAATAACAAATTCTTATCGCAACTGACTTATCAAAATCCCATTAATCAATCGATCGGCTTGAAAAAAAAAATCAATTAATAAAATCGAAGCCGGTTTTGTTCGCCTTAAAGTAGGAGACCGGCGAAGAATTCGTAGCTTTGACTTTTGAGATAACTAGAGAAAACACGTCGGCTGTTTATCTTTGGTTAAGACATGCAAGCGAAACACAGTGTTGTGTCTTATGGAACATATTCACACCAGAATAGCGTAGAAAACACGAGAATAACATATATAGATTTCTGTTCTAGACAATCTTTATAACTATTATTTAGATAAGCTGGATAACTAAGTTATTTTTCATATGCTTTTTTTATTCCATATTTTACTAACGATTAATTGACATACGCATATATCCCTAATGGATGTCTTTAGATGATACTAACGTTACGATTATCTCATTGGTGTAACCTTTAAAATGTTATCATATCATCTATTCATCCAAGCCATATTTACTTACTGGGATTAGAAAGATTTGAGGGATTATTGTTGAGTTTTCAGAATTACTTTTGTAGTTTAAGTGGATAAAGTCAAGAATCCTCCTGTCTATAATAAAGAATAATGTGTATTGGTATATAAATATTTATAAATATTTTAGATGTATGTGAATATAGCTATACATATGTATTTCGTTTCTTATTTCTCCCCTTGATTCTTTTTTATGAAAGTCGCTTCAAACAAGGCATGAAACCACTTGATGTAAGGAGCTAAATAAAAAAAATACTTCAAGATCAAATACTAGCCAAGGATAAATGTTATATGGATGGATTACTCCCAAGAAAACAGCATTTTGTCAGAAACATCGCTCATGAAATATAGGGACTAAAGGACAAAATGCATGCTGAAATATCTCTTAGAATTGCGATACAATTATCTCCGAAAAAACACTTTTTAATATTCTAATCAAGCGTAATTTTAAATGATCCATTCAGGTACAAATTTCTTATACACTTTTCTTCGTCATTTTGACTTTCGGACACTGTACGCTGCTTCCCCGGTGTGTAGTTTACCATATTTGCTTCGGTAACTCAGTCTTACTATGTCTCTCTCTCTCTCTGTCTTTATTTATATATATATATATATATATATATATATATATATATATATATATATATATATATATATATATATATATAGTCTCGGAAGTTTTTTTAACCTTCAAAACTGGAAAAAAACATTTTTTTTCGTTGAAAGATTTTAGTCTAGTAAGTCAATCAATCTACTGCAATCACTATTTTAGTTAACTTCCAAGAATTTACTCTAATATAAACATATTTTTATATATGTTTTTTTATATAAAGGAATGTCAGTTGTTTACCATGAAAACTGTGTCGGGATTATATATATATATATATATATATATCTCATTCTCTCTCTCTCTGGCTTTCTCACTGTAACTCTCTACATATGCGTTTATTAACACTCGAAGATAATTAAAGTAGAAAATCATGGACATATTGGAATACGTCTAGATCACAAACGAGCTGATATTAATACTCTTTAACCAGTAGGTGGAAAAGAAAAATTGAGAAAGAAAGATCTAAAAAAAATTATTTACATAGCGAACAAGAAAAATACTTATTTGATCGTATATTGTATTTTTTGATATACCTAGCTTTGCAAATTTGTTTTCCTGATTTAATCAATTTAATGCGGATTAAATAGATGACACATACACACACACGCATATACTATGTATATATATATATATATATATATATATATATATATATATATATATATATATATATTACGCTCCTCGTTAAAAAGTAGAGTACTGTAATGGTAGTACTAACACAGATGACGTCACTTGCTTTATAATGCATCATTCCCTCCGTAATAGAAGTAGAATGCCTGGACGTCAAGCCGCTTTAAAAAGTGTTAGAATTATAATTGTTTATCAGCTGTTCAGAATTGGCCGAGCGGTTAGCGACGTTGGATTTGAGTGTAAAAATACTTAAATCCAGGGTTTTGAATCGCATGACCTGTAGTAAATAGTCATATCTCTATGCTGATGAGTCCAGATTAAAAAGGACGAAACGTATACGTACATAGATAATAAACACTATCAAAAATATATATGTATTTTTTGTTCCGTGGAGTTGAAAGAAATTCAAAAGACTGCTCGATTATTTAATAAAAGCGTAACATTTATTTATTTACATATTTATGTATAATATTACAAAAGTTCAGATGAACAATGCTCTCGATATTTCAACAGTGAGATCACGGTAATGTTAAGGCGGTATATAATTAAGACCAAGAAATATTAATTACTAACGGTCGTTAACTCATATTAAACACACTGCGTTGATGCTTATCAACTTCATAGCATTGTATTGGTATTTTCCTAATTTGATTTAGTGTTTTACAAATGGTGTTCATTTAAATATTCAATAAACAATATTTCCATAAGATGATCGCAACATATCATTAAATTACTAATTCTTAATTTTAGATACAAATGTAGCCTGTTAGGTCACTGATTGATCTCGTGTGAAGTTGTTTACATCAGGAAAACTAGAGGTGGCAAAGGTTTTACAATATAAAAATAAAAAAGACAAGATCCTAAATTATCACCACTTCTTTTTATCTCTACAGCTGAACCTTTAATTATTACTAATTTCGTTATATTCTGTGTTGTTTATATCGAATGTTCCGATGTATTTATTATTTTATTACTTTGTTTCCTTTTACTGTAAAGAGAAAAAGGTGAGCGATTGAACAAGAGTGATTCATTTCGTATTAGTTAGTAGCGGGACAGAAACAAACGTACAGTTATTTAGGGTTAGTGACTGTACACATTCAGTAAGCGATTGGTCATTTCGTTTGTTTACGGTTAATTGCGGCAATTTGGAACAACGGAAATTCAGGTTCTTCAAAGATAACTCTAGCCTTAATCTGAAGAACATTTCAGTTTGTATTTTGTGGATCTAAAATATATCATTGATAAGATTTACGCCAAGAAAGGGTTGATTATCTCAGTTGTAGTACAATAATAGTTACATAGGATTAATAAAAAAGCATAATTAAACGACTATATAAAACACAATGCAATCAACACTAAACCTGCGTGTGGAGATCGATACATCTTAAAAAACAATTGTTTAGGTTTCATCAGGATGAGGAATGGTGCACGTAGAGACAAAGTAGATATGCATAAACACATGAGTGGTAGGATATCAATATCGAAAATAGGACAGTGCAAGTGGGGGAGTTATGCAAGAGTAAGAGGTAAACATATACGCAGAACTGCCGAAGTACGAGGTGGAGGGTAAGAAAGAGGAGACGAGTCGGAGAAGAAGAAAAAGGATGCAGAATCCGAGAGTAGTATGTGAGCCTACAAGCAGATACACTGTAATGGTAGATGTGTGGAATTAGTATGAAACATAGGGAGGCGTGCGAGCTGTGTGCACTTAATCGAGATTGGAAGAGAAAGACTTGAAGGTGGCGTGCATAAAATGGTACGTATACATGCTTATCGATTCTTCTAAAATTTATACAAACATATCGGAAATACTTCCTGAGAATTGGACAAATATCGAATCAAATTTGTATCCACTGAAAAAACTATTTCAGTAAAAAATCTCCTGACACACTAACTCGGTAATGTTTAACTTCCAAGATTCGTTTCAGTCCACAGCTTTACTCTTATTAACGTCCGTACGGACCAAGCTCCATCTGTGCAAAATATATGTCTAAATGTGTAGTATGCATTAATTTGGCTTAATAATTATATCATAAAACATATATGAACAACGATAAACGAACAGTGATAATAATTCATCACGAAATGAACATGAATTAGCTGATTCGGCTGATTAATAGATACGTCACTGCCCTATCTATCATTAGTAGTTGGGTATGCAGCATATTATGGGTGAACAATGTTTTATGATTAACATCTACAACGAGGAATCAATCAGGTTATGGTCGACTTATATTATTAATGTCGGAAAGTTCACTTTCCTGAGATGTATTTTTATGAATGGCACATCATGTATTAAGGTCCCAGGGCAACTCGACGAGAAGGGTTAAAGAGATTGGAAGTTGGGCAAGGATCAACACTATAAGATTGGAACTGATGGGTTGAATGGACAAAATGAGATTATCCAAAAGAACGGATCAACAAGTATTTGTTAACAAAAGAGTTGAAGATAATTATGTTGTAGTAAATTGGAAAACAGCCTCGTCGTATTTGGTTCCACAGAACAGATGTTCCAGTAAATAATCTTTGTTCGCGGAAGTTCGAGTGATTTTATGTTCAGAGAGAGTAGATGCGAAGTGAAATTTTTTTGCCGTGGTTGTAATTAGACGAGTTCTTGCTGTGAATGGTTTACAGTGAACACCAGAGGTTGGAACTTGGTCGGAGCTTTTATTTAACATAATAATGGGGTTGGGAGAGACTAGCTTCATCTTTTCTGTGAGAAAGAGTCTGTAAGGAAAAGAAGAGATAATCGTTGACGAGGTTGCGAAGTCGATTTTGTACTCTGCCAAGATGAATATTTCTAATATTTTAGACATATCTACTAATTTGAAGAAGCTTACTTAGATTTTTAATTGATAATAGCAAGAAAAGTTCAAGTAATAACCGATTTGATGCGTAGGTAGATACATCCTATTAAACTTATTTGATTAGAAACCATAACTGTGCGGTAATCTTATCCTAAGCTTAGTGACCTAGACATGATGAAGCCAAACTTTCACTCGTATAATATGAAAACTTCACTATCTAAAAAAAGTACTATTTATATATACATAAATATGTATCTATTTATCTCCCCCTTCCCCTCTCTCTTTATTTTATATATATATATATATATATATATATATATATATATATATATATATATATATATTAAAGTATTTATAACCTATAGACGCTAGCGTTATGAGCTTATTGCTCTCATCAGTGTAGGAAAGTAACATGTTCAAACGGTCGGGATGCGCGAACCCAGTACACAGTCAGCTTAGAATCTACAAGCAGTCGCCCTATCCTCGCGGCAACATAAACACTGGAACCTGATTAAAGCAAATTAAGATATCTATGGACGTAGAAGCTTCTACAACCAGAAGACTAATCCAGAGGGTTCGACGAACCCATTCAAAACTTTAAATTAGCGCTTTTACATTTTTTTAGTCTATTTTTCACATTACTAGAAGTGCACGATTTTAATTTCTTACAAGTGCTTATTATAATTATTATGAAAAAAAGCACGCCTATTGTTCTCATCAGTGGAGGAAAGTAAACATTGTATACGGTAGGTAGGCGTTAACACGGTTTACAGAGTCAGCTGTGAAATATATATATATATATATATATATATATATATATATATATATATATATAAATAGACATACATATATATATATTTATAAATATACTAATATATATATATATACACATATAATATATATATATATATAATATATATATATGTATAAATATATATAAATACATATATATATATAAATATATATGTATAAATACAAATATATATATCTATGTATATAAATATATATTTACATATGGATACAAATATATATCTATATAAATATATATATATATATACAAATATATATATATACATATATATACACGCATAGATATATAAATACAAATATATATATATATGCAAATATATATATATATATATAAATATATATATACACATATATATATAAATACAAATATATATGTGCATATATATACATATATATATATATAAATATATAAAAAAGGAGATTGTAGTTTGCTTGAAGCATTGCTGGTAAATGTAATTGCAGATTAGTCGTCCGAGGCTATAGCAATGCGATGTGGTTGCCGTGAGATGGAAAAGTGAAAAGAAATAAACGCAGGGAGAAAGTGAAACTCAAAACGATTTATTAATAATTTCACAAAAACTGATTAAATACCAAATAGTAAATACGGTCCGGTAAGTAACAGGTAGGCAAAGGGTAATCTTAAATTTTCGAAAGAAAAACTTTCATTATCAGAAGACAACAACAAAAGACCGAATCGGTCAAAGAAAAACGGGGGAAAAAACCGGTGTCAGATCATCGACATACCGCAGAAAACAATTGGTAGTAGGAACGCAGAAAATGTCAAAATTACATTAAGCAATCACATAACTAAAGTTAAAATACTATAAACATTTGTTTAATAATATACCAATTTTTTTTATGATTTTATTATGCTTAATTTCATATGATTCATTATTTAATTCTTTTCTTTTTTTCTTTTTTTCTTTCCTCTTTTATTCTCTTTATTCAATTGAAATTTAAATTCACGTATGTTATTGTCAAAGGGAGATAACTTATTTAAAAATATATCTAGAAATGAGAAATGAGAAATAAATATATATATGAAATTATATATATATATATATATATATAAATATATATATACAACTATATATATAAATCTATATACACACATATATATATATATATATATATATATATATATATACAAATATATATATATATATGTATATATGTATATATGCATATATATAACTATATATATACAAATATATATATACATATGTATATATACATATATATAACTATATATATATACAAATATATATATACACATATATATATAAATGTATACATATATATGTATATACATATACATACATATATATAAATGCATAAATATATATGTATACATATACAAATATATATATACATATACAAATATATATATATATATATAAATGCATATATATATATACACAAATATATATATATCAATGTATATATATAAATATATATATATACAAATATATATATAAATGTATATATATAAATATATATATATATACACATCTATATATATATATAGAGAGAGATACAAATATATATGTATATAAAAAATTCATATATATATATATATATATGTATGTATATATAAATTTATATATATATACAAATATATACATATATATTCATATATATATATACAAATATATACATATATATTCATATATATATATCTACAAATATATATATATGAATTAAATACACATATCGCCGAAATGTAGCATCCTTATGTTTGTTTTACAAATACTTCAATGGATTATGCTTCAAGGAATTGGCTACTCTAGTGCCCCCTCGACGTAAATTCACTAGACCAACTCGACAATCAACTAAATCTCATTCATTCACTGTGGAGGTCCGCCGATGCCGGTAAGCCTTCTACTCAACTAGCTTCTTTCCTCGTGCTGCTTGCCTCTGGGACTCCCTCACTTCCCCCTGTTTCTCCGACAGTACTGACATGCAGAAATTTAAAACTAATGTGAACAGACATCTCGCTGCGCAGATCCCAATTTGGGCTGACACCCCAACCTTCTCCCCTTTTCTTTTTTCTCAGTAACCCCTTACGTCTACATTGGCGGCCCGCCTTGTTTGGGGTGAACCATGTTCAAACATATATATATATATATATATATATATATATATATATATATATATATATTTGTCAAGGAGAATAAAAAGTCAGCCTTGAATTTAGTTTCGGCTCTCGTGTAAATCTCGCTACCCTTATTTTACTTTTTAGTTATTACATTCCATTGGCGTATTTCTGACAACAGAAAATAATGTTGTTTCTTTGGCTGGAATAAATATATATCAATATATATATATATATATATATATATATATATATATATATATATATATATATATATATGACACTTATTGTGGGCTAGTTTGTGACCCAAAAGTGAAATATGCTTAGCTCTTTTAATCAAGTGGTGTTATGTCTTGTCTTGATCGATTTCTATACATATACTATTTTTATTTATTACTTACAGACATCGATGTTTAATGATAACGCAATCTTCAATGCAGGATGTTAATTCTCAACGGTCGGCGGGCGCGAACTCCGATCACAAATCGCCACTGATTTGCAGTCAAGAGCGTTAATTCCTCGGCCATCTGGAATTAGCTTATAATTAAAGAGGAATAAAACTTTCTAAATAGCGAGTCGGCGGCTAATTTTACACGAGCAGTTAAAATGATCAACAAACTGTGTTTGGATCTTGCATGCATATATATATATATATATATATATATATATATATATATATACATATATATATATATATATATATATTGGCATATATATATATATATATATATATATATATATATATATATATATATATGTGTGTGTGTGTCTGGTTGTATATATATATATTTATATATAGAGAGAGAGATAGAAGAAAAAATAGTGATAAATATGCGACGATTGTCCAAATTTATTTCAAATTTCAATTGTTCAATGCAAGGTTGTCAGTAATAAACTAGTGTTATTTTTCTTTTTTTAAGCCAAGGCTTTTCAAAGATCGAAATCTTATCATCAGAGGAGAAATACAGATGGATAAGTTTGCTTTCGAAAAAACCAAAGTTCAAATATTTGAAAAATATGAGAATTATTATTAAAAATTATTAAAAAAATTTTTGTTAAACAAACGTATTGAATGAAAAGAAAAATTCCGTGAAAAAGATATGCAAATTGTCCGGGTGGTAAATTTCCGTTGAAAAAGTTCGGTGAAATTGTAGAAAGTGAAGAAAAACTCTTTGCATGGGAGCAGATTGGAGGAGGTGCTCAAAAAGTAGATAAGTCCAGATGCACTTAAAAGAGGTTGTATATATATATATATATATATATATATATATATATATATATTTATATATTGCACTGATAAGCGATGTTTTTTCATTTAAGCTCCTCTTTTAAATAAGATGTTTTTCTACACACTGAACGATACAAATTGTTATTTAAACTATTAACACTATCACTATTATATTCCGAAAGACGTGAGTTCAATCGCTGCGCTAGGCAGTATGCTTTGATTTTCATTTCCTCTTCATCAAAAATACCCATATGCCAGTATATTTCAAAGAGAAATACAGAACACATGCATACGCATGTCATGTTCCAAATTGATTCATGCCACCTTTTCAAAACGTTTCGTTAATTATACATACATACGAACTCCTTTAACATTTAAAACTAAATTGTATTATCGTTCTCTGTCGAATTCTTTGTCGTATGTAGTAAACTCTACATAACTTCACCAACCGGAAAAAAATGTTTTTTCGTTGTGAGAGAGAGAGAGAGAGAGAGAGAGAGAGAGAGAGAGAGAAAGAGATAGAAAGAGAGTGAGAGAGAGAAATAAAATGTAACCGGAAGAGAGAGCGCTGGAAAGAGAGATTGCATACGTATAGTCGTGTGTAGTTGTCTAGAAGCGTCTACAGTTGTATATTTGACTAATAAATTTAGATCATACCAAAAGGTCAATTAACCTATACATGAAGGTTAATGTAATTTATTCGTTCAATTTATTCAAACATTCAATCATATTAGGAAGTCGTAATGTGTGAATTAACCTTCATCATGAGTGTCAAAAATTAATTGCGTTGATTAATTTTATCGGTGGATGATGAATCATAATATGGCCTCCACTTGTCGACGCGTATGTAAGTTTAGAGACAGTTGATATATAGTCATATGCAGAAGAACACAGGGGAGTTTGAATTACCTACTAGACACTATCCTTGAGTGTCTTCGGTCTCTCTGTACAAGGGTTTGTCAGGACAACCTGACATGAGGATACTTACCCCTACAAGTAAACCCTGACCAAATATTCAAAATTACATAGTACCCGCAGCACAAATAAGATCCCCTCATACGAGGAATAGTACATCTTCTCCTAGTGGTGTTACCTCAAGTAACACAACGTAACTGGATACTCCACCAGACTTGATGAATTCTTGTCCTGGAATTCGGTAATACCAACAGACCAAAAGAAAGATATACTATGACATACTTAACTGGTCAGTTGGGGAGAGCAGGAATTTATTATTCTTAACTGTTTTACTTACTCAATGTTTGAGAAATAAGGGAGAATTTTAATAGAATATTCGGGTATCTGTGTATCTCATATAGAGATCAAGTGTTAGCCCCAGGAAGGGGCCCCTTGATTTCTGAGAACTTCGACTGAAGTGAAATTAAACATTAAGAGATACGTAGGGCTTTTGTTAAATTGTTGAAATTGAGAAATAGTCAGTTCGTAAAGCCAGAAAAATCAGAAAAGACACACAAACTTAACTACAAAGTACAAATTAAGCGACTTTCTGTTTGCTTTATGAATATATTTCTCATGCTTTTCCACTTTCTCTGATCAAATGTTTCAACTTTCTCTTGTAAACTATTCTGATCGCTTTATTGTGTAATTCTTTATTACCATAAAGATATAAAGAAAGTTTTCGGCCCAAATTCTTGGCCTTTTGGCCAAGATCAAAGTGTAGTATCTGTTCCGATGGATACTGCACCCCATAGACTGGTATCGTCTTGGCCTTCCGGGCTTGATTCCACCGGTCTATGGATTTGTCCTGTGCAGTTCTAGGAGGTCCACCTTCCCAGGCTTTGCCTCCCCTCTTTGGGGAGGAGTAAGTTTATTGCTTACTGCCTGAGGCGCCCCTACCGGGGAATGCCAACGGGGCTGCGCAGGCAATTTTTAATGCCCAAAGTACTACCTTCTCGGGGGCTGGCTTTTCAAATCTCACTTTCCCGACCCGACCTTGGGTCACATATTACCTTGTGGGAGTAAGATAACACTGGCCTTGTGCCTAACCTCCTGGAGAGGAGGTAAATAAATACTCCCTTTGCATGAAACTAACATAACTTAATAGAGCTCATATTTAGACTTTTTAGGTTTAGCAGCTGTGTTTATGGATTCATAATGATCGGCCAATTAGTTTAGGACTGAAACATATATAATAATATATGAACATATCAAACATATCTACATTTATAAAAATTATAGATATACACTATAAAATTATCCTGACATTGCGCGGTGGGAAACAGCCAACTAGAAATGTTATTTATATTCAAGCAGGTTTCATATTTATTAGTAAATTACTATTACCAACTACATAATATTTAAAGTTCCTCAATTTTTGTTCAGGATTTTATATTCATAAAATATTATATAAATAGATATTTTGTCTGGCTGCTCGCCAATCACAATGTTTTAAACGTAATACATACATTGCAGTATTTGTCTCATTTCTTAATATTAGAGATCTTAACAACTTTCATGAATGAAAAAAAAATGTATTAATTGTAAATAATACATTCCCAAGAAATAAAGCGGATGTCATTGACCGGCATTTGAAACCGTAACCTTTAAATATGCATATAAGCTTCTATGAACTGAGCTAAACAAAATAATTATAGCTTTGGCGTGACGTCACCGATTTATAATTTACGTCATGTTTATAATCATTAATTCACAGATAGGCGTTAAAAAGAAATAAATGAATAAGTACTCCCACGACGTAAATTCACTAGACTAACCCGAAAATCTGCCAAATCCCATTCAGTCACTGGGGAGGTCCCCAGATGCCGGAGAGCTTTCTACTCCAAAAACTTATTTCCTCGTGCTGCTGAACTCTGGAACTCCCACCCTGCTCCCTGTTTTCCTGACGGTACTGACATGCAGAAATTAAAAAAACTTTCTCACGTATCATATATGTAACATATTTACATACAAAATAATAAAATTAATGTTCTGCAAGAGTAAAAACAAATATCTGCAAATTCTAAGTTGAATACATTGTTTTATCAGGCATTACTAATCGCATTTGATGCATTCCAACACTGATTTATACAATTGAGTGTTTAATACGGCTAAATGGTTTCATAATACTTCCAATGAGAAATCACATATCCATTAACAACAGATGCATAAAACAAAAGTATTCCAAAACCACCGATAACAATTCTGAATTCTCTTTTTTATAGAAATGTATCTTTAAAATTTTAAATAAAATATATTAATAACTATTACCATCTGAGGTTTTTTCCAACTATAATCTATTTTGCTGTATTAATCCTTACAATACTTCTAATGTACGCATGCCTCATTATGTCAGAATAATTAAAATCATTTGTTCTACTTTGAGTTTAGTCGGAAATGTACACAATATTATATATATCTCACAAGATTTGTCTCGTATAACAAAGAACAAATAGGTACCTGTATGTGTATAGAATCCTTATAGAAGTAAAACGGTCTAATATTTCACTATCTAATTTAAATACGCTTTTCTCGTGCAAATGAACACATTAAGTAAAATAGCTAAAAAGATGAAGTCGCTTTTACTTTAAAATCCCACAGAGACATCAAACAACTATTCAATAGTGGTTGAAAGACAGGACAGTTATAGAATGAGCGACACGTACATATATAGCTAAGTAAGAGATAGATGACACGTTCAGTTAATTATAATTCACATTTAATTAAAATAATTAGAGAATTTTATAAAACATACTTGCTGCCTAAAACTATGGGATGTCCTAGGATATGTTTGAGTTATATGGAGAAATACGTCTTAGAAAGCAAACGTTCAAGAACTCGCATTTCCTATAATACTAGCAAATATTCCTTCTTATTGCATATTTTTGCTAGCCTGGGAAGATGTCATGGTAAACGAACATATAGTACTCTTAACTCCAAAGAAGAGGATGGTATCTCTACGAAAAAGGTGTTAATGTCAAGGACGATGATATATAAAGGCAACAGCACAGATTGTGCACTACCTTTTACTAAAAAAATGGTGCAGCCAATCATTTTTAATTAGTGTATCATGAGTAACAAACATATTCTATACTGCCTCGTAAAAGGAGAAAGTAATACATGGGAAGATTAGCCCCTATAAAAGGAGAAGTTAATGTCCGTGAGTATGCTATCATGACAACAGAAAATAAACTGCACTACTCCCTCACCCCAATCCTCCCCCAAAAGAGAAGAAAAGTCGTCGCATAAGTAAAGATGAGCATTATCCCTACCCCTTGACGTTCTTGGCCTTTTGGCTAAGATCAAAGTGTAGTATCTGTTCTGATGGATACTGCACACGTAGACTGGTATTGTCTTGGCCTTCGGGGCTTGATTTACGCCGGTCTATGGGTCTGTCCTGAGCAGTTCTAGGAGGTTCACCCTCCCAGGCTTCGCCTCCCCTTTTTGGGGAGGAGTAAGTTTATTGCTTACTGCCTGAGGCGCTCCTACCGGGGAATGCCGACGGGGCTGCCCAGGCAATTTTGAAACCCCACTTTCCCGACCCGACCTTGGGTCACATCTTACTTGTGGGAGTAAGATAAAAACTGGCCTTGTGCCTAACTCTTGGAGAGGAGAAAATCAATACCCCTTAATAAGGAATGACGTTATTCCATCAAAGACGATCTTTTGACAACGGACGCGATACTACACTACCCACACACATAAAAAAGATCATACAATAATAAATGACACTATTATTTTTCATTTATTTAACAATGTCTCGCCATGACAAAATATTTAAAAATTCTTGAACATTTTCGGTAAAATCAAAGTGTAGTATATGTTCCCAGCATCCCAGCATCCCAGCGGCAGACGTTTTGTGATCGACGGAATTATTACGTATGTATACTTTAATATGACAATGAAAACTTACAATTGTATGTTAGGGAACATTAATTCATTTAAAGCTGTTTATAAAATAAGTATTGAAATTAAGTAGACCGATGAATGTTTGCGGGTATTTACAGTGTACTATATATATACGGTATTACATCACATTACGTCGTATCATAGAATCGAGTAGCACCATTCGTTTGATATTAATATATTTATGATAGATTAAAACACACTTTCGCATTTATTCATGTACACTTGATTACTATTTCGATAATTCGAAAAATTACCCATAACACTCTCTTGGAATATTACCATTTATTGCAAAATAAAATAATTAATAGATAGATAATTGTTAGGACATATACTGTAGCTGCCTGACTCACCGAGGACGTTCCCGGATGTTATGAGGAAACAACAAAAACAACAAAATAGATATAGCTAAAACACTGTTCTACTTATTGACGATCGGCGCCTGTCATATAAATACGAGGACATACCTTACAGTGTCGATTTGTGTTTATCTGGTGAAATTCCGCATTTCGGAATCCATCTTGTTTTGAATCAAACCAGTGTCATTATTCGCTTTATTTGTCAGTCTGCCCAAAGTCATTTCATATAATCGAATTTACTAATTGTTTTCCCGAAAAAGAGAAAGTATAAAAAACTATCGATAAATAGCTACTGCTTTCGTATTTGGTGGCTTTTTTGAGTAGTGAAAGTACACCTATCGACTATAGAGTGAACAAAAATACGCAACCTATGTAATCGTTCATACCATTTACAACCCTTCTTGCAAGGCAGCCATATTTGGTTTAAACAAACGTTCATCTATGCACGACTTGTAAACCAAACCGAAGCCATGAATGCCCAATAGTTTTTGTTTGATTACTATTCCGTTATAAGCTCTATATGTGTCACTTACTCTTGTTAAGACGTTAGGGGTAGACGGATATATTACAGACGATGGACAATACTTTAAACAGAATGGAACAAGTATTCTAAGTATTTATTACTCGTTTGGATAGCTGAGATATACTTATATATTTGTCCCGAAATTATGTAGTGTTATTTTTAATTGGCTTTACACTCACCGAACTGCAACTTCCCATATTTGTATCACTATGATTATTTGAAAGATAATGCCAACAAAACTATATGCAGACTATTCGTTAACTGGACAGCATCACGTCAAGAATCGGGACAGTGTGAAGAGAATAGTGTGTTATATTCTTTGAGAATGTTTCAGGTGGTCTCCAGGTGTGCTTGCAACGTAGACCTGACCATTCGGAACATTTCATTGATCGATGACAACACAATAATAGTTTAGAATACTAAATTCGTTCAAATCCAGTATATAATCAGAGTTATATTATCATAGTGTAATTGGTGTAAACACACTTCTCTAGTTTCCAACGTTCAAACTCGTTAGCTTAACATTTTCTGACAGAATACATTACAATAAATTCATAGACAATACTGCCACATCTGTTGTGAATAAAGTCTGCTCTTTCAATCTGGTGAGTAAACTTTCAACACCTACCAGTATCCGATATCTTTATAAAGTCATCATTCGCTTATGCATTCAGACTGTGTATATATATATATATATATATATATATATATATATATATATATATATGTGTGTGTGTTTATATGTACTAGAACATTTGACCCATTAAGGACACCCATTGAGTTCATGTTAAACTGTTTGAATATAGAAAAAGTGAGTTTGCAATATGAGTTAGATCTCACAGACAAAATTCAAAATTAGTCTCTTTCTGCTCGCTATATTTCCTAACGGACTATTTGAAATATATTTTTTGCTTTTCTATATTACCTTCGACTTAACAGAAAGAGAATGATTGAATCGAGAGTGATAGATGCCGTATAAAATAGGGAGAAAAGTCAAATAAAATAGATTGAGAAAGTATGAGAGTGATAGATCGAAAGTAACGAGAGGGATTAATTTTTGAATTAATTGTAACTTGTTGCTAATCCACGGCCTCCGTTCAGTCTCGAGAGACAATGGACAGCCCCTGTAAACTTACTGTACTTGCACTCAATGATTCGTGTATTATCAGCAGAAACATTTCTTAAAGCTATCTTATTTTGAGTAAATAATCAGAATAAACAAATATCTTAAAGTACAATTATATATGCATACATCCCAAAACACCTATAATGAATATCACCAAGTCAGTAATTACGTGTCCATAACAGATATTATTAGAAATACTTATTGGGGTTTTTAATCTATTTGGTATCTTCACCGTTACAAATCTAGAGGTCTATCGGATTATGAGAGATTGATTATTTTAAATTTACATTTATGTCTGCATTTTGCCATCAGCTCATATTTGTTTATTCTGATTATTTACTTAAAATAAGATAGCTTTAAGAAATGTTTATGCTGATAATACAGTAATCATTGAATTAATTTAAGTATAAGTGTCTAATATAATCAGTAGACATTGTTAGATTAGAATTAGGTTATAATTATAGGTTTCCATAGATTATAAAATTAATGTAAGATTAATTTTTAGAACTCAGATTATTAATATATTACAATTAGAATATAGAATGTTTATGTAAATGTTTTGTATTTAGATGACTATTGGCATCTGTGTGTGTATGTAACTGCATGCGTATAATACGTATTTCAAATATATTCAAATATAATCTTAAATCATTTTTATTTTTCAAATATATCCTATCTCGGATCTAGACAGAATTAAAACATGTCAATTGTAAACCTTCCACAGTTTGTCAGTCGGTTGATGACACGCAAACGTCTGCCTGTTTCTCTTCTTTTCTTTCTTCCTTTCTTTTTCCAAGTCTAGCCGAATTTATATGATCCCAAAAATATTGTTGCGTGTGTGCGTGAACGTAGGATGTGTATATATGTGTGTGTGTGAAGAGACGTCTATACGTTTATGTACACAAGTCGTAAGTGTCAAAAGAATATGTGTTTTTAACACATACGTTATTATTAAAAAAAAACAATAAGATCCATTTCGATCGCCTTAGTTGAATATAAGATTTTAATTCCTCCTCGCTCTGTAAGAGGTGTTCAGATTGGTTGCAACCACCACTCTGTCTGGTTGTATTTGAATTGTTGAAGATGAATTCAGTTTTCTGTCAGTCTAAAAAATATAATTGTCTAGTTTGATGCTTGAGGAAACCACAAGGTTGAAATAAATTATTGCATCGACAATTATGTAATTTCGTGTTATTATATTTTATGTTATATATATATGTATACATATATGTATATATACATATATATATATATATGTATATATATATATATGTATATATATATATATATGTATATATATATATATGTATATATATATCTATATATATATATATCTGTATATATATATATATATATATATATATATATATATCTGTATATATATATATATATATATATATATATATATATATACTTGTTTCAGGTTGTTACTATTTTATTTTTAGGATTTAAGGCTGCCGATTTTATTTTTTTGTCAAACGTTAATGTGTATGACACTTGCTATGCCCATATACATATATATATATATATATATATATATATATTAATCAAGGGAGGCGCGAGAGCGCTCGATCCCTTAATAGACTCTAAAACGGCCTATGCTAGACATCTCATTTCTTTGATCAATCATAACTCAAAAAACAATTTTTTTTCGTATGTGTGTAGAATTTCAGCATCATTAGTCAAGGCAACCCAGAGATCCAGAAAGCTAAGGCATGATTTTGTGGTATCCGTGTGTACGTATGTATGTGCCACCCTGTATGTCACCAACTATTTGATGAATTCAGCTGATTTTTGGCAGATATGGAGGTTCTAGGGTCTAGTTGATGGCATATTAATTTCAGTTTATCATATACCTTAGTTTTCTAGCAAATTCCAAAAAACCTTAAAAATGACCATTCTATTGAGGCATAGCCTTTACAAAAGTAGTGACATTCCATGATAAATGGCAGTATACTGAAATCATACGCCCTTAATAGGGTTAAGATGAAAAATCAGCGCACCTCACACACGTCATCCACTCATGCATAGAGATTTATACTGCAGTGATGTGATAATTAAATGGTTTGGTTTATATGTAGTCATACTCTTAATGACAATAAAAGTGTAAATATTTGGGAAATTCCTTGCTTTTGTACATTTAGTGTATATAAATTTTCATCTTAACCCTATTAAGGGCTTATGATTTCAGAATATTGGCATTTCTCATGGAATATATATATATATATATATATATATATATATATATATATACATATACATATATACATATATATATTTATATATATACATGTATATACACACACACACACATATATATATATATATATATATATATATATATATATATATATATATATATATATGTACATATATATATGTGACCAATACTTAATTATTACATATAAACAAGTATTTGAAAAAAGATGATGAGACACATAAAAAAACTTTAGAATAGACGTTATTATGGTATAGAGAATGTGTATAAAAAGTAGATGTACGTATTTTGGTAAACAACAACTTGGGTAAAATATGCAAGAATAGCGAGATTTCTATTCAGTGACTACTACTAAAGTTAGGCACTCTATTTTATGGGAAAACATGGATAAGAGAATATGACTGATTGACAGGGTGAGAAACATGAACTAAAAAACTAACAAATAAATACATATACATATACATATATATATATATATATATATATATATATTATGTTGTAGTAAGCTCAATAGACACATAAAAAATCACATCACATATGAATCCGTTTTTTTCTAACTTTCAGAAGTGCGACAGAAGACAGCTAGACATAACATCATTCAATATATTTTTTAAAAATATTTATTTGAGTTTAGATGCGAACATTTTTTTCTCCACAATAATATGGGAAAATGAATATAAATCACCGTCAGCTCAAAACATACTCCAATCTGTATATATTTACGATGAGACATCATTCATATGTTAGAAGGTCATCATATATGTATGTATATATATATATATATATTTGTGTATATATATGTATATATGTATATATATATGTATATATATGTATATATATATATATGCATATATATATGTATATATATGTATATATATGTATATATATACGTATATATATATGTATATGCATATGTATATATATATATATATATATATATGTATATGTATATGTATATGTGTATATATATATGTATACATATAAAAAGTGACATAATGAAACGACAGACGATATTATCAACGAATCTTTGTCGATGTAACAAGAGAAATAAAAAAAGAACCTAATATTTTTGTCTCGTATTTGGTATAGGCGCACTTATAAGGCTCACTCTCTCTCTCTCTATATATATATATATATATATATATATCAATATATATATATATCAATATATATATATATATATGTATATATATATTTATATGTATACATATATATACACACATATACGAAAATGTTTAACTAAATTAAGGATAATTGGAAACACAATAATTAGAAATAAAAGGTGTGCTTACCTATCAAACGAAAGCTAAATTTGAATCTCAATTTATTTTTTCTAGAAGTGCTCGATGTACGAAATTGTTTAATTATATAAATACATGTATTTTTGTTTCAAATACATAGACACATGATGGTGAGGAAGAATTCAGACGAGTCTGTATATGAACATAGATCGGACTACTGAGAATATTTGAAGTAATTGACTTGAAATAGAGACCGCGTTTTAATAAAGCTCACCAGCTGCTTAAATTTTACCGCTAAAAATGTAAAAACTCAATACTATTTTAATACGTGATCTTGTAAAGCAAATTCGAAATAGTGTTTTATTTCAACTCCTAATGTTATATCTTTATAAGTTTAAGAATTGCAGTTGATACTAAAGCTAAATCTATCAGAATGATTGACGAATGTATGTAACATGTCTAACCTCGGTAAATAAGCGGAAGTTATGATATTACGTAACTCTAATATGTCATAGTTTAGCATAAAAGCGGCTTATGCCAGACTCTCTATTTATCTTACTATTTTAACGGAGTATATAACCATATAGTCTCTCTGATTAATGTAAAAAAAGCGCGATTTCACGCGGGTACAAGCACTTGAGTATATAACATGATTATACACACCTAAGACAACATTACAACGTTACACTACTTTATTATTCTACAGATGTGGAATAACGAATCTTAGTAGAAGTTAAACAACTGTTGGAATAGATAGTGCATTCATTCGCCAAAATCTTAAATGCTTCGACTACGTTAAGTCTATATTAATTATGTAATCTTCAATTGAACACGTCAGGATATATATGCTAATGTTGAAGTTCTGAGTTCTCAATGAGATTTGGTCGAGAGGAATCTTAATTCGTTTCAACTGGAACACGTGTAATTTTAATGACACACCATGTAACCTGCAAATCTCACGGGTCATTATTAAGGAAAATGTTCGATAGCAACGTGTTGCCATACAGAGCTGGCTATGTTCATAACTAATTGCACTTTCGTAAATACCAGTAAACATAATTTCCTACTAAGGACACATATACACAGCAAAGCAAATGTTACTAAAGTTGTGAATACATATATATATATATATATATATATATATATATATATATATATATATATGAATTATTAAAAATAAGAACGCCATACAATGCATTTTCATTTTTTCTTTTCAATTTTTCTTTTTCAATTAAATTTTCGAAGACATACTTCATCATCAGAATTTAAAAAAAATAAATAAAATACCTTCCATTTTTTTCTTTTTTATTCTCATCGTTTTTTGTGTGTGTTTTCAATTCGTCTGTCGTTGAAAGGCATGTGGGATGAGGGTCTCTTAGGTCATTGTTTTTATGATAATATGAATTATTACAAATAAGAACGCCATACTATGTATTTTAAATTTATTAATTTTTATTTTCAATTATTTTTTCAATTAAATTTACGAAGATATAATTCATCATCAGAATTAAAAAAAAAAGATATATAAAATACCTTCCTTTTTTTCTTTTTTTCTCATCGTTGTCTTTGGTGTTTTATACATCTTTTTTATTAATTTTGATTATGAAGTATATCTTCGAAAATTTAATTGAAAAAATGTAATTGAAACAAAATATAATAATGTAAAATGCATTGTATGGCGTTCTTAATTTTTATAATTAATATTACCATAAACACAATGCTTTCTTACCAAGAACACTATTTCTAATATATACATATATATATATATATATATATATATATATATATATATATATATATATATATATATATATATATAACATAAAATATAATAACACGAAATCACATAATTGTCGATGCAATCATTTATTTCAACCGTGCGGTTTTTTCAAGCATCACTCAGACAATTACATTTTTGAGAGTGATAGAAAATTGAATTTCCCTACGCCAATTCAAACACAACCAGAGAGAGTGGTGGTAGAAACCAATTGGTTGCTACCACCACTCTCTTGAAAAAACCGCACGGTAGAAATAAATTATTGCATCGACAATTATGTGATTTCGTGTTATTATATTTTATGTTATTCTTGCTCTGTTTACTACATTGAGCTCTCATACCCAGATTTCCTCCTGGAATTATCCCATTATAACACAAATATATATATATATATATATGTGTGAGTGTGTGTGTTAACACACACAGAGTCATGCTTACTATAATGAAAACAACTTATATGTCAACTGTGTATACATACAAGCATACATTGACACATTAACAACCCTCTCTAAAGTGAAACATTTTTCTCGCCGTGATAGAACGAGTACCAACGTTGTTGTGTCAAAGCTACCCGGTACCAGGACTCTAGTAATATTTCGGAAAGGTCGGGATCGGAATTCGTCGTTCTCTGCTCGTCTATTTATCTGCATGTTTTAAGACAAGACGTGTCAAACGCGAAAACACAAATATACGAAGTAAGAGTTATAACGTCGCTTCTGTACGATTTTTTTTGTTTCTGCTGCGTCAGACCTTACCCGACTTTGCATGCGATTGCTGTGCCTTAATGTTCTCGGTGTCGGGGATGAAAACATACACTATTGTAGGTAAAGGAATTGGTGTAACAAACGAGGAGGGCATACTGCAGAGTATTTAAACCATGGACATGCATCTCTGTGAGCTTAACAACAGCAGCAACGGCATTAACCCTTAACTTCTTCCGGTTTCAAATATGATACATTACAGTAGAATGCGCATTTAATATACTATTTTACGAAAATGTGTGAAACTACAACTGTACACATCTACAACTAGCCTAAAATAAAGCATGTAAGGGTTAAAAGACATGTAATAAACAATAAAAACATATGCGTCTGCTGTAAGTGGTTAAACTACTATACGCTAACAAAAGCGGGTATTGTTAAAGATACATTCCGACAATAACCTTACCTTTGTATTCTTCGCTATGTTATCATTAAGCGGTGTGTTTTCATATTCAATAAACAGCGTCGTTCAATATAGAAAGTAGACTTGGCTGCACAGTATATACAATTGTACATGTATACTATCTGCTTAGCCAACGTTATTGTAGCCTTATATTTAATAGGAACGCTCTTGATTTCTGACTCGAACTTTTAACAAGCATGTAAAATTTGACATTGATGAAGCTGACAGAGTAAAAAAGAATTAGTTTCGAAGGACGTGTGCGCAATTGGCGGCATCAGTACTCAGACGCACCTACGTGTCTCACTCTCGTTTATTTATCTATCGTCTCGTAGCTGATGTCTTATAACTTTTTTTTCTCTGACAACATTGCCCGTCTGTTATAACGGTCATTGGATATTTCCTCAGTAGCATATACACCCTATTTAAAATTTAAGGTGTATATGCTACTGAGGAAATACCCAACGACCGTTATTTGAATGCCTGGTTTACATATCTTTGACAAGGTCTTGTATGAAAATATTATTATGAAAATAAAATCATACGGTATTAGTGGATGGATACTTAATATAATCAGATCTTTCTTAGAAAAAGAAAAGAATATGTCGATGTAAAGTTTTATACAT
Organism: Sepiola atlantica; assembly: GCA_963556195.1. Classification (NCBI taxonomy): domain Eukaryota; kingdom Metazoa; phylum Mollusca; class Cephalopoda; order Sepiida; family Sepiolidae; genus Sepiola; species Sepiola atlantica. Next base: position 43,948,142 of record OY744523.1, read on the forward strand.
ACAAACAAGATTACATTAATACGGAACTTCCCAAGGGGTCAGTCCTTAGACTTTTATTCTTCCGGATACGCATAAACAGCCTCCCTGATCGAGTTAGGCCCGGGATTAGAATATTTTGTGATGACACTACGCTCTATATCAGACATGTGAGAAAACGAATGTGCATATTCAACGCAATCACTAAAACTTGAGAAAATGACCTTCAATCTGTAGTGTAATAAGGCGTAAGAAAAATGAAAAAAAAAAAGATTTATTTATTGGCTGGTTGTCACGTGATCTCCCATATCATATAAATTGTTTCAAGAGTAAGTTTGTTTGGAAAGTGTCGTCGTTTTTAAACAAAAAAAGAAAACCAATCTATATATATATTTCTTTCTGTTCGTCATGTGATCACTCATTACATATAAATTATTTCAACAGCAAGTTGGTTTGGAAAAAGTCGTCATTTTTTAACAAATAAAGAAAAAAAAGCATATTTATTGAGCCGCAGTGATGTGCTTTGATAAATATGTGTTACTGTTAAATAGATGCAAGTATACTATGAGGAAAACTAAAAATAAATTAAAAAAGAGTCACTCTATTTTCACATATATGCAGGTATGTAAATACTTCATGAGGTGACCCTCTCTCCTGTCGTACATAGTCCTGGTCACTTAATATGACAGGAGTGTGTCTTACATTTTAGAGAGAAGGCCATCTTTAGCCTTTGTTTGAGCGTGATGGGGTCACGATAAAAAAACACTGGTTTCCGTTTTGCGACGTAACCAGTGAACCCTCCCTTTTCTATTTGACTCTTCAAGGGCTTTTTAGCTAGCTGTTTGCAGTCCAGGAGATTGACTACTGTTTGTCTTCAAGTGAGTCTACCTTCCTCTCCCTTTTTATTATAATAACTTCTACACAACAATCAACTTACTATTTCCTAACGTTACACCCGAGGTCTTAAGCAAAACTTTCCTTGATGTTCAGTCCTTTTTATGGGCAAATCTCATCACATGATTGCTCTCTGCTGTGGATGCATCTATTGATAGCAACGATCTACATGTGGATGGTTATTTGACTCTTGTCCGCTCAGACTCTTCCACGCATTGGCATGCCATTGCTCTTTTTCTTTACAAGAATCTCCCCATAGCACGTGTTCCCAGCCTACACTCACATGTTTTTTCATCTGTATGAGGTTGTCTTTGCTGCACTCTACTACCTATTTGTTCTTTTTGTACCGTTCCCCTTATGACAATGACTGCTCTGTTGTTGATGGTATATGCAACAGTATTGATAACGCATTGATAATTTATCCGACAAGCTTCATCTTTGTTTTGGTGACTTCAATGCTGACTATTCTTACTGGCTCCATCACTGTAACCGCACAAAACTAACGGATTAAACATGTCTTAATGTTTCTCTGTCTCATGACTTGTTCTAAATTGCCACCTTTCCAACACGTTTTCCTGACAATAATGTTAATCAGCCATCCTTACTTGATCTTCTTCTCACTTCAGTTCCTGACTCATATTATATTCCCCTTTTTTCAATTGGGTTATTTTGATTATGCGGTTGTGTATGTTTAGGTTAAGTCTTCTGTTGATCGTCCTTTCTATAGAAATACGTTCAACTACAAAAGGGCTCGTTGAGATGGGCTTCGCAACTTCCTATGTGATGTTTTATGGCGTTCTATCTTTCGTATGTCTCCGAGCGATGCTTCTAAGTAGGTTTCTGACTGTATTTCTGTTGGAATTGACACCTTCATTCCTCATCGTAAGTTTAAAAACAACCCCCATTCTCCTCCATGGTTTTCATATGTGTGTGCTTCTGCCATTGCCCATCGTAACGATTACTTTACTCAGAAGTGTCAGGATGGTTCCAAGAAGTCTAAACAATCCTACAGAAGAGCTAACAATGCTTGCAAGAGAACAATTTCTGACGCTAGGTTTAGATACTCTCAAAGGATTTGTGAATCTATCTCATCTCAAAGGGTTGGGTCTCGTGATTTTTGGATAATTTACAATAGTGTTATTAATAGTAACACGTCTGCTATTTCTCTTCTTGTTCATGAACTTCAGGTTATTTTATCTTCTAAGTATAAGACTGATCTCGTTGCTTGTCTTTTTGCTGGCAATTCTTGTCTTAGTGATTCTTGTGCTATTCTTCCTAATTATCATTTGACCACTGATTAGTCTCTTTACTTTGTCATTATATCTCTAAATATTGTTTATATAGTTCTATCAGATATTACTTGTTGTTGTTCTTAAGCGTTGTGCTCATGCACTTTCTTCTATCCCTTCTAAATTATTCAATCTGTGTGTGTCGAAGTTCTGTTTCGCTTTTTGTTGGAAAGAGTCCTCTTCTGAAACAGTATTCGGCCCCCATGGGGATTGGGTACCCTGGTGACGGGCCAGTATGTATCTTGGTGTGGTGGTATACCTTGCGTCGAGGCGAGGTGAGATATAAAACTAGTATATATTTGACGTCGAACCGAACTTATTCAAACGACAGGAACGACGTGACAGTTGGTCTCGTGGAGTCGTGTTTTATAGCCAGAACCGATTCCATCCAGAGGCGAGGAAACAGTTGGCAGATGGGAAGTAAAGATTATGAAATTCCATGATCTTAAATTTAATTTCAAAATATCAATACGGCGATATTATTGTTTTGGTGAATGGCATGTTTTGGATTCACGATTCTGTGAAGGCTGTTTTGACTTGGCAGATATTTAATTGGGCCTGCCATCGTTAATTACGAGCCCAAGCATAGATCATCTCCAGCTGTGTGACAGAATGAGAAAGCTTTTGTTTTGGCGATGACAATAGGTTAGAAAGAAAATTCTATTTATTTTAGAGAAGGGGACAGTGAGGCGCCCGTCCCCACCCTCCCTGAGAGAGGAAGACACGTAGGAAGAAAGATTGCGGATAAAGGGGGTGTACAACGATAGCCATCATCAATAAAAGAATGTGCGTTTTTCACGCACGTCCAGTAGAGAGTTAAGACGACGATAGAGCCAGTTAAAGTGGGATTGTCGGCAGATGGAGTCGGACGGACCCCGGCGCGCGCCGATGATGGCGTGCGTCGACGAAAAGAAAACCGGAGGAAATCCCCGCCATCGCCTTCGCCAGTTAATTTGTGACTAAACAACTACTTGTGTAAAGAATTCGCGCACACAGAGAACCAACGAAATAACTTAGAGAAAACACTAGGTTTTGCTAAACGTCATTTACGCGTACGGTAGACATTAATCCAATGTAAAATCAATTCTTTTATTTCATTAAAACTTACTCTTCTATAAAAACCCGACCAAGATTTTGAACATTGTTCTTTTCCGTTTTGTTCTGCTTTGAATGATATTTCGCCCTCACAGAGCCAACCGGTTGCTGTTCACCCAGTGATCGCTCGCTGATATAAACAGTTTCAACGTTGGAGTGTGTGCGTGGCTAGACGCGACGACAAGATCGGCGACGTCATCAGCATCATCGTCGCCATCCCGGCCTAGAGGAATTTCGATCGACACATAAAAATTGCCACTACGACGATCGACACGTGTGGGGTTTACAGTCTGCACCGCGACCAGGGTGTCACACATGTGCGGTTGCCAACTACAGTGTGCACCGGTTAGTCTCCTCCTCGTTATTAGCAAAGTTTTTAAAAGGTTGCTAAACGACAAGCTTGTTATTTTTTGGAAAGTCTGGACATTTTTAGTGATGTTCAGTATCGCTTTCGTTGCGTTCAACTGCTAATCTTTTACCTGTAGTAACTGAGAGGATCTTTCAGTTTATGGATAATTAAGGAGAGTGTATAGCCATTGCGCTTTACATTTCGAAGGCGTTTGACAAAATGTGCCATTCTTGTTTCCTACACAAACCTCATGGTTATGGTATTGGTGGTGAGGTTCTAGACATTATTAGGTATGTTCTTTCTGATCGAAGCTTGTGAGTAACTTTGGACGGTGTGTTTTCTTTCTCTTTTCCTATCAATGCTGGTGTTCTATTCTAGGCCTTACACTGTTTCTTCTCTATAGAACTCATCTTCCAGGAGTATTGTTAAAAAAATTAAGATTATACTGATGATACCACTCTCTATGCTGGTGTTGCTTTTCGCGCATCTCCCTAAAATCAGTCAAAATATGCAGGTGATCAAGAAGTTTACCTGGGTTCAGTTGTGGATTGTGTACAGAATGGTTTGTTTAATTTAATCCAGTCAAGACTCAGCTCGTGTCTTTCAATCGTAGGCGTGCCCCTTCTCTTCCTGAGATTCTCATGGATGGCTCTGCTCTTGAGGAGAAATCGTCTCTGAAACTGCTTGTTCTTTCTCTCTCATGAAGTTATTCTTTGAGTGCATACATTAGATCCATTGCTCTTTCTGCGTATCGTAAAGTCGGTTCTCTCTATCGCTCCGAACACTTTCTCACAGCTGAGGCTATTCTCTATATCTACAAATCCACAATCAGACCATGTGTGGAGTACTGTTGTCATATTTAGACAGGTGAATATATGCCCCACTTGATGAGTCTTGATTAGATGCAGAAACGTATCTGTAAGTTGATTGGGCCTCTCCTTTTTTCTTCTCTACACACTCTCGCTCACAGACGTGATTTTGCTATAGCATGTGTTGTTCCGAATGAGGTGATCTATTCCCCGCTTCTTTTGTTCCAGCTCGTTTGACTCGTTTGTCTAGTGGTATCCATCAATTCGCTGTGTTGATACCTCATTGTAATACATCTTCTATTCCTGTAACTTCTTTCCAAGTAACGCAGGTTTGTTGAACTATCTTATTGCTGACTGTTTTCTTCCTGCCTATAATCCTGGTATTCTCAAGACTAAAGTAAATAGACCTCTTCTGTCTTAGCGATAAATATATTTGTTCTTGTACGCTCCTTACATGAAGTTGATGCATGCCTTGTCGAGAGCGATCTCCATGAGGAAAATAGCAAATGCTCCTGGATATACAACCACTGATCATTTGAATTACCTACTGGATAGTTTGAATTACCTACTAGACACCATCCCCGAGTTTATACAGTCTTTCTGTACAAGTGTTTATCAGGACAATGTGATAAGAGGATAATTCACCCTGCAATTACACCGAAGCAACTATTAAAAATACTATAGTATCGACAGCACAAAAAATATCACCAACTCATACGAGGAATAGTGTCCACTCTCTTACTGATGTTACCTCAAGTAACAGTACTTATCTGGATAGCCCATCAGACCAGATTAATACTTGCCCTGAAATCTAGTAAGATCAAGACACCACAATCAAGATATACTATAACATAATTTACTGTCTAATTTTGGAAAGGAAGGATAATGGACTTTACTTTACTAAGTCAACGTGTGAGAGGTAAAGGAGAACTTTAGTTGAACAAGCGGATATCTATGTGTCTCATATAGAGATTCAGTGTTAGCCACAGGAAGGGTCCCTTGATTTTTTACTGTACACTGTAGTAAAATGAAAAACTAGTAAGCCTGCATATTATTTGATATAAATATATTTTCAAATTTAAGTGTTGTTGTTTCATGTGGTATTATGAACGGGAAATGATTGTGGGTTGACTGGTCAATATAGGGAATATATAATTAATTACGTCGGCTTAAATCATCAGAAACAAGATATATTACACATTTTACGCACTCACTAACAAGTACCTTAAGGAAGCAATGGGTACACTACAGCCTGCAGAATAAGGACATTTTGACATCTAGTGAAGATGATCCAGCTTGCAGCAATCCCTTGCTTATTTAATGTAACTCAACTGTCTGAGTTTAATAAGATATAATTAATATGGAATCGTAGTTGCCCAATTAATGACTACACACGTCTACTAGTTAAATGTTAAGACAACAGTTCAATCCATTACTTAGTGTTCGTTAACAATTTTCATTATTAACGTTAATAAAACAACAATAGCCGTCGTAAATGAATAACATTCATTGCAATATTACAGAGCCATTTCTTGGTAGAATTCATGTTTTCTAATAATTCTACTTTTGTTTGAATCTGGTTTTAACTAATAAATCTGAATTCTCCAGTGATTGCAAGGGAAAGAAAATCAAAGAATTGGGGAACAGGAAACGGTTCTGTTTTTTGATTAAAACTTACTTATCTCTCTTTGAATCGTCTAAATATATTAAGTTTCGAAGAAATGATAGATAAGAATAAAATGAAAAAAAAAGCCGTTTATAAGTCTCCAAGAAGATCGGCAGCCGATATGAGTTGAAACAATGAAACCCTATGGAGAGATAAAAGCAGAAAGATAAAGGCCCGACTCAATTAACTAAACAAGGATATTATCTAAGAAAATCTGTAAGCACAGGCTTTCAGAGAATAGACATTTCCAACAACGTCCTACAATAATCAGACCAACTTTTTATTAAGATCAAATTGTATAATAATATATTTTAGTTTGATTACATGTGTAAAGAAATGAGAAATATTTGATTATGACCTGAACTCCGTAATTCAGAGTTAACAACAGTAGACTGTTTCTCTTGTACAAAACAGTTATGAACAACGTTTTAACTAATATTTAGACAGTGTACAAACACTATTAATGATTGTATTCAATTTTCACTTGATATTTAATTTTAATAAAAAAATATTCTAGCAAATTTGAATAAATTTTAATTGTAAATTGTACCTGAATATAATTGTATATGACTTTAAAAAAAATATCACCGTTTTGTTCAAGAGATGACGTCTATTAATGGCGACTTGATGTTGTGAATCCGGAATAGTGGCGTCTAGTTAAGATAATTCAATGTTATCATAAATTTAAATGAAATTAAACCTATTTTACAGACACCATTCAATAAAAGTTGAAATAGCTGAAAGTCAAAATTTGTAAAAATTTGAATAAGTAAAGTACATTGTACTTTATTTATACAAAGCTTAATCTGAAATTTTAAAATAACAACTTCGAATAAAACAAAGCTCAATTTCTAATTAAACACATCAGACTTTGAATAACATATTGTGTATATTAAATAAACAACGGGGGGACGGCTAATTACCTCCTCATCGACAAAGTAGTTGTCGTTTTGAGCTATTATAACATTTTATGGCTGCTTCAAATACATGTAATCATATTTGGTTTGGTTGTTTTGTTTTACGGCATATCAACCCTTTTCGGGGTATTAAATGCCGAATGCAGTCATTTTGGTGAAAGTTTTTATGCTTCAAGTTGTTTATATCTTCAAGTATTTATTCATGGTGTTTAGTTTGGTTGTTTTGTTTTACGGCACATCAATCCTTTTCAGGTTATTTAATGCCGAATGCAGTCATTTTGGTGAAAGTTTTTATGCTTCAAGTTGTTTATATCTTCAAATATTTATTCATGGTGTTTAGTTTGGTTGTCTTGTTTTACGGCATATCAACCCTTTTCAGGTTATTTAATGCCGAATGCAGTCATTTTGGTGAAAGTTTTTATGCTTCAAGTTCTTTATATGTTAAAATATTTATTGATGGTGTTTGGTTTGGTTGTTAAATCTGTTTCTATTTAACCCATAGTTGAGACCCTAACAGGTACTACCACTCCGGGTCAGGGTGGACCTGGGAGCAATGGTAATTAAGAGGAGGCTCCACATTCCCCAAAGTCCGTAAGCCGGATCTCACCATCGGATGTAGTTTAAGGTCATATCCAGGACCGGGAGTAGGGTAGGAAAAATAAAATAAAAAAGGGGAGGGAGAAAGGGAGAGGGGCTGTTGTTTTTGTTTTTGGTTTTGTAGAACATAATTAAGTTTTACAAAAAAAAACAAAAAAAAACGTCAATGTAGGTGAATTTCGTCTCAGGGAGCTACAGGGCAGCCTGATCTGGTATCACCAGTGTAATCATATGTTCCTGTCTATTTTATTTTAACATGTGAGGTAGTACTTATATTATGCACGTTGAAACGCATTTAATGAAATGTATAAATTGTGTCATCTAATTATTATATATAACATCAGAAAAATCGGATACATCCGAATATTTGCGATTATTTTCAACCTCCTTTTTGCCCCTTTCTTCATAAAACTACATTCAAAGAGAACGTGAGTAGGGTGCTTACTAAGCGGAATAACATGCAAATGTAGCACACAGGGCATGTGCATGAATGCAAATAACTTAACATCGAAGAGATATAAATAGGAACAAATACAATAGGAGAAATGATGAAAATTACTTCAGCTTCAGCTTAAATACGTGTCACTGCTAATGACTCGGGCGAAAACTACTAAGAATAAATAATAATTATATGAACATTTATTATTATTTGTTTTGTTGTTGTTATTGTTATTGTTATTGTTATTGTTATTGTTATTATTATTATTATTATTATTATTATTATTATTATTGTTGTTGTTGTTGTTGTTGTTGTTGTTGTTGTTGACATTTTGGTATCGCAATAGCAACCTACCATTGACATCAGACTGGAAACGACTATTGGTCTCCTATGGTATTTGGGTGGCAATACTCCTCCTCAACGCCCCAGCAGGCTCCGCACTCTTCCAGTGGAGGTCTGGTTAGTGCTGTACTTCATCTGCTTCCTATTTTCCCTGGCCCTCTACGACACCTTTGTGTGATGTCCACCGAACCCAGTGTCATTTTTGTGGGGAGAAGCAGCTTATTGTGTTTCTTGCAGTTTATGTTCCTTGGTATGTACAGCGGTGTTCTTCCTGTGGTTTTGTTATCTTTCTGTTGTAACTTCGATGTGACTGGTTACAATTAGTGGCTTATGCAGGTTGGTTTCCGCATTCGGGGTGTTTTTCTTTAAGATAGCAGCTGTTTTGATCATTATTATTAGTAGTAGTATCATTGTTATTATTATTATAATTATTTACTCAGTAGGAGTTCTCACACAGGTCATTAGTGATTGCTCACCGACAACCGGTGGTATTCCTTGGAGTCTGAGTGACAACAAGTTTCCCCAGATTTCCAGTATTCTTCACCTCTTTTCGATAGCCACCGCAAATAAACTTGCAATATCAAAACAGCCGTTTACCATTGATTTCTCGCTCGTAACGACCATTGGTCTTCTCTTGGATTTGGGTCCAATAAGCCTCACCAAGGACCCAGCAGTTTCTTTACTTCCAGTGGAGGTCTGGTTTGTGCTGTCCCTCCTCGGTCTTCTCATCCTCCTTGACCATATGCAAATATTTTGTGTTGTGTCAGCCCAGGCTGCTACCATTTTTTTAAAAATTAAACTTTTTGTTTCTTGCTATTTCTATTCATTGGATAATTTTTTAGCCCGGTGTAATTTATTGGGTGTGGGGGAGCTTATGAAGCGATGTTTCTTGCATTTTCTGTTTCTTTGTTTGTGATGTGTTCTTTCGGTGGTTTTGTTTTCTTCCTGTAGTAGATTCCGTGTGACCCTTCATAGCTTGTGCGGGTTAGTTTCCGCATTGAATGATTTTTCTTAAGATGGTAGTTGTTTTGATCATTTCTGCCCTTTGTATGGTTCTATTTATCCCTTTGATTCCAATTTCTCCCAGTCTTTTTCCCAGGTTTTTGAGGATTGTTCTTAGTGCTCCTACGATTATGTGTATTATACTGACTTTCTTCATGCTCCATATTCCTTTCAGTTCTGTGGCTAGTTCCGTTTATTTGCTTCGTGTTTCCGTTTCTTTGATTTTCACTCTGTGGGCTGCTGGAACGGCGAAGTCTACGAGTTTACAAGATTTGTCCTTCTTGTTGATTATTATAACATCCGGTCTCCTTGCTTGTATGAGTTTGTCTGTTTGTATATCCATATCCCAGATGAGTTTGTGTGTTTCGTTTTCCACTACTGTTTCTGGTTTATGTTTGTACCATTTGCCTCCGTATTCGAAATTCAATTCTTTGCACAGTTCCCGGTGTACTGCTTTCCCCACACAGTCATGTATGTTCTTATATTATTATTATTATTATTATTATTATTATTATTATTATTATTATTATTATTATTATTATTATTATTATTATTATTATTATTATTATTATTATTATTATTATTATTTTCATTATGTATGCGGATAATGATAATTAGAATGAAAGGCAAGATAAAAACCAAACGATAACAACGTGTCAGAAGAAATCGGGAAGGAACAATTAGGAGTCGAAGATGAGAACGAAATGATAAGGGTATGAATAATTAAGAACATATAATTGTCTGCGAACAATCGTGACAACGAAATGACTGGAGGCTGGGAGCGGGCGAGGATAATCACGATGTGACTTACACAAATAGACAGTCGTGAACAGATGGTCTGTAAAAATCAACAAGACGTGAACGAACAATTGATGAGGTCAAGATAAGTTGATGTCAAGAACTAAAGAGAATGGTGTACAGTTTCCTGAACCTCTTCTAAAAGAGGAAACTGTTCATTGATTATTTAGTTATTCGACTGGGCGAAAAAGTCGGGATACATAAGCGATCACACACACCTGTTAGCTTAAGCACTTTCTTTCTCAGATTGGAAGTTTAAGTCTTAAATGGATAAGAACGATTGCA
>OY744523.1:43963599-43976099 GCA_963556195.1 Sepiola atlantica
TCACACCATAAATATAATGCAGACAATGATAGACTGTCTAAAAGAGCTTGTGATTTCCAGTAAGAAATCAGAACCCGCTAACTCCAGTATTGAAGCTCTATGTCACCGTTTTAATTTCAATTATTTAAAAATGTAATTATTTAAATAGAATAAAAACTCAAACCTAACAACATATAACATGACATGATTATGTCACCTAAAATATAGGTTAGCTAATATACTGTGTAGGATAAATTCCGAATTCAAAGCTTGAGTCTTTCGACAATTTTTGCTGTAGAAAATTGTGTAGGTAAATTTAATAAAATAAGTATATGCGTTTTTCTTAAGAAATAAATGTGTTAACATATGAAGTTTGATAAATACGTAACACGAAAGAGGTTAATAATGCCATCCCTTCATATTAAATTAATACCACACTCATTTCGCTCGTAAAATGTTATTGAATAAATGTATTTTGTACTATATATAGCGCGTTGTTTTCACGGGCATTTTCAGGGAGAGTGACAAACAGAGAAAATAAACTATTACACGTAAGTGGGCGCATCTTACACGTGTAAAGTTAATCCTGAAAGCCAACACAGGAATGCAATAACGCAGTTAAAGCATACTGAAATGTTATCGTTTCACTAAACAAATTACTAAATGAACAATTGGAACTGACTTCCATTGGATCTCCTGCTTCAAACGCGTCCACAGATATTTCGAATATGCACCGCACGATTATTGAAGTTCACAGAATATTCCTTCATTTGTCGGAGATTGTCAGGAATAATTTGAATTTGAAATATTGATAGTAAAAACAAATAACTAAAATGAATTCTAATGTTTAATTTTTAAATATTGTATTTTAATTTACAATTTATACACTGTTGTTTTAAGAGTATCATGTTGTAATGACGTATATGTATCAAGAAACGGACACTACGTGGTCATTCCTTTGCGTTTATTATTGCATTTCCTCTTCTTCGCCTACAAGCACAGAGGATGCAGAATATAATAATAATAAAAAAACAGGACATATTTTTTAAATTTTGACTTTAATATATTTACGTTTTCGTTTTGCGATCATTTCGCTAGACATCTAGCTTTGTCAAGCAGAGAGATTTGGTAGAAGTAGTAGCAGTACATTTGGTAGTTGTCACTCAGAATGGAAATGGGACGACGATGTTATTATTTTTTAAAGGAATATGAACTTTCCAATTTTATCTTTATGCGCTGCACAGCGTTACCCATATTCAAAGAAAGAGACAAGTAAAAATAAAATAAAATCGTCGTCCTATTTCCATTCTGCAGGACAACTACAAACAGGTACTGCTACTACTTCTACAATCTCTCTGCTTGACAAGGTTAGGCTTTCTTTTGCACTACATTCCTTCGTCTCGCACTCTCTTTCTCGTATATCATTTTCTTCTACTTACGGCAGAATCACTTTGACACCGCCGATTCCCGTCCTATCATCAAAGTAAACCAATGTTAAATACGGTTGACCACCTGCGAATACATGGTACTGTTAGAAAGCACCCCATCCACGTATTTATGAGGCGACAGACTAGCGTCCACTCACGGATATGATTCAGGCCAGTAGTTCCTTTAAGAGATTTTGGGTTTTTCTTTGTTAGTTTTGTCCCTCTCTCTCCACCTCCTCATCTCTCTCCATCTCCTCATCTCTCTCCATCTCTTTCTATTTATCTATCTATATCCCTAGTAATATAGTTTATTTTCTTTCTCTTCCTCACTCTCCCTAGACCTGCTCTAATAAGACACCTTTTTTTCGTGCTCACACACTTTTTCTGAAGTATTCGCTTTGTCATTATCCTATCTTCTCCGTTCTATTCGACCCCCATTCTGCTAACCCACTCCCATTCGCCTTCTCCTCATATCCTTAGCGAAATGATCGCAAAACGAAAAAATAAATACATGAAAGTTAAAATGAAAAAAAATGTCTTCATTTTATTTTTTATTAATATATTCTGCATCCTCTGTGCTTGTAGGCGTTTGCCTCAATATTATTGCTATATATATTTATTGTTGTTTCATTTACTCTTTGGGAAGTTCTCAGAAATCAAGGGGCCTCTTTTCTTAGGGCTAACACTTGTTCTCTATATGAGATACAACGATATTGAATATTCTCTTAAAGTTCTCTGAAGAAGTTAAGAACATTAATTTCCCTCACACTCATTTAGCAGTTTATTATGTTATTGTATATATTCCTTTTTGCCCATTTGTCTTACCGGATTCGATGACAAGAATTCATCATGTCTGGTGGAGTATCCAGCTATGTGTTGGCACTTGAGGTAACATTACTTGGCGTAGATACACCGTTCCAAATATATGCTAGGGTGTAGCCGTGTCGATAGGATCTTATTTGGGCTTAACATTCTATGTTAATTTGCCTATTTGATCAGGGTTAACAACACTTCATGTAAGATTGTCCTGACATACCCTTGTACAGAGAGACCGAAGACACCCGAGGATGGTGTCTAAGAGGTAATCTGTGCATGTGTATTAGAAATTACGGTTCGCCTCTGATACGTCACTAGAACAATTTCAAACTGGCACGTAATTAGTCTCGCATGGGCATATGCTATCTTGTACGTGTCGTTTTAGTTTTAGTACAATTACTAGACGTGATATCGCAGAACCGTATTTGGCGCTAACTTCCGCTATCTTCATATATATATATATATATATATATATATATATATATATATATATATATATACTCAAAAGTTACTAATCGATATTTTGCCATCAAATATACTTAACTATAGCAGATGTTGGTATACTTTCAATAATCAGTACTGTAATGAGAAATTGGTCCGAAAACAAAGAAATATCAAGAACCCAGTTTGACAATTGCAAATAATAATTCCAAATATATGTCGTTCACAGTCATCAATTATTATAAATGTAGATGTCAGTCATAAACAAGAAATTCAATATGGCGTAACGCTCAACATGCGTCCACTAAATATTGTTATAGGAACACATAGACATGATGTCGCAAAGAATATATAACACCATAGATCAGAGTATCACGACAAACATTGTTGGAAATATTGTTGATCATTTCTATTAGGATGTGCATAATCGGTACAAATTCGGAATACAGAATCGTAGATGCCAAGTACAAATCTTACGAGGTCATTTATCCGCCTAAAAGTATTCATCAACATTCTTATCAGAGATTGGTAAAGAGAAACTTGTATACAATTACTCCTATGCAAATAAACAAATTTGTAGTTATATCCGTGCAAGGCACTAACAAGCGTTGGTATTTGTTTAAACAGAAACATTAAAGCACACACCCATGATGATCGAATTTCCCTCATTTATTTTACCGTTACACCATTTTTACATACACTGTAAATGTGTATTTCTGTTCGATACGAAAAGCACGTATCGCCCATATCAATATATAAACATGTGTGTATTTACCGTAAGACGGGAAATGCAGAATATGTTGGTATCACCAACCGTACCCGACATATAAAGAAAGGAACGAAACAAGCTCTTTTTATTCTCACTGCTTACAGGAGGGTGTAGAGATATACACTTCAAATAGATCATTCCACGCCTGGAGTTCTGAAACCAAATTAAATAAGGATTAACGAAATCTTAACACTCATGCGCTGTGTTGTGTACGGATCTACCAGTAATGGCCGCGCGTTAATTTATAAATAGCAGGAAAGGGCGAGCAGGCCGAGAAGAAAATTATTCGTCTAATGTCCTTGTATGTATATGATGAATGCGATTATTTAGTGACATGCCTTAAATACTTAAGCTTGTTTGACGGACTTCGTTTATAATAAAGACGAATCTTATAAAGAAAAATCGTCTAGATACAGAGATCGGAGAAATGAGTGACAACTAATTAACAATATTTACCTGTTTTACATATGTGTTCGTACATGTATTATTGTAATATCCAAATACTTTCGGGTACTTTTACTTAGTTTGTGGCATCCGTGTATTTCGAACAAAAAAGTTGTATTTAATCCACCAGTATAGACTCCGACCATTTTATTCTGGTTTCCGAACTTATTAGAAATTGTGGGTCAGTTTAATTTTTTTCATATCCGTTACCATGGATTGAACATAGCAATCACTTGCTAGAAATAACGCGTCAATATTGTTTAACCAACAATTTTATATACCAGTTTTTACAAACACTTTGTGAGTGTTACAACCTCTATCTTGGAAACAATCTAGTTTTAGAACAAAAGTCTTAAGCTCTTAAATTATCACTATAACGACATTATATTATCTCATAATTCAGTTATAAATATTTTGAATTTAAACTGTGATTACGACATCAAATTATGTTGATTTTATCTACCATTGTCAGTAAAGCTTCTTAAAGACTCATGCCTCATTTTCTGTTGCCGAGAGAAGCTTTCTAAAATTCATTCATCATATGTTATCTTATGTGTTCAAGTAAGATTAAAGCGAAATAAAGTGTTGCCCATTTTGATAAAAGTCCTTTTTTATTGTCACTTTCAACTTTAAGACGTTAAGCTGATTATTTCGTTTGATAATTTTAATACCAAATCGTCTTAAGAAAAGAAACGAAGTTATATTTCTATAATTAATTATTAAAAGTTATATTTCTATAATTAATTCTTAAAAGTTATATTTCTATATTTTATTCTTAAAAGTTATATTTCTATAATTAATTCTTAAAAGTTATATTTCTATAATTAATTCTTAAAACTTTTATTTCTATAATTAATTCTTTAAAGTTATATTTCTATAATTAATTATTAAAAGTTATATTTCTATATTTAATTCTTAAAAGTTATATTTCTATAATTAATTCTTAAAAGTTATATTTCTATAATTAATTCTTAAAGTTATATTTCTATAATTAATTCTTAAAAAAAATATTTCTATAATTAATTCTTAAAACTTATATTTCTATAATTAATTCTTTAAAGTTATATTTCTATAATTAATTCTTAAAAGTTATATTTCTATAATTAATTCTTAAAAGTTATATTTCTATAATTAATTCTTAAAGTTATATTTCTATAATTAATTCTTAAAAGTTATATTTCTATAATTCATTCTTTAAAGTTATATTTCTATAATTAATTCTTTAAAATCTCAAAACATATTTAGATAAAAAAATCAGCAGTGAATTATTCTTCGGTCAATAAAAATTGATTTAATAAATAATATTCTTTAAAATATATATAAATATTTTTTGCAATTTCTTAGAATCCATATCTTTGACGAAATCATAGATGGTGGCATTAACATTTCGTGTATTCAAAAATATTGCCAAAATAAAACAATTGTTACAATTGGATTTCTGTTCATATATTTATACGTTCGGATATTTTCAGATATTATTTCTGCTATTTGACATACCTCAATTTTCTCTGTTTAAATTTAGTCATGGAATTTATACAATAAGTATCTACTTTTATGATAAAATACTTGCATGTGTTGTTTACCATACAGATTCTTTTAAGCAATTTTAAATCCACTGATTTGCTTTGAGCAAAAATTATTCTAAAATTATATAATAATATACGGTGAAATACATATATCGATAAGGTCAATTCAATGCTAAATATTGAGCTTGTCCTGCGTAATTAAACTTGTATTACTTCGTGAATCAATATAATATATATACGTTTGTTTTATAATATAATAATCTCGTATATTTATAAGAAGGTTGAACCGACAAATGACGGGTTCTTATTATAGATGCCTATTTGCTGATTTCATTTGTTTACATTTTCTGTACCTGCTAAATTGTGGTATTAATAAATAAAAGAGCATTGAATGTTAATGTAGAATTATAAAATATATAAAGAATGTATACGCTACGTTTAAATTTGTCAGGCAATACATCGTAGTTAGAACGCCGGAAACGTAAAAGCTAAAAACGGCGAATAAAAGTGTAATTACGAAAAGATGTATACAACACCGACTTTTTATATTCGTGGTCGGCAAGAAGATTTACGAGACAGCATGTACGGTTTAATGTGTGAGTTATAAACAAAAGGGAGATAAAGGGTTTTTTGTTAGTGTCTAATCACATATAAGGAGAACGTGGGAAACGTGGGCTGAAGACGAAGCCGAACTCGCGGAGAATGTGATCGATAAACAATAACGGTATTTCGTTTAGAACCGCAGTGAGACGGACCTCTGCCATGTAGAACTAATAGTCAGTAGTAAGCTCAACTCTATCTCTTTCCCACTCACTTTCACTCTGTGTTGCTCTCTATCTGTCTGTCTCCTGGCAATCTATCCTCCTCCCATCCTTCTCTCTTTCTATCTCTTTCTCTTTCCCTCACATCCTTCTCTCTTTTTATCTCTCTCTCCCTCTCTCTCTCTTTCTCTCTCTATGTCCGAGGCTTGATAGATAATGAACCACATAGTTTGTGTGTACATTAAGTAGTAACCATTGACGGAACTGACGATTCAGCTCACAAACAGACCCATGAACAATCAACAGATTCTCGGTCAAACAGACACTTTTCATTTGTTCAACTGTTCAAAGCGTATCGGGTAAGACCTTATTTTATTCATACATCCTCCCACAAGGTAAGATGTGACACAAGGTCGGGAAAGTGGTATTTGAAAAGCCAGCGCCCAAGAAGGTGAGCACTCTGGACTACAAAATATGCCTGGTCAGCCCCGTCGGCATTCCCCGGTAGGGGCGCCCCAGGCAGTAAGCAATAAACTTACTCCTCCCCCAAAGAAGGGGAGGCAAAGCCTGCGAGTGTGGACCTCCTAGAACTGCACAGGACAGACCTATAGACCGGCGTAAATCAAGCCCCGAAGGTTAATACAATACCAATCTATGGGGTGCAGTATCAATCGGAACAGATACTACAATTTGATCTTGGCCAAAAAGACCTTATATTCGTCGTAGACGAATGGAAGATACGTCATATGAATGAAATATAAAATTTATGTCATATATTAACGGGCTCATATTTACATTTTATTTATCTTTTTACACGTATCGAACAATTGTTGGTTGAAATAGATGCGTGCATTTCATGGTTTGGTTATCGTTTTTCGCGTCTGTTTTCTATGATTTTCTTTTTAGAATATCGCTTTACATCTACTTTCAGAGTATTGTTTAATCGATTTGATCGGTGTAAGTGTTAATCGCTTTTTAATCATATATATATATATATATATATATATATATATATACATATATATACACCTATATATATATATACACCTATATATATATATATATATACACCTATATATATATATATATATACACCTATATATATATATATATATACACCTATATATATATATATACACCTATATATATATATACACCTATATATATATATATACCTATATATATATACCTATATATATATATCTATATATATATACATATATATATATACCTATATATATATACATATATATATATATACCTATATATATATACATATATATATATATACCTATATATATATACATATATATATACCTATATATATATACATATATATATATATATATACCTATATATACATATATACCTATATATATATATATATATATATAATATATATATATATATATATATATTCAATGATAAATGCCAGTATACTAAAATCATATTCCCAAATTTTAAAACTTTTATTGTCATTAATTAAGGGTAGTACTACATATCAACCAAACAATTTCATTATCACATCACTACAGTATAACTCTCTATGCATGAGTGGATGAAGTGTGTGAGGTGCAGTAAAATATATAGCCCTGTTTAGCTCGCATACCCTTAATGACAATAAAAGTGTAAAATTTTGTGAATTTCCTTGCTTTTGTACATTTAATGTATATGCATTTTCATCTAAACCCTATTAATGAATGTCACTACTTTTGTAAAGGCTATGCCCTAGTACAATGGTCATTTTTTAGTTTTTTTTTAATTGTCTGGAAAACTAAGGTATATGGTAAACTGAAATTAAAATGCCATAAACTAGACCCTAGAACCTCTATATCTGCCAAAAATCAGCTGAATCCATCAAATAGTTGATGAGAAACAGGGTGGCACATACGTATGTACACACGGATAACACAACATCATGTCTGACCTTTCTGAATATCTGGGTTGCCTTGACAAATGATGCTGACATTCTACACACTTATAGAACCTATCAAATAAAAAAATTGTGCACATTTTGAACTAATTAGTTTTATTGGTTTATGATTGATCAAAGAAATGAGATTTACAGCGTTTTTGAAGTCTATTAAAGGGTAGAGCTCTCTCGCGCCTCCCTTGATATATATATATATATATATATATATATATATATATATATATATATAGTAGGGGCGCATACCAGCTATCACATATAAAGTTGTTTGAGCTGTCTTTTGAACTTATTTTTCTTTTTCTTCTTAAGTGAGTTCAACTAGGTCAACCCCCTGTGGGGTATTGCCGATGTTGAGGTCAATATCTTAGTTTTGGTATTTCCCTCGATAGACTGCCTAGCAAGTACCTTGTCAGGTAGCAACAGACGTGTAGTAAAAAATAATAAAATAAAATATATGTTTTTTTCTGATGAATCCTCTCTTGAAAAAATATATTGGTAAACTCTAAGAAAATACATATATATATATATATATATATATATATATATATATATATATATATATATATATATATGCATGTATGTAAAGTTAAACAAAGGAAACCCACAATTATGTATGTATTCATCAACTTTTTTTATTTCAAGATTCGTCGTGCTGATATATTTGAAGAAATACAACGCAAATATAAATATTTAAAAAAAGTTTGGCCGTTTCTGACGTGAAAATAATGTGTTTGCTCTTTTCTTTAAACGAAATGAAGCCATTAAATCCGAAGAAACATTACTGCAAATATATTTCCATAAACAATAAGCAAAACTCTTATTACGAAACACTTCTCTCATGAACATACATCTTCTCTTACCTACCCAAACCAATAATAGAATAATTAGAAACACTCTAAAACAATACCAACTACATCAAAAGATATAAAACACATATTGAAACAACAACACATTTTCGGAAAAAAACATCTAATACATATATATATAAATATATATATATATATGTGTGTGTGTGTGTGTGTGTGTGTGTGTATGTATACCTAGGCAGCATATTCTCTTACAGGCAAGTATTGTTGAATATAAGAGACACCTCATGTCTAGATATCCTTTAGTAGATCCGTGCAGTATTCCGAATAAGGATCTTAGTTTCGGAGGGGAATTGGGTGATAAATTTGTCATAGTTTAGATTTGTGTCCCAAGTACTTTCAGACCCATCCCGGCCCATCTTCAGGGGAATGACGTTAATCAGATACATACCATGTAATAAGTCCGAAACTATAGTTAGAACGGATATTTAAGTTAATATATATTATTTAGGTTTTTTTTGGGGGGGGGCATATATTAGGAGCCCTATATATATACACCAAACACACCCTAATTAATAGAATTAACTTTAATATCAGTAATAATATACTTAAATGTATATAGTTCTAACTATAGTTTCGTACTTATTACATAATTCCGCGCCAAAACCTTATATAATACTTACACATGGTCTGTCCCTGATTAACCTCATGCCCCTGAAGATAAAGACATATGGGTCTGAAAGTACTTGGGACACAAATCAAAACTTGGGCAAATTCATCAATTCCCCTCCGAAACAAAGATCCGGGTGTTTGTTTGTAATATTCCGGTTTAATCCCCCAGCGCTCCTGGCATTTTCTCGGAATCCGGGATTTTTCTTTTATTTATTTTTGACAAGGAGAGAATAAAAACTCTCTCGAAATATATCAAATTGATCCTTGATAATCCGGAATATTACAAACTAACACAATTGCTGTCTTGTAAGTTCGTCTAGAAAAGTAAACAAGCCTTTGCGATCAATATCTGACTTATTTCGGTTTTGGTTTTGTTTTTGTTCTTCACAGCATCCAGCGATCCGCAACTTCGCATTGCCTTCAACCTGTTTAACACTTTTATTATTACTCCCAGCAATGCTTCCAGCAAACTACCAATTTCTATTATATATATATATATATATATATATATATATATATATATATATATATATATATATATATATATATATATTAACTGCCCAGTAATAGTAGTAGTATTAGTCCTTCGTAGGCATTTCGTATTGTGGCAGTCTCAGCCACAGTTGGCACATATGAAAGGGAAACGTGAATGAATAAGTTCACTTGGTATTACCCTTTCTGTCCTCCTTGCCCCGTGTTCAACAGCTTTCGTCTTCCACTTTGCTTCCCCGATGCCATTCTGTCGGTTAAGAGTGTTTTTCTAATTCATCCCTGTCAGAGGCAAGCGTGTTCCAAAATGACAGATCGATGCCAAATACCTCCATGCGTCTCTTTCGAAAACCCCTGTATCTTAGAAGAGAACAACTACAGCCTCATCCTTCTTTTAACTCTCAATGAAAGAAGCTCTTTGGGAATTCTGTGAACGTGACCAAACCATCTCAGTCGGTGTGTCGTCAGCAGTGTGTACATGGATTTCATACAAGCTATTTGAAGCACCTTAACATTTGTATTTTGTTTTTTTTTCATCTGATAAAAAGGATAAAACACAGGCTTCTCAGATAGAATATATGTACTTGTTATTCTTATTTAACATAGGGTGTACATGTCGCACTGCAATGCAACAATATGTAAATAGAACAAGCACGATAGACTGCCGTTTTCGTGCTAACTTTGAGAAAAGAGTTTTACCAAACTCAACTATTTATCTTAGACAAGGTGCCTGCTGCTTTACGGATACTTTTGTTTATTTCTATATCCAACGAAAGAGATTCTGAGATATTTGAGCAATAATATGGGAAGTCCTCAACAACACCTTCTTTATAGTTATCAATTTTCATAGAGAGCTTGTCAATTGAGACATAGGAACATATTTTGGTCTTTAGGAGGCTAATGATGAGGCCGAAATCATTACAGGCAACAGAGAGGCATTTCATATGAAATTTAAAGCTCTCCATCAGTGTGAGTAGCAATGCCTGCATAATCAGATTAAAGCATTCCCCTTATCATGGCTGGTCTTACCTTGGTTTTTGCTCTAAGTCAGGAAATGTTAAAGAGGCACTTATATCCTAAGAAGGATGCCTTCATTTGCATCAAGAACACGGTGTTTCAGAAGCATTGGGGAAACCATCCCAAACGGTTAGGAACAACAACAACACATTCTTGTTTCACTCCATTGCAAATGTTCAATGGGTTAGACAGGTTATTATCAAAGTGTACTGCCCTTTTCATGTATTGGTTAAATGATCTTTAGACACTAAAGAGCTCTGGAGGATAGCTAATTATAGAAAGTAAAAAGTACAGCCCTTCGCAACTGACAGTATAATATGCTTTTGTGAGATCCACGAAAGCAGTCTGTAACAGCATATTTTGTTCCCTGAATTTCTTTTGAAATTGTCTCAATAGAAATATCATGCTTACTGTTTATCTCACTGTCTTAAAGCCACATTGAGGATCAGGATAGATACGTTCAGCAAGCGCCTGTATCAGATGGAATCTCATCATAAACTGAAGCTATGCCAGGGGGAATCTCGTCTATAGTTTCGTTTAGCTCAGAGATGAGTGGCATTTCATCGAGCTCATGCAAGAGCCTCAATTGTTTAATTTCAGCAAGTTCGGACTCAGAAACTTTACTCGCCCTGGTGTCAAGATCAGGGTAGTTTTCTTTTCCAGCGATCCATCTGCCTTCTTTTGCCAGTAATCACTTCCTAAGAGGAGGATTTCAAGGGGGAATAGATTCTCTGAGTAGGCCCTGTAGGAACTTGTATGCCCTTATAGATTGCTCTAATGTTGCCTGTGGCAGATGAATTTTCAATGCGATGGCTCAGCCCAAATGCCTAGTCATCTGAATATGCCTTTTTCTGGCTTGCCTTGTGCCGATTTTGACTACTGAGAAGCCGGGTGTACTCGAATTGCATCTGCCTCTTTCTGTCGAAATAAAGGCTGAGTTACTTGGAGATGCTCAAACCAGTTATTTGATTTAGCGTATTTCCTACCAAAGGGAGCCAGAGCACAGTGTTGCATTGCTTCTTTCAGAGACTTCCATCGCTCGTCAGCCGATTCAGATTCAATTGTGGAATATTCCTTCTTAAATAGGTTCGCAAACTGCGACAGAAGAACATGATCCTGCATGTCTGCAGTATTCAGACCGGGCGGGGCTTTAATTTTGAAAACGATAACTTTTTGGTGATAGCTTAATTTTGAAACAGACAAGAGAGTAGTCAGTATTGTAATCAGCGCTGTGGTAGCATCTGACAACTCTGACAGAATTGAGGTTTGAACGGCGGATGAGCACAAGACCAAGATGGTTCAAATGCTTGTTCCGTGGATAACTCCAAGAGACTGTGTGCTGTAGGTTTGCGTCAAAGAATGAATTGTCAACACACAGTTGGAAGTGCGTGCATTGTTCAAGTAATCTCTGCTCATTTTCACA
>OY744523.1:43986099-43988599 GCA_963556195.1 Sepiola atlantica
ATAAATGTTGGCGTATATATTCTCGGCAACACGGTGAAAAACACCGGAACATAATTCATCTAATAATGTTGGCAATTTAAGAGGTGCACACACTCGCAAATTCACACCCATCCCCTAAAAACCTTTTCAATAAATAAGATACAGAACATTTAATAAAAAAAAGTATTACAATATATCAAATGCTGCGTTATATAAACTAATAAATTTCATAAATAAACGGTGCAAGCCTATGAGCGTTATTGATGTGTGTCTGATTAGTAAACTCCCTAAATATGGATTTCATCATCATAAATTATGGAATATACACTTTAAGAAACAGGATGAGTACCGTGGGCATATATCATAATTGTTTTAGTAATGTTCTCTATTTAACAGGGTTGGGACCGAAACAGTTCCATACGCCCAAAGAAAGAAACATAGCAATTTATAATCAATGCTATGTTAACTACATGTACCCGTATATATATATATATATATATATATATATATATATATATATATATATATACGTATATATGTATATATATATATATATATATATATATATATATATATATATATATATATATGTATATATATATATATATATATATATATCTATGTATCTATATATATATATGTATATATATATATATATATACGGTTACATGTAGTTAATATAGAATTGATTATAAATTGCTATGTTTTCATTTAGCCTGACGATTCCCACCGGGGATAAAACACGGGAGCCTCTGTGTAGCTTGATTGCCATATATATTTTCATTGCTTACTACCTAGGTCTACTTACGTATCGAGCACTGTTGAAGTAAATACTGAAAACTTATACATACAAAATTATATCTCCTTATAATATTTCATGTGGATACATGAAGTACCAATATATATATATATATATATATATATATATTATATATATATTATATATATATACATATATATATATCTATATATCTATACACACATATATATATGTATATCCATACATATATATATATACATATATATATATATATATATATATATATACACACACATATATATATGTATATCCATACATATATATATACATATATATACATATATATATATATATATATATATATATATATATATACATATATATACATATATATATATATATATATACATCCATACATATATATACATAGATATACATACATATACATATATATACATATATTTATACATATATATATATACATATATGTATATGTATATATATATATATATATACATATAAGTGCAGATTAGTAGTCCGAGACTGTAGCAATGCGGTGTAGTTGCCGGAAGATGGAAAAAGTGAACAGAAATAAACGATGAGAGAAAACGAAACTCAAAACGATTTATTAATAATTTCACGAAAAATGTTATTAATTTTTTTTCCTTTCTCTTTTTTCTTCATTCAATTCTAAATTTAAATTTACGTGTGGGCCGTTATTATTATAATATGTGCAAACAAAGGGGGATAACTAAGGAGAAATATGTCTAGAAATCAGATTTTAAATTTGAAAAGGAATATAAATCAATTGTGGAATGGATCAATGTCAAGGAGGTAGGAAGAAACCGTTGGAACAGGGGAAGGGGGAATAAAAAGAAACGTTGGAGAAGGGGGGAATTAAGGGATAAGAATACATACACACATATGCATATATAAAGTGTAAATATCTAAATACATATTTATTTTTTATGTTAATTTAAGAGTATTCCAAGGGTATAATACTCCTAGAACTAAATTTATATAAACTTATTTACTTATTGATTTAAAAAAAAACTTTTTTTAAAAAATTTCCTTTGTTATTATTATTTATACATATATTTAATTTATTCTTTTATTATTATAATTTATTTTTTTATTTATTTTATTTATTTTAATTTTTTTATAGTGATTTCATTTTATTGAATTTCAAACTTTAGTTAAGGAATTACAAATGTATCGGCATACACATACACACACATAAGAATGCACCCATATTCACATACATGTATATATGAATGCACATACACAAGGCCTAAATATATGTAAATAAAGTACATATTATTCCATTCTATAATTATAATATGTAACATGTAAAAATGTGGGGTGGGTGGCGCTGGCAAATATAAGAGGAGACAAAGGCAAGTAAGCTTCGGGTGGGAGTGTGATGATGTAAGAATCAGAGGATGAAAGGGGAAAACAACTCAAATCTGTTATTCAGATTTGGACGAAATTTAGTGATTAGAATAGCTTCCGAAATTCGAAGCCGACCTATATTGCGGACGGAGTTAAAGATGCGGACACTAATAGAGCGATGTGTGTTGCCACATGATATTAAGTGTTTGTGGAAGGAAGAAATGTGGGTGTTTATATGCTATTTAATGCGTTGGTGTAGAGGCCTAACGGTACTACCGATGTAGAACTTTTGACACTTAGCACATTGTAGGTTGTATACTGTATAGGTGCGGAGGCAGAGACCAGAATTAGGGATGGGGCAACTAGCTG
>OY744523.1:43991099-43996099 GCA_963556195.1 Sepiola atlantica
TATGGTTTCCTACTTAGTAAATAATTTACGCCAAACATCTTCTATAAATACTACACATAGTCTAGACCTGATTAACCTCATTCCCCCTGACGATAGACCAAGATGGTTCCGAAAGTACTTGGAAGACAGATGCAAATTATGGCAATTTAATCAGCCAATTCCCCTGCGAAACTAAGATCCTGATGCGGACTATCAAAAGGATCTACCAAAGGATATCTCGACACGAGTTGTCTCTTATATTCAACAATATATATATATATAGAACGGTTTTTTTTATTATATTCCAATAACCATGGTTTGTTTTATTACTTTTATTTTTATTTTTTTCACATTTCCAAAAATTCCTAATTTCTGTGAGATATATTTAACGGTCCGTTTCATTTGTTTTGTGCCAAACAACAGTTGTATGTCAATATCGTCTCTGCAACACTAAAAAATCATCAGAAAAAGTTCACAAATAATAAGAGTTCTTAGATTAGAGTGTCTTGCAAAACACCCACATCATACATCAGTTTCATTTTAAGGTGAAAATAAACAAAAGAACAAACAAAAAATCTTAGAGCAAACACTCACACGTGTGCGATCACACTAATCCGCTATTTTGATTTTTTTTGTTGTTCAAAGCGAGTATCTCCCAAAAGAATTAGTGCGATCAGTTTAAAAAACTTTAATTCGGTAATATTTGCTAAAATATTTAATATGTACTATAATTTATTTATAAAGTTCCAGTTTATTTGAAGATAATTTTGTTTCATTAAAGTTACCTGAATGTTTATATTGCGAAACTCATTCAAGCAGATCATTATAGAGTAGTCTCATTGTGTAAAACCGTCCATTCAATCAACTATTAAAACAGTTTATTCTACATAAGTGTTTATATGGAATTTATATAGTATTTATTAATAACCCCTTTCTAACAATATTGAGACAAGCTTACCTTCCCAGAAATTCATCACTCAAGGAGTAAGCCACTGGTTAAAATGCGAAACTAAGGGGGTTATATTCACGGCGAAATATATACTCCATATTTAGGCAGATTATGATTTCGAAATATAGAATAGGCATTATATATTTATTTATTTATTTAATTTCTTAAAGTGTTCTAAGGATTCAAAAGTAGTTTAACGGGGATCTGTACCTTAAACATTAATTTTTACTATGTTTTATTTCAAAATCGTACTATCAAGTGAATTACTAAGACAAATATACGAATGTAAACAATTAGAGTCTTACATTAATATTTCCATCTATTATTTAGTCGTGTTTCTCCCTTCTTTTAAGTATCATTATGCTTATTAATATACATTCACAAATATGCTTAGTATCCATCAATAAATTCATACCAACCACACATATATATACACACCCAACATAAGTATATATATGCATACATATATATATATATATATATATATATATATATATACATACACACACATACATCCATGTATACACCTACACATACGCTCACACACATATCGAAATATTTCTTCAGTATATGTACGATAAAAAACAAGTATTTCTTTTACTTCTAAAACTTAAAAATTAAGTGCAAATAGGCTTAAAATAATGGCAAAAAACCCAATTCACTCTAACAATTAACGTGACTCAAATAAGAATTAGATCATTCCTGTTTATTATTCTACGATGAAGCTTCTTTTTTTTTCTTTTTTTTAAAATCTAATATTAGGTTGTACCTACTCTTACACTTATGTATCAACATGCCTACCTGCATACATACAGTAAGAGATCCGAACGTACCACTATATATATATATATATATATATATATATATGTATATATATATGTACCACTATATATATATATATATATATATGTACCACTACAAATATATATATGTACCACTATATATATATACATATCTCCATATATGTATATATATATATATATATATATATATATACATATATATGTATATATACATATATATGTATATATAGGCATATATATACATATATATACATATATATAAATATATACATATATATAGGTGTATATATATACATATATATACATATATATATATGTATATATATACACATACATAAATATATATATATATATACATATATATATGTATAGAAATATACATATCTTGAAGAGTATATAAAAATACTTCTTGTTCTGTTCCTTGTTTATTTCCCATTACATCGGATTCCTCTCATGTTTCCTTTTTTCTATATATATATATATATATATATATATATATATATATATATATATATATATGTATATATATACATATAAATATATATATATATATATATACACATATATACATATAAATATATATATACACACATATGCATATTAATATATATATATATATATACATACACATATATATAATTATTTCTCCATTTATACATATATATATGTATCAATGTATATGTATATATATACATATATATATATATATATATATACGTATGAATATGTATAAATATATATATACATATATATATATAAATAAATATATAAATAAATATATATATGTACATATATATATATATATATATGTACATATAGGCATATATAAATATATACAATAATTATATATATATACATATATATATATATATATATAAATTTATATTAATATAAATATATATGTATATGTATACATATAGATATATAACAATATTTATATATGTATATGCATACATATATAATAATATAAAAGTATTTATATATATATATATATGTATACACATATATATATAAATATACAAATATTTATATACATACATATATATGAATCTGAAAAGATGTGTATATATATACACACATATATACATATACATATTGATCTGTATATATTTATTCATATATATGGGCATAACGATATGCATATATGTATATATGCATGTATATATATATATACATATAAAAACACATATATACATATATATATACATATATATGTATATATAAACGTAAATCCATATATATATATATACACATATATACATATATATACATATATATATATACATGTATATATATTTATATATTTACATATATATGTATATATACATATATATATATGTATATATATACATATGTATATATACATATATATATGTATATATACATACATATGTATATATACATATATATATATATATATATATATATATGAGTATGTTATGAAAATATATCTATTTCAATTAAGCTGCACATGTATATATACATATATATATATGTATATATACATACATATGTATATATATATATATATATATATATATATATATATATATATATATATAAGTTTGTATTAGTATAGCAAAGTTAGTAACTAGATTAATTGCATTTCTCTCCCTGTGTTAAGGTTTCATTAGCCAATGGAAGATATTCTTTAACCTAACGTTTCGGTTCAATTATATATTTTTTTATGTTTAGTTTTTTATATGGGTTGTGCACTTTTCTATACATATGTATAAGCAAGAGGTGGTTTTAATCTGACACGCACGCGGTATGAACACATTTACTATTTGCTGTTTTGGTTTTGTTTACTTTTTTATTTCATTATTTTAGAATTTAAAGAATGACAAATGTTTGTTTTAAATTTCTTATTCAGATATAATCACACGGGTTTCATAAAGTTATACATGTACTGGCCTGTCGTACTCTTTTCCACTCGATTATTTACAAGCTGTTTTAATTCTGCGTTGTTTGTTATTGAATGCGCTTTGAACATTGTAATATGTGCTTTTAAAATATAGATAGATCATACTCACGCAATAATTCTTGCTATTCGGGCTGTCTTTGAAATACTTGTGGCTTTATAAACAAGACTTTTTGTTAGGCATTTATTTTGTAGTTGACAAAGTGTCAGATTTCTACAGTAAGAGCTTATTTCTTCATTATGAACTTCCTAATTTCAATTAAGATGATTGCTATTAGGCTTTGGCTTATTGCTATCTTTAGTTGCTATATTTTTTTATTCGTCCCAATGTTTGCTATATTGGTCATTTTTCTTAATACATTTTGATTATTTTTTCTATACTGCTTTCATTTATTATTTAATTATTATGTGCTTTAATTATAGTTTGTAAGTTTCCGCAGCAACTTTAGGGAGGTGTTAGATATTTTGTATTAAATATTTTATGCAAGTGATTTGTTAAGTGGAAAGGAAGCCCGAAAAACAAAAAGTACTACATGGGTATGACCTCTTTTCATTTTTAAATCACATATTACACCTATAAGTTTTAGTTATTTAAGAATAATATCTTTAAAATTATGCGGCAGTTCCTGAATTTTTAATGCACTAAATTGTTAATAGACAGTGGTGGTCGTTGGCACTCAACGAATTATGAGTAAGGTGCGTATATATGTATACACAGTTTGGTATACAAATGTTGCCACGAAGTCAAAGATTAATATTAAACACACATATGCAAATAAGATAAATCCTGTACTTTTCAAATTAGTACATTACACAGCGTTTTCGTTCGGCTTATTTCTTTTTAGCCGTGCAAAACTAGGAAGCTATTGTTAAGTCTTGAAATAGCAGGGGGATTGCAATGATTTGATGGTTCGAATAGAAATTAATGTTTAAAGTAGTGTTATACCGGTTCAAATAGGGTCTCCGAACCAAGATACATATTATTTATTGAAAAAGACACTATTCTTAAAAGGAATATCAGAACAACGCCAAATAAAAAAACACCGTTGATCCCGGGTAATTCTAAATACCTCACTTGTAAATGATAAAAAAATGATGATCGATGGAATTCGTTTTAAAAATAAATAAGCCAACGCTTCGATGAAATGACGGGTGTGTAAACAAAAAAATGGGATGAAAACATTGGAAATGTCAATAGAAGGAAACATTTCGAGAGGACAGTAATGCAAACACTTAAGTGTATACAGGATACAGGAAGCAAGGAATCGTTTTCTAAGTTCATGGGAAAAGGTTTTAGAAAATAAAAAAGTTGAGAGGAAGTTACAATGGCGGAAAAGTCTATTAGGCT
>OY744523.1:43998599-44013599 GCA_963556195.1 Sepiola atlantica
ATACTGCGGTGTCTTTGTTCGCGCCTGATATTCATGAAAAGGAACATCTACTCGTTACTCTGGTCTCGTTTGATTTATTTCTTTGCAATTAATGAAATGATACAATAGTGCTTTGAATAGTAACACTGTGTGCCAGGCTGGGAGGTGGATCACGCATGGATTCCTATTAAGTTTCAGGAAACAGCAGTTGCTCAAAATGACTTCAAATTTACTGAACATTATTTGAATAAATGTCAGTTTATTATCCAATCAATGCTGAGCATACCGTTGGGACTCAATACAAAACGTGTATATTATAAAGGGTGAGACAAAACAAAGTAATATCACATCATGAACTTTGGATCGGATGATTAAATGTTCCGCGGTAAATAATCGAGCTTGTTTTGGAAAAAAAACACGTTTGCACCCATTCACTTTTGTTACCACAAGTTAATTGTATTAATTAGGTGGTCAGTAAAACTTACATCCTTTCATTCTTACCGATAGATGTTCGAGAAACAACACTGCAACTTGATAAAACATTCGGCTATTGACTTTATTATCTTTCTTACTTTCTAGTATATATACGTAGTCGAAAAAATGTTTCACGCTTCCGTTTTCTCCTTCTTTTTCATACATCGTAATGGAATCAATTAAATGTTACGGATAGAAAGCACGATTTTCTATCGAAAGGTACACGACCAGTTACATATTAGTATTATTGTTATGATGTTGTTATTATTATTATTATTATTATTATTAATTTTATTATAATTATTATAATTTTTATTACACATACAGTCATCAGTTATTGCTCACTGAAAATCACCAGTGGTGTTCCCTGGAGTCTGAGTTAGAACAAGTCTCCCTAGATTAAAAGTGGTCTCTAACTATTTCGATGAATGAATTTGCCTAATCACAACAGACGCTTAACATCGATGGCTCGTTGGAAACGGCCATTGCCCTTCTCTGGGAGTTGGATGCCAACAAGCTTCTCCAATAGTTCACAGCTTTTTTCACTCTTCCATCGAAGGTCTGGTAAGTGGTATCCCTCCCCGGTCTCTCCACCTTCCTTAACGGTTAATGACCATTTTCTGACGTATTTACCGGGGCTTGTGCAATCACTTTTTGGGATGAGTAGTTTATGAAATGTCTTGCAGTTGTTCTTCCTTTGGTTTCTTGTGCTGTTCTGTATGTGATTTTTGTGTTTTTCCAGTTGCTCCTTACATGTGATTGGTAAGTCTTTGTAGCTTATGTTAATATGTCTCCACATTCAAGATGTCCGCTGTTTTTATCATAGTCGTCTGTATTATCGTCTATGTCTACTCTTTGATTCAAATTTCTCCAGAGTCTTTTTTCGGGGTTCTTCGGAACTGTTCCTAGGGCTCCTCCGATTATTGCTAGTATACCTAGTTTCTTCATACTCTATATCCTTTTAATTTCTCTGGCGATTTCAGTGTATTTGCTTAGTTTTTCTGATTTCTTAGTTTTTACCCTGTGGTCGTCTGTGACAGCAAAATCTGCGATTTGGCAGAATTTTTTTTTATTATGTCTTTTGGTCTTCTTACTAGCATGAGTTTATCTGTTTTCAACTCCATACCCCAAAGGATTTTGTGTGATTCTTTTCTGAGTACTGTTTGTGGTTTATACGTGTATCATTTTTCAGAGTGTTGGAAATACATTTATTTGCATAGCTCCCAGTGTACTGCTATCCCCACGAAGTCATGCCTATTTTTGTATCTATAGTGGCCAGTTTTGGGCATTCATTTATTATGTGATTAACTGTTTCGTCTCTTTGTCCGCAAAATCCTCATTATCTGTTTTCATCGGTTTTACCTAGTTCTGCTTTAACGTATTTGGTCCTAATCGCATTTTTGTGTGCAGCCGCCAGTAAGAATCCCGTTCTTCTATTCAAGTATGTTTTCTCAGCCATGTCCAACTATTCGTATCTTCCGTTGTCATTCTAATATAACGTCTATGTAGTAGTCTTTTTCCCACATTTCTTTTCTGTGTGTTTGTTTCTGTTTCTGGTACTTCCTGAGTTGTTTGTTAGGACGGTGTCTGTTTCTGTGGTGATCAGCCTTTTTGTGTTTTGGTTTATGTATTTCTCCAGTTTTTCTTAGTGTTATCCACCGGAACTCCAAAACATTTATTGCTCTCTTGTTCGCCTAGTGCCCTCATCTGCTCTTGGTTGGGTAATTTAATACCCTCAGTTGTATTTAGCTTCTCTGTTCTTATCTCTAGCAGTGCACACTTTTCCATTCCGAATTCCATTTGAATGTATTTGCTGAAATTTCCGGTTGTAATATAAGCTTTTCCAGTGCCTGATTGCATTTAGCAAATAGCTTTTGGTCGTCCATGTACATGATATAGTTTGTTCTTTGTTATGTGCCTATAAACTTGTATCCGGTATTACATTTACTGCGTATGTAGGTAAGTGGCATCATGGCTATGATTAGTAGAAGTGGTGATAGAGAGACTCCTTGGAAAATGCCTCTTTGTATTTTGATCGCCGCCAGGTGGTGTCCTATCGCTGGCAGTTTTATTCTCATTGTCCCCATTACTTTGTTGAAGAAATTAATCATTCTCTTGGGTATCTTGTACATTTTTACGCATTCAATTATCCATGCTTGAGGGATTCTGTCGTAGGCTTTTTGGTAGTCAATCCATGCCACGATTATTTGTACTATGTATAACAGATCATGCGCCCTTCTTTCCTTTTTATATTTTCTCATTCAGTTGTGCCGTTAGGATTCCACATTGTTAGTAAGTACGCTATTGGTCTCTAATTGCTTGGGGTCGTTCCCTACTTGGCGTCTTTCTGTATGAGCGTTGCCCTTCCTTTGGTCATAAACTGTAGTACATCTGTTTTATGGATAGACCATCTAAGTTTCTGCGCAAGCCTTTTATGTAAGGCCATTTTTTATTGAACCAGTGCACATGTATTCATTCGTTGCCTGGTGCTTTCCAGTTTTCCATTTTCTTTAGTGTTGTCTTAATAGATTATTCATTAATTTCTGTTTCTGTTCCTGGTTTAATTTTTTGTAGTAAATGTTTCAGGTTTTCCAGCAATTTAGCATGTTTGTTCTGATCTTAAGCCTTATTCTATATCTTGCTCCAGAAGTGTTTTGTTTCTGTCGGGCCCGGTTGTTCTGTAAACTGACTTTCATTTGTTTCAAAGGTCCTGGTATGTTTGTACTGTTCCGATGTGTATCTGTATTGTCCCAATCTTGCTTCTTTTGCTGCTATCTCTTGTTTTAGCAATTCATGTTTCTTAATTAATCTTTTCTATGTCATTCAGATCTTTTTCTCTTCAATCGTTCTTCATCATCCTGTTTACAGCTTTAGCTTCTTTTTGAAGTTTGGTGACCTCGGTTCCAGTCTGATTTTCCATCCAGATTTCGTCGGGCTATTCTTTTGACCAGTTTTTTTCTCTTTATTTAGTTTCATACTTATTGATTTTTGCCCCCACATATATCAAGTTGTTTAGGTATACCATAGTGGTTGTGTAAATGTACGCGAGTACTCTGTTTACTTTCATTGTTTCAACTTTAACTTCTCCCAATCTTCGTTATTTGGGGATGATGGTTTTATTTTGTTCTCAGACATGATCCGTTAAATGTGTTCCACCTCTCTTGCTTCTTCCTAAGTGTGTTCCGTGATTTCGTAACTTTAATTGTATATTAATTATCATTATTTCTAGTAGTAGTAGTAGTAGTAGTAGTAGTAGTATTGTTAGTAATAAGTTTTTTCTTTATAGTAAGATATGTATTATGTTAATTTATATAAACTTAGGTATGTTTATTAATATTTGTATGTACAGGATTTCCCCCTAAACATGTTCATCGATCCTGATGACTTTTGAAACACAGAGATCATGCGCAAGAGGTCTAAATGTAACTTATATTTAGTTTAATTTTAACTTCCCGCAAAGGGGGTAAAACTGGGTCAGAAACTCTTCATAGAATATTTATATTTATCTGATTTGTTAAACATTTCGACAACATATCTTCACCAAGTACATCAATTAATAACTATTCCCTGCGTTTCTGTTTGTTTAGGATACTTAAGGGAGTTTTCGAGTGTAAAAGATGGGAACGGCCCTACATTGTAAAATGAAAATATATATGAGATTTCCATTGAAGTTGATCTGTTGTCTTGAATTCAATGGCTTAAGAGGACATAACTGTAGTTCAAAACTGTTTTTTTTTCGGAAATTGATTGTACCTGTCCTAAGACGGGTATTGTTTGATAATAATATAAGCAAAAGTTATATTCGTTGTGTTTATTATCTACATGATGAATGTGAGTGTGTATGTCTTAAATTGTGTACCTACGTTTTTTGTTAATTAGTTGTTGTTTTTTTAATTCTTAACCGTGTCATATTTTTGTTACCCATATTTCTTTTATTTTTATTCTTTTCTAATTCATGTTTGCTTATTCTTTCACAATTCGCTTCGTCTTACGATTTTCTACTCAAAAGAATTTCGATAGATTTGTATTATGAATTATTCACGTGTGGCTGCTTTAACATGTTTTTTGTCTCGCGGTGTCTCTCCTTCGAAGAGTGGCTTCAAATTCCAATCATATCGATTTCTAAATTTGATTTTCTTTTTTTCATTTAATCAAAATTTCATTTGTCTTTATTTTATTGCATATCTTCGTTTTTGTTCGAATTGACTACTTTCTTTTTTAGAAAAGTAATATCATAACTTGTCTTGCCCTGTTATTATTCCGTAAACAACCGTTTTCTGCATGATCACAGAGTCGTTCTAACACACAAACACACACACACACACATATATATATATATATACAAATATATATATATATATATATATATATATATATATATGTTATAAAGTTTATATTTAAAAATTAAAGTTTTTAATATGAAGTCATATATATATATATATATATATATATGACTTTATATTAAAAACTTTAATTTTTAAATATAAACTTTATAACATAAAGTAAGTGTAATAGCTTAATAGTGTGAGGCTAGAGCTATGCTATTAAATATTTTAATTTAACTCAAACCACATCAAATGTAAAGAAAAAATGATTCACACCATTTCACAAACTACTGTTTTCATTACATGCAAAAGATATTTATGAAATGCTCCTGTATTTTATTAATTTATTTTTTTAGGTGACTATCTTCAGCGTTCGTATATGTAGGAAGTCAATACAGACATTTTCATGAAAGTAAATTGTAGATGCGTACTATTTTATTATGGAAATGTAGCTATTAATTCTTTTCGGTCCAAGTTGCAACATCTGCACGTTGGCTTTTTAAATCGTTCGTTATCGACTTAGATACTCATCCGCAATCTCAGGAATTATAAATACATTTTTTAACTAAGTGTAATTTGTTGGTCTATATATATATATATATATATATATATATATATATATATATATATATATATATACAGTGTACATGTATTGTATTAGTTTCTGTAGATGTAAATCCGTTAAAACTCAAGTGTTTAAAAAAAGTGCTCAATAACAAGTAGAGCTGTTTATAAGTATACATTTTTCTTGGTTATATATGTGCATACATGTTTCGGTTGTACTCTTCACAGAAAGTCAACCTCATCAGACCAATCCTTGGTCTGATGAGGTTGACTTACTGTGAAGAGTGCAACCGAAACATGTATGAACATATGTAACCAAGAAAAAATTATATATATATATATATATATATAATGGTAATAATGGTAATAATCCAGGTAAAAAATATCCAGAGTTGTAATCCAGAGAATTTTAACCGGGTTTATAAAAAGTGCTCAATATCAAAATAGAGCTTTATATATATTAATGTTTATTTACACAGACATGTACAATAGCTGCGACACTGGTATGTCGATGTTATCGATCAACAGTTACTATAAACACTTGCTTTCTTTATGAGATACATAGATGTCCGAGTGTTTCGTTAAGATTTTTCCTCACCTCTCAAAGTTTGCTGAAGGAAAGTACTGTAGAATATTATTTTCCTGTTACTCAATTGATGACATAACAATTTTATAGTTTAATTTTCTTGTGTTTTTTTATTGGCTTGGCTTGATTCAGTCTAGTGGAGTATTCAGCTAAGAATTGTTACTTGAGATAACATCACACATAGACGATGCGCCAATCCTCGTATGAGCCAGTACGTGGCCATACCGAGGGGATCTTTTTGGGGATTGGAATACACTGTTCTCTTTTAATATTTCGTCAGGATCTACATGTATCTACGAAGTATCCTCATGGCAGCGTCTCTCGGCTAATCTCTGTAAAAAGAGACCCCGCACACTCGAAGGTTGTGTCTAGTAAGCACTAAACACTCTTATTTAAATTTCCTATGTATTTTCTTATCTGACATCCATTAGTCCACTTTGCCACATACTTTGCTGGTTGCTATCCTTAAAAGGAAATACTTTACGGATTTTTATTTGAGTTGATTGAAACCGTGACTTGTAAACCATACGGCACAAGTAGTCATGTATGCTAGTTGTCATGCATCTTGCTTTACAATCCCACAGTTGATCGGCTCGATACGTCTATAGAAATGAAGAGTAGTCTGTGGACTACTATATTTCATTCTATCAATTATCACTATAGCTAAATTTCCATAAAATACGTTTATATATATATACATACACATATACATATATATACACCCCTATATATATATATATATATATATATACATATATATACATATATACATACATATATATATATATATATATACATATATACATATATATATACATATATATATGCATATATATACATACATATATATGCATATACATACACATATACATATATATATATACATACATATATATACATACATATATATATATACATACATATATACATATATATATATACACATACATATATACATATATATATACACATACGTATATATATTTACATATATATACATATTTATATATATGCGTATATAAACATATATATGCATGTATATACACGCATAAATATATATATTTACATATATATATACATATTTATATAGGCGTACATATACATATATACGCATATATATACACACATAAATATATATACTTACATATATATATACACGCATATATATATACATATATACACCCATATATATACATACATATACACATACACACATATATATATATATATATTGAATATATACATTCACATATATACATATATATATATATATGTGAGTATATATATATATATATATATATATATATATATATATATATTGTTTCGATCTTAAAATAATATTGCCCATGACCAGAAAAAGAATGATATGAGAGTCAATCAATTCTTTTCCAACAAACTATTTTTTTTACAAATGTCTACTACAAGGTCAACGTCTAGAAAACGAACGGAAATTTATTTCTGTGAATTGATTGATGAAAACGATAGAATCAGGATACATTGTATTAAATCTAAAAACAAGAAAAACAAATTCATAATTCTCCATTGAAAAGAGAAAAACGACTTGTAGATCCACTAGTTGCTGACTTCTTCAATTTAAATTGGCATATCACCAACGTTGCAAAATGCTCTTTTTTTGCTTGCAGTATATTCGACATTTTTTCATTTTTAACGTAACGTTCTAATGCAATTTTTTTCGTAAACCAGATTAAGCAATTATTCTTCCAATTTGCTAATTATTATATAGTAGCGCTTAATTTCATAATTAAGTTCGCATTTTAATTGCCAGCCGCAATTCGTTAATAGTATCATTGCTGAAGAATGAACTACGAGTAACCTGAGTCACATTTATCCTGTATGATTACCAAAGTACTACCCATCTACATTAACGCTCACCAATCGAAATTCACATTTGCATAGCACAACTAAATGTGTGTTATTAAAACTATTATAAAGCATTGAGCTACAATTTATAGTAGACCAATTCTTAGTTTGGTCGAGACAATTTCGAATGCGATTCCTTTTAAGATAATCACCTCATATATCAGCAAAGGAATACACACAGTTAAATGTTCAGAATATTATAAAATTTAAACATACGTTAGATTTGAAAAATCAAATGACTTCGCTTCTGGCAGCGAAACGCCGTCAAAGTACAGCTAGTGTATATCTATCAATATATATATACATGCATGTACATATACATACATATATGTATATATGTATATATATACATATATACATATATGTATATATATATATATATATTCATATGCATATATATACATGTATATACACATATAAATACATATACATATATATATATATACACACATATACATATATAAACATATACATAAATACACACATATATACATATATATATATATATGTATATATATATATATATATATATATATATATGTATTTATATACATATATATGTATACGTATAATCATACGTGTATATATG
Organism: Sepiola atlantica; assembly: GCA_963556195.1. Classification (NCBI taxonomy): domain Eukaryota; kingdom Metazoa; phylum Mollusca; class Cephalopoda; order Sepiida; family Sepiolidae; genus Sepiola; species Sepiola atlantica. The sequence continues at coordinate 44,006,998 of OY744523.1, forward strand.
TAAGTGCACATGTATGTATATATATACATATTATGTATATATATATTTGTATGTATATATATATATAGGGATATATATGTATATATATATGCATTTATATATACATGTATGTATATGTATATATACATGTATGTATATGTGTATATATATATATATGTATACATATAAGCATAACATAGATGTGTATATATATATATTAATATGCATATATATACGTGTATATCTATATATATACATATATATATATGTGTGTATTTATTAATGTATAAATGTATAGGTGTATATATATATATATATATATATATATATATATATATATATATATATATATATATATTATACATATACATATAGAAAAGAGAGTAGGTCAGTATTAGTGCAGTTCCAACGAGAGAAAAGTATATATGTAAAGGAGTAAGCCTACCAACATTTGTAAAATGTTTTTTCCAACATTTATTTATTAGTTTGTTATTTTATCATTTAATAATGTTATAGGCATTCTTATGCATATGTATATACATGTATACGTATTTCTATATATGCACATGTATACGTATATATATATATATATATATGAATATAATATATATATATATATATATATATATATATATATATATGCACATTTGTATATATATATGTATATATATATATACATATATATATATATGGATATATATATATGTGTGTATATATAGCTATATTATTATATATATACACATGTATATATCGATATATATATATATATATATATATATATATATATATATATATATATATATATATGTCGATATATATATATATATATATATATATATATATATATATATATATATATATGTATATATATATTTATATACTTATATCTGTCGATATATATAGATATTTATATATAGTTAAATGTATATATATATACACTCACATATATATATATATACATATATGTATGTGTATATATATATATAATTTATTGTATATATATATATATATATATATATATATATATATATATATATATATATATACACCCGCACACACATATATATATATATATATATATATATTAGTATTTTATGTATTCACATAAAATTTTATAAGGTTATATAATTTTGTATGTATCAATTATCAGTATTTACCTTAACAGTGCTCGATACGTAATTAGAGCTAGGTAGTAAGCTATGAAAATATATTTTTGGCATTTAAGCTACACTAATACTCCCGCGTTTCATCCTGGTGATTTCTCCCGGCGATGAAACTTGAGGGGCCTCTATTTAGCTTAATTGCCACCAATATATTTGCCTAGCTTACTATATATATACATTACCCACATCTTTGATTTTCGGTAGAATTTATATGCTTGTTCGTGCCGTTTGAATATAAGTGTTTATTATGTAAAAATGTATTGAAACATATGCGATTCTTAATGAACATTATAGTCTAAGACATTCTGGCAATATCTGAAAGCTTTCAGAACTGATCATGATACTAACTGTTGGATTTTAATCGGATAACTATTTACAGCTTTAATCGGATTAATCAAAACGGGTACCCTTCGTTTTGCACGAGGTGTACCCGTTTTTATTCATAAAGTCATAACGCGCATAACGCAACAAGATTGTTGTATTAATCTTCTTGTATTTTTAAAAATTATCTCATGGAAATTGCTTGAGACAAGGCATGAAACATTTCAAATTAGAGCTAAAAAATACTACTTCAAGGTCAACGATTAGTGTTAGATGAATAGATTTCGACACGGAAAACAGCAATTATTCCCCCTTTGTCAGACACATCGTTCATTGAATGTAAGGACAACGTAAGGGAAACAAGAGTTACGAAGTGTGCCGAAAGTATACAAACGGTTCATTTTCTACTCTTTTTCTTCTGATCAATGGATTCTTGTAATCGATTTCCGACGATTCCGTCGTGTTGCTTAAACATATCGTCACCACTGAAGGTTCAGCAACTTATAGTTTCTTGAACAGTAACTTTCACTATGTTTTTGTTATAGGGAATCGAATATTGATTTACTCCTCTCCAGGAGTTAGGCACAAGGCCAGTGTTTATCTTACTCCCACAAGTAAGATGTGACCCAAGGTTGGGTCGGGAAGTGGGGTTTAAAAATTGCCTGAGCAGCCCCGTCAGCATTCCCCGGTAGGGGCGCCTCAGGCAGTAAGCAATAAACTTACTCCTCCACAAAGAGGGGAGGGTAAGTCTGGGAGGGTGGACCTCCTAGAACTGCACAGGACAGACCAATAGACCGGCGTAAATCAAGGCCCGAAGGCCAAGACAATACCAGTCTATGGGGTGCAGTATCCATCGGAACAGATACTACACTTTGATCTTAGCCAAACGGCTGAAGCAATATTAGTAATCATAAAACAGCCATCCTATGGTGCTTAATGTTGTTGCAATTTATTTAACAGAATGAAAGCATACATTTAAAGTAAACTAGATGACTGATTGATGGCGAAGGTCTTGAATATTCCTACTTACTATGATTCAAATTTTAAACCATCGATAGAATAAAGTTGAAAGCGTATCGATCAAATATCTTTAAAGAAGCGTCACTGTTCAAAGAGTTGAAGATCTGAAGAAATTAAAGATGTGTCAAAGAGAATAACTGAATGAAATAAATGAGACGAAAAGTCGGCTGGTCAAAGGAAAAATGTTGAAGAACGGACGCGATGAATGAGTCGGGCGGGGAAATGTACGGTGGGCGTGGCCATCGAGTTGGTGTTCAGTGCAAAAACTATTCTGTTTCGAACATGTTGTTTAACAGTTTACGTATAATTTGAAAAGTAATAACCAACATATAGAAACATTAAACGCGAAAGATATGAAGACAAATATGAAGCAAAAATTGGAAAACCAATAAAAAATTATTATATAAAGTCATTCATTTAAATTTGGTAAATACTTAAGGGCGAATTGCTTACTTAATAATTTGTAAACAACACATTTACTATTATTATAATAATAATTATTATTATTTATTATATTAGTAGTAGTACTAGTTTTAGCAGTAAGGTTATCAGTAATAGTTGTAGTAGTTGTTGTTTTATAACTATACTTTAATCCAGAGGAGATCGCACATGTGTTATCATAAGTTATACCTCACTGATAATAACAAGTTTTCTTCCCTTAAGACTATGTAGAACACCATCTGTTTCACGAGATTTCCAGTACTCCTCTCATATTACAATGACCTTTGTGTTATCGAACCAGTCGTTTACCATCAGTTTTCTGCTGATAAACTTCAGCGTCTTTCTTTCGAATTCATCAACAATAGACTTCTTCAGAATTCAAAAATTATCCGCACATTCATTTTTAGTCGAGGTCTGGATGATTTTTTTTTATGGAAATCGCTTCAGACAAGTTATAAAGACACTTGATAAAAAGAGCTGAAAAAACACTACGTCACTAGCCAATGATAAGTGTTATATAGATAGATTCCGACCCCGAAAACAGCAATTATCCCCCTTTGTCAGAAACATCGCCCATAAAAGGTGAAAACTAAAAGAGAAAATAAGGTAAACGAGAGTTACGAGTCTGCCATCCTCCTTCTTTCGATATTCTCGTATCTTAATGCTAGTTACGAAACGATGCCTGTGCTGGTGTGTTTCTGTTTCCGAGGATAAGGAGGTATAATTTTAGGTTTATTTTATATATCTACCTGAATAATTACTTTTACTTGAGGTCGTTTGAATGATTTCCACTTACTATTTATTTTACTCACTAGGAGTTTTCACACAAGTCAGTATAAGTGATTTGTCATTGGAAATAACCAATAATGATCCCCTGTAGTCTTACTGACAACAACTATCCCTAGATTTCTAGACTCTTCTATTTCTTTTTAAATAACCATGACAAATGATTTATTCGTTATTGCAACCTACCGTTCTACCATTTATTTCTCGCTGGCACCGACCATGTATCTTCTCTGGAATTTGAGTAGCAAAATGTCTATCCAAAGTTTCTAATACTCTATGTACTAGTTGAGGTTTGATAAATTAATTGCTTTTTCTGTCTTTCGCTATTCCCTGCCCCGTCATGATCATTCTGTGTTATTTGCCCCGTCATAATCATTCTGTGTTATTTGCCCCGTCATAATCATTCTGTGTTATTTGCCCCGTCATGATCATTCTGTGTTATTTGCCCCGTCATGATCATTCTGTGTTATTTGCCCCGTCATGATCATTCTGTGTTATTAGGGCCGTCATGATCATTCTGTGTTATTTGGGCCGTCATGATCATTCTGTGTTATTTAGGCCGTCATGATCATTCTGTGTTATTTGCCCCGTCATGATCATTCTGTGTTATTTGGGCCGTCATGATAATTCTGTGTTATTTGCCCCGTCATGATCATTCTGTGTTATTTGCACCGTCATGATCATTCTGTGTTATTTTCCCTGTCATGATCATTCTGTGTTATTTGGGCCGTCATGATAATTCTGTGTTATTTGGGCCGTCATGATCATGCTGTGTTATTTGCCCCGTCATGATCATTCTGTGTTATTTGCCCCGTCATGATCATGCTGTGTTATTTGCCCCGTCATGATCATTCTGTGTTATTTGCCCCGTCATGATCATTCTGTGTTATTTGCCCCGTCATGATCATTCTGTGTTATTTGGGCCGTCATGATCATTCTGTGTTATTTGGCCGGTCATGATCATTCTGTGGAATTTGCCCCGTCATGATCATTCTGTGTTATTTGGCCGGTCATGATCATTCTGTGTTATTTGCCCCGTCATGATCATTCTGTGTTATTTTGGCCGTCATGATCATTCTGTGTTATTTGGGCGAAAACATTCTATGGAGTTTCTGACATTAAAAGTTCCCTTGAGTTGTGTGTGCGAGTTACGTGTAATGTTTATTATTATTATTATTATTATTATTATTATTATTATTATTATTATTATTATTATTATTATTATTATTATTATTATTATTATTATTTACTCACTAGGAGTTATCACACTGGTCATCGTCAGTGATCACCCACTGCCAACAACCTGTGGTATTCCCTGGGGTCTGAGTGACAACAAGTCTCCTCAGACTTCCAGTATGCTCCGCCTCTTTTCGTTCATCACCGCTGATGACCTTGCGGTATGGCAACAGCCACCTACCACCGATTTCACGGTGATAAGGGCCATTGGTCTCCTCTAGGGCCCGGGTGGCAACAAGCCTCCCCACGGTCCCAGAACTGTCCGCGCTCTTCCAGTGGAGGTCTGGTTTGCGCTTTCCCTCCTCGACCCTCTGTCAATAATTTTCGTGGTGTCAGCCTATGCTTGCGCCTCTCTCTCGCGGTTGTATTTTCCCCGGTTCTGTTGTCTTGTGCTTCCATGTGTTTGTTCTCCATTCGTTGCTTATGTGGGTTGGTTTCCGCATTCGAGGACATTTCTCAGGATTGTAGCTGCTTTGATCATTACTGCCCTTTGTATGGTCTCAGTTATCCCTTTGATTCCTATTTCTCCTAGTCTTTTCTCTATGTTTTTGGGGACTGTTCCTAGTGCTCCTATGATTATTGGTGTTATACTGACTTTCTTCATGTTCCATGTTCCTTTCAATTCTCTATTATTATTATTATTATTATTATTATTATTATTATTATTATTATTATTATTATTATTATTATTATTATTATTATTATTTGTAGTCAGTGAGAGTTCTCACACAAATCATCGTCACTGATTGCTCACTGATAATCACGAGTGGTACTCTCTGGATTCTGAGTGACACCAAACCTTGACAGATATTCAGTATTCTTTTCGATAACCATTGCAAACCACTTTGCGTAATCGCAAAACCCCTTAGCATTAATTTCTCGCTGGTAACACCCATTGGTCACCCTTTGCATTGTAGTCGCAATAAGTCTCCACAATGTTCCCGTACTCTCCACAATCTAGCAGTGGTGGTCTAATTAGTGCTCTCCCCTTTCCATCCTCCTTGCCCTTTCACCACTGCGTTGTATCAGCCGAGGCAAGCACCATAACGATTTTGGGTTGCAGTTTATAAAATTCCTTGGAGTTTATGTTCCTTGAGTTCATGTATTGCCTCTCCTTGTGGTTTCCATTTCCTTTTATTTTAACTTCAATGGGACACGTTATTGTTCGTAGCTTATACTGGTTTGTTTCCGCATTCGATGAGTTTCCTTCACATGAAATCTGGTTTCATCATTGCCGTCCTTTGAATAGTCTCAGTTATTCATTTAATTATAATTTCACCCAGTGTTTTATGGGATTTTTCTTAGTTTTCCTACAATTATGTGTATGATATTTACTGTCAATATTCTCCATATCCCTGGCAATTTACTGTCAAGTTCCTCGAATTTGGATGTTATTATTATTATTATTATTATTATTATTATTATTATTATTATTATTATTTACTCACTAGGAGTTCTCACACAAGTCATCAGTTATTGCTCACCGACAACCGGTGATATTCCCTGGAATCTGAGTGACAACAAGTCTCCCCAGATTTCTAGTTATTATTATTATTATTATTATTATTATTATTATTATTAGTATTATTATTATTAGTATTATTATTATTATTATTTTTATCATAATTATTATTATTGTTATCATTACCATTTAAA
>OY744523.1:44023599-44048599 GCA_963556195.1 Sepiola atlantica
AACTCGTCTTATTTTGTCCGAAACAATACTCAAGTAATGTGAAGACAAACGGACAAAGAACAGGTGTGGATCAGCCTCGTAATTCTAATTCACCTCATGTTGTCCGTTCCTACTCACATCCTAAAGTTCCTTGAAATTAATTGATGCGGTTCCCAGGTGGCGAGTGTAGCTGGTGGTGGTGATGGCGTCTATTATGAATGAAATAAATCCCATACTCTTCACTTTTTCATCATAGTTATTACTTTTAAGAATTATAATTCATTAATAAGTTACAAGCACTTAATTAATGTGAGATACTTTCAATCACGTTGTATATTAAGAACGCTATATGCTCACGTCTCGTGTGTTGTGTGGATTTTTAGTCTATATCCTTAACTCAAATTGAATTATCATATTTTCATTTACTTTTATTCGAATATTTACTGAAATAAAAATATAAAAAACTTCATACATTATTTCATTTAAACATTTATTTAATAAATAGTTACATGTTGTCATAAATGATCATAATTGTCCCCAAAATCCAAGCAGTAACAGTCTTTTTTACCTCATTTGGTAAAAACTAATGTATTTCTATTGCCCTATCTATCCTCTCGACGAAATGAAATGAGTTATATTAATATGGACTTATCAGCCGAGAATAAGAGTGGGTTGACAGATTGACAATAGTTTTACATACAAAGAGCAGGAGACACAATTCGACTGGAAGCGAAGCGAAGAGAGGTGCTAAATAGACATCTAAAATAGAACTGAACCTATCTGTATCTTGACCATCTCGATCGCTCTCTTTCTCTTTTGCCGTCTCTGTCTGTCTCTCCAATCGTCTCTTACTCTCTCTCGCTCTCTCTCTCCTGCTCTCTCTATCTCTCTCTTTCTGTATCTAACTCACTCTATCTATCTTTCACTCTCTCGGAAGTTTTACTTTAGATATATGATGTAAGTATAAATTCATGTGTTTCACTTCATTGTAATTAATAACGAATAGGCCACAGACACGACCCTATAAAGAAGGGCCCTCAAGAGATTCTATCTAGAACATCAGAACAATATTAATGGCCGTTTAAGTAAGCATTTAAGAGTCTTCGGGTTTCATTCCTTTATCTCTTTACCACTTACATCCGGCTTCATCATCAGAACGATGCCCAATTAACTAAGTAAATGCTTATTTTATCTGATTTAATCGAGGACTATAAAAAGCGAACAGTGTTCTTGCTCAATATAGACATAACAATGGATCAGTTTCGAAGAAGGAAACAGATATTTGGAGTTGAAACGTAAAACGTTATAAAATGGAATACCCCATTTTTACACATTTTTATTAATTAGTTTATGAAGGAACGACCGAATTCAAAAAGCCGTTCCGTCCAGACGTTTAAAAAAACCTCGTCATCAATGAAGAAGTATATGCATTCAAACAAATGCAGTTTTACAGTAAAAACGAAATTTTAAAATTGAAATCATATAAATACTTATACGTTTGTTTTTTTTTTACGATAGATTTACTATACTAATTTTATATTAAATATTTATATTAAATATGTAATTTCTACCCTGTACATTGGTGTATAATCATGTTTCATATTAAAAGTATTTACCTAAAAATTGATGACATCAGCAACGATGATTTTTGTAACTTTTGAAATTTAAAGCTAATTTTTTGACGTCAAGTAATTATAGACATTTATTTCCTTGAGTATAATAATGTATCTACTCTTCTCTTTCCGCATCATTTTCTCTCAACTCTTTCACCTCTCATTAATTTATCATTTAATAATTCACATTACCAACTAATTATCTTATATTTCTTTTTCTCCATACGTCTTTCATTTTAGATGACCTCACCTGATGTGCACGGTAACATAATGATCCACGGAGTTTAGTATAAACACCTACGAACCAGAGGTGCTATTTATATCGGGTCTCTTTTTACTATTTTGATATAGAATTTTTCAAACTTAAATTTATTCATTACATTTTTTATCAACCATATAAAATAAATTACGAATTGTTTACTATGATTTTATTGTTTGCATTTTACAAATCACTATTATTCGTATTAAGACGCGCGCTAATTGTACTGCTGATTGTATTAATAAAAAAGTCCTCTTCTCATTTTCTTAATAAAAATACCATTATAATCTTAATAAGTATTAGTAGTGGTATTATCAATGGTATTAGTTGTTTAGTATTTAACCCCGAAATTAATAAGGCTTTTTCGCGTTGAGACATCGGGTCTCATTTGATGGCTGAAGTTAAGTGACTCTGAGTCTCGTCCGACGAGATGGGTGATTGTTTGGAAATACCAGAGGTGTAAGTGTGAGTACGATGACACCTCCATGCAAAAACTAATGTTAGCAAAACGGATTGCGAACTGGCAACTGCACATAGACGTGGCATCTACACACTTTATATCGTTAAAATATTGTTAACAGCACGATGGTAACAACATTAACGAGTATGCAATAAAGTATCCCTCGAACCCTCAAAGGTTATTCATGGTAAATTAATTTATATTTTTGGAAATTGCAATTGTTTCCCATTATAAGTATACTCGTTTGTAGTATTATAGTAGTAGTAAGTGTAATAATAGTAGTAATAGTAGTAGTTGTAAGAGTAGTATCATTTTTCCCAGCTCATGAGTTATGAGTGTTTTCATATCAACGTTTGTGAACTTTTATTCAATATATTTAACCTATATATGTGTTAATATTGCCAGTAGTAGTCGTATTATTATTATTATTAGTAGTAGTAGTAGTAGTAGCAGTAGTAGTAGTAGTAGTTGTAGTAGTAACGTGTTACTTTCCTCTTAAACGGACCGTGTGTACTCAACGCTATATGCCAACTTTGGTGCGATAATGTCGAATCGTTTTAGAGCATAGTATTCTAAATACAGACACACACGCTTAATTATAACAGAGATATATTCAGAATAATTGATTTATTTTCGACTTCCTCAGGCAGAGCATATATTATTTTTTATCTGGCAAATGGAAACGTATGAAAAAAAAAGAAAGAGAAGATAATAATTCACCTGTGCCTCACAGATAACTTGACAGCCGCATGCTATATCAGTTGTCAATTTCTTTCTTTTATTTTTAGATTCTGCATAAATAAACAAATGATGTGAATTGCCTTCACAATTTACCCTAAACTGTATAGAATGCCATTAACGTTGACAACTTATTTGCCAATTTATTCCCGTTGTAAAATGGCAATTCTGTTCTTTCCTGATTATATAAAGGTTACTTAATTTCAGTAATTTAATCTTTTGGAGCCTGACGAGCATAACATATTTACTATATAGTAGCAATCGTAACAGGGAAATGAACAAGAAACCATGACAGCTCCAGCTCATACGGTGTAACCCTCTATTTCCATTTGAATTCTCATTCTTGTAATCTATAGCACTTTCTATCCCTAACTCTTAAACAAAACAAAATGAAATGAGTTTTTTTTTAGATATCATGTGTTATTCTTGGCCAGGATATTATGTAAAACTACTAATCCACAGTTTATACAACCATTTGAGCCTCAGTAACACGTTACTCAACAATAGTTTCTTTTTATTTTGGTATCTCCTATCTGCACCAGGAAACGAAATACGATGGAAACTTTGGTGTTTTTGTTTGATTTGAAATTTTGTTACGTTGATGATAAAAAGGAACACTTATATTTGCCCCAAAGCTTGGAGATGAGTAATTCCTTCAATTTCTTTGGTATGTCTCGTTAGTAAAGTGGCCCAAGACGACACCAATGTTAAAGGTTCACTCTTATAAGACAGGAGGGCGTATACCTGAATAGGTCGAATTTTTTATTTTGATGTATATCTATTTCTATTCAACCCCTTTGGTCTTAATAAATAGTTTAGTAATTGTAACCGCGCAAAATATAATACCAACAAATATGTATAATATTAAGCAAATCTTGAAAACCACATACAATTTCATATATAACAGTATACAAAATGATTTATATTCACCGTTTTCTTAAAACTTACTTGTATGGAAGACATCTCTATACACAATTTCGAAAGATCGAAGTCCAGTTTAGAGCATTGAGCTTAAATTTCTTATGTTTTTGTTATTTAAAATATTGTGTTATTTCTTGTACGTTTAATCCATGGCGTGATGCATTCTTCTAATGCTCCTGAAAAACGTTCGTAACATAACCCATCCTTAAAAAGTGAGCATTAAGATAAACGCAATAGGACACAAATGTCGAGATTGTGATTGTCATACGACCGCCCTTCTCCATCCAATGCATTTCTCTGTAAACGCGTAATACATATATCTGCACATATTATTCATGAAGTGTGATGAAGCACAATTCTGCCGAAACAACATCTGCCATCAAAACAAAATAATAAATAAAATTATAACTGATAAAAATTGTTTAAAAGCTCGTTAGTAGCTTGTCTATAAGAGACAGAATTTTACGCCAACACACACACACATATATATATATATATATATATATATATATATATATATATATATATATATATATATATTTATACATATTTACATATATATATATTAATATGATGGACTCTCCCGTCGATTTCGACGCATAAGTGCCCCGCCTGGGGCTGCCCGCACGTGAATTTGTAATTGCAAGGGTTGCACACTCCCTAACAACCGCTCTCCTGAGTCGGCATTGCTTGATTCCAATGGCAAGTAGTAATACAAGACGACTGGAAACAATGCCGAGATAAGCAGAGAGCACACACAGCACCTGGTATTCCTAAATGGTAACCCATTTAGTACTGGCCAGGCTCGACGCCGCTTAACTTCGGTGATCTAACGGGAACCGGTGTGTCAACGTGATTGTGCCGTATTATATATATATATATATATATATATATATATATATATATATATATATATATATATTATATATATATATATATTTATACATGTTTACATATATGTATATATATATATACATATATACGTGTATATACGTATATATATATATATATATACGCATATACATGTGCGTATATATACGTATATATATATATATATATATATATATATATATATATATATATATATATATATATATTAATCAGCATTTCGTCTTTATTGTAGACACCATCAGGATATAGAAAATGCAGAAACATCAGACAGTGATTAATTTTGATTTGCCTGATATTGTCCGAGTTTTTGCATGGCTGTGAATCAGAAAGGCAAAATATGAAAGAAGACAGTTTTGGTTAATTCGTTATCAGCAGCAGTCTATACAGTCTAAGGGAAAAAAAGGAATGGGGTGACAGCTTGGAGTTATTTATTTCCATATCTACTTTTAGCTTCTAGGTCAACATTTTTCAGAATTGAGCCTGACCGATAGAATATATGGGGCGGGGTGGAAGTTTAAACTTATTGTAAATCTTCGAATTAAAAAGGAAAGAAGAAAGAAAAAGAAAGCCAATTATATTTTTATATGAATGTAAAAGCGTGGACAATTTTACTATTCTGATTAAAAACGAAATGTTGTGGCATAAGAAAAGAGGGAATACATCATACCTATTAGTTTATTTATTCAAGTGGTAATGTATTATTGCTTCTTATTCATGCGCTTACTTTATGTGTGTCTCATTAATTAATCGATATTTTTTGCAATATGTAGAGATATGTGTGAAAGAGAGTGTGAAATAATATAACTTGTTTTTTATTTAAGTGTTATTGTGTTTATTTATATTTATCTAGTTCATCATTTGTGTATTCTCAATTGATCAATAATCATCACAATATTCATGATTATATAAGTATATGTATATGCAATATGTGAATATAAGTAAAAAGCAAAGAAAATAATATTCATTAGTTTCTAGATTTATGTGTGAATGTATTTATTTATCCCCATTTATTTAATTATTTGTGTATTATTAATTAACCGAATATCGTTAAAATATTATGAACATAAACAGTGTATGCATATGCATTATGTATATATAAGTGAGAGATAAGATGGAAATGATATCTAATTAGTTTATTCATTTATGTCTAAGTGTCTTTATTTATTCCGATTTGTTCGTTATGTTTGTATATTTATTAATAGAATAGGTGGTATGGGATGGTTATCCAGGCTGTTGTGTTAATTTTTGAGTTTAGCTAATTGACGGAGATGAATTCTAGAAAACATTTTCTTGTTTGATGGAGTTAGAATTTGTGATGAGTACTGCTTCAAGGAGTGTACGTCGTGATTAATTGAACACTGTAAAACAACGAAATAATTTCTATAATGTATCTCTGTTTCTTAGTAAATATATTCAATGTATACAGACATATTTTCTATATATTTTTGTGTTTCGTTGTCGAGATTTCCCGATCAACGACGGCGCCGAGAAATCACGAGATCTCTTGAGAATAATAGAGTGAGTTTAAAAAAACTGATCCGGTGTAGCTTAACGCGGTTTCGTGTCGATTTTATGAATCAGTTGTGTTACTCATAAACATCTTTATGAAACAAATTGTGAAATGAGATTGAAGAACAGCTCACGAGATGCGAGGTTCTTTTTCAAATAAATGATACATTTTATTTTGATATTAATCATAATGCATATATCGGATTAATTGTTCGATATAGTGCTGGAAAAGATGATGCAATAATGTTTTTATGGACTTAACGTATTGCATCATCTTTTTCAGCATTAAATAGAACAATTAATCCGATACATAAATTTATTCCCAAAAACGACAACAAAAAAGCAACCTAATTTCACAAACCCAAACGGCAAACTATATAGCTACTCCTTTCGTATTTTTTCAGACTAGGTAAAACAATAACATTACAAAAAGAACAGGTAAATAAATAAATAAATAAATAAAACTTGCTAACGGATAAATAAATAAATAAATAAATAAAACTTGCTAGGGAATAAAATGAAGGCCTTTCATACACGAACTAACGTCGATCTCCCTTAAGTCTTAGTTAACCACTATCCCACACCGGATTTTTTCGGGGACCCCCTCAGAGATACACCGTGTTCTGTCATTGTTGACGCCATTCCCTATCGGGCCAGGACTACAATCATTTCAGCTTGCCGATGATTCCACTGGGCACGGAGATTTACTAAAGATGTCTAACTCTGCCATTTTGGATAAAACAGCGGTACATTGCTTAAATATGTGATATACAGTATCTAAATATAATATATATATATATATATATATATATATATATATATATATATATATATATATATATTCCATCAGAATGGCAGACAAAAGTCAGTTTCGTTTCTCTAAGTGTCAGTGGAAGCTGATAAATCGTGCCTTAAGCTAACTCATTACTTTTGTTCGGTCGGAATTTGACGACATATTGTTCAGTTGAAGGAAACAAGTATCAGTGAAACGCATCTCAAAATAAAACAGCATTATTTGTTTTAAAGTGGAGATGTTGTTTTGTTTGGAGGGATGAATCCTTCGTTGCATCACTTGTAAAAAGATCACATTATTTGCTATTTACTCCTTCGAACGCACAAATAATTCTATATAATATTGACAATTGCTGATTTTCCTATCTTAAGTTAAACACCAACAAAATATGCTGGGCATCTCAAAATACGGACGACAACCCCTTTGCTTTTGATGTTTTCATTTTCATGCACATTAACTGATTATTAAATTATTTCAAACATGAATTTAAGAGCTTTTCATTTTCGTTATCATTTTAAAAAAATAAATTGCCTCTATTTATATTTAAAAAATATAATACGATTGCTAATGGAAAGCTATGGTGTATATATAAGTAAATATGACAATACAAGTTACAAATGTATATTACATGATATTCCTTTATTATAAACTTTCATATAATAATAATGAAAATATGGAATACATATAGCTGTGTGTGGTTGTATGCCGATTACTATATATATATATATATATATATATATATATATATATACACACCAAATATATATATATATATATATATATATATATATATACACCAAATATATATATATATATATATATATATATATATATATATATATTGGCGCGCAATTTGATATCGGATCATAGAATTCAATAAGCATAAGTCGCTGTTATGTGAATATAGTTACGATATACGGAATATACTTTCGTATTTATACATTTAGTTATTTGAGAATCATGGGGTTGTTTATCTTTATCAAATGACAGCATGTCATCAAACACATAATTATTGGCATGTCGTACATCAAACTAATATGACAATTATAGTTGAGAACAAAGCGCGTTCCCTTATAGTTTTAATACAAAATACAATTAAATCAAAGCACACTTGAATAAACACTCTGGAAAGTAGAAAATGTCTGCTCTGCTGGAAATGAGATTATTGGAAAATTGTGTATAATCAAACAGAGCATCTAACTGAACGTGAGTCATACGTCTTATTTCAGTTAGCTGTTTTTTCTTGATAATATACTATTCATTATACTCTGCTATCGCGTTTACGTTTCCATTAATTGAGTTCTTATTTTTCGTGACATAACACAACATTATAAAGATCTCCAGCTATCTGGCGTGCCATTTTATAATCCAACATGCCTATCCCCTTCTTCTGTTACACTTAAATGCGTTATAAGGGTTAATTTTATTAAATCTATTAATGGCTATTTAGTGTACGTAAAACGTGACATCAAGCCAAATCTGCTGTTAAAATAACTTCAGTCTAATATGTGAAGAGTAAAAAATGCGAAAATTTATATAGCGTAAAATTAAATTAATATATTTAAAGAGAAACTATGTTTTAAGATTTACTTCATATTGTGAAATTTATTTGTTTCCTTTAATATATTATTAGGTATTAAGGTTTTAAAGTTTCATAAAACTATATGTGGATTCCCCAAAATGTCAATAATATAAAAGGTCCGCCCCTTTCTGGAGTAATTCTTAAGAAGCTATTACCATGTTCATTCTATTCTACTAAAATGTCTATTATTTTTATATTTAATGCTGAAATATAATATATATATAATAAAATATCTTTTTTTTTTCCTACTTAGAAAATATCTTGCTTGTTTTCGGCTCTTGAAACAACCCGGAAGGCAGTGAGCAACTCATACCTAAATAAATTTGGGAGGGTCCTACTAACGACCACCATTAGCATTTTATTGTTCAGTAGTCTCTGTAGTTTTGTAGTAGCCCACTCCCAACCGATGAATTTGTACATACATCTTTTGTAAATATAAATATGTCAAACCATTGGGGATGATATTATGTAGGTTTAACCCATAAAGTGAATGTGGTATTTCTGTGACTAGAACTAATTTAGAGAATAGACAAAGAGGACGACAGTCGACACCCATCCAACCCACTCGAACTTCGGCTTTATGTCACATCTAATTTCATAACGAAAATATACTACAATGTGAACATTTTTGTAAAATTTAAAAGATGAATAAAATCGTCTCTATTCTTGATGCACAGCCTGCAGAAAGCATTGTCTCACACAACCCCAACATTATTATAATACACTCTAGCACAAAATGCATGCTTCTATTAAACACTTTGTAAGATTTTATACGGGAAAAAGTGAGTTTTATATTGGTATAGTTTTTTGTTTTCAATTGATTTAATGAAATGGAATACAGTGGAACTACGATTCTTTCATACACTGGCCTCTTCAGTGTTGATAAAGTTTCATACATGTTTGACAGACATGTATGTTATATTAGTATTTTTGGGGTTATTCAGACTACTATTCTCATATGTGAACGAACGGATATTCGTAAAATTACGACTAATGAAACCTTAGATATTCTTACACTGCCTTTTTTTAATTTGAGAAGCGTTTACTCGAAGTTGGAAAACCATCTGTGAAACGCGGGAAACAAGACTTATTTCCAACTTAATTGTTCATTTTATCTATGTTGGTCGATTATCTATCAGACAGCTATCATAGTAGAGAAATATTGGTTCGTATTATTTGTATTATTTGGACTACTTGTGTCATCTTGGGTGTCATTTTAACAATATTTCGGTTAACATAACCTCGGACCTTCTAAAAATACCTCATCTCGAGCTTGGAAATCTTCATGGCAAAGGCTAATATTTGAACGAAATTCCATACAGAACCCTTTATTTAATTCGGGAGAGCAGCTTGATCTCGTTCCGTCAGTCATGATCATGTATAAGTCTTAAGTAATTCGTAGTTGTATTCTTAGTATCGCGCGTATTAAAGATCGACCCTTCAAGTTTAAGAAGACTGCTACGTAGAACTTATTACTACTGATCAATTGTATCCGTGGCGCCAAAGTTTCCATTAAGAATTCCTTACAATTTCCCAAGTTAGACATACTAATTCTTGATTTTGATGAGATGCACCTGAATAAATTTGTAACGGTGTTAAGTTTACATCCAAGATGTCACAAGTAGTCGGAATGATGCAAATAACACACATTATAAACCCTCATCTACAAAAATAAATTAAAGTGACTTCCGCTTGGAACTGATTGCAAACTATTGTTGTGTAACATCAATCCGTGGATCTATTAGAATAATTATAATATCAGTTTTCAGAGCTTTTCGTTTATGGTTCGCATTTTTCTGTAGTTTACAATCTATTATTAAGTCAGCTTTTTATTGGCGCATATTATTAAGGTTTGGATACTTTAGATGAAACGTCATTTTTTTTATTCAGTGTACTCGATTAGATATTTACCATCATCCTGACAAACATAAATATCCATAAATACGCAGAATATTGGTTCCCCTGAAAACAGATTTGAAACACACACTATTTGATACGGTTTGGCAATCTCTTATAGTGGTCAGAATTACTTTTCAATTTCCCATGGGATTAACGATGAATCTTCTTAGTATTCTCTTGTATGTTGGACGGCTTAAGATATTCGAGTATCTGAGTAAAATAGATCATCCCACAAAGACTTATGGCTTCCATCTACTCTATTGCAACATCATTATTTATTTTCCCCGTTTTCTGAAAAAAAATATTCGTTGAGAATAAAATTGTCTACGGCGGTCAGGTCACACTGATCTTTAGTTCATTTCATGCAGCTTATTCTCTGTATATACATGAGTCATCCCGTAGGCACATCTATATAATTACTAGAACACGTGTTATTCGTTGTGTCATCTATTGATTTCGTATTCGATTGTTTAAGACAAGAAACAGTAAATTTGAAAAGATAGTTGAAATCGTAATCGTCGCTTTCTGCATGCTATATCTCCCTTCCTATTTCTCTCTTTCTTTATTTCTCGTCTCTCCTTCCCTCTCGGCTATAATTCAAAATCGTACTACTAATCTTGTTATTACCCGTTCGTGTATAATAGATCATTGCAATCTAGTATTCTTTTCTGTTTTAACATTTTCGACTGTTAATAAATACAGTATGGAGTATAGAGGTGGCAGAGAAGAAAGACACACAAGAGAGATAGAGAGTACAATATGGAACCATAAATGAACGATATATTATATATACTAAAAACGCGGGGCAAAAGAATACAGTGAAAGATTTGAAAACTGATAGCCACAATTAAGATAGAGGTTTGGTTTGGTAGTTTTGTTTTACGGCATATCGACCCTTTTTGGGTTATTTAATGCCGAATCTGGTCTTGTTTTCTTCTCTTTCTTGTTTATTTCCCCTTTTAATATCTGTTTCTATTTAACCCATAGTTGGGACCCTGACAGGTACTACCACTCCGGGTCAGGGTGGACCTGGGAGCAATGGTAATTAAGAGGAGGCTCCACATTCCCCAAAGTCCGTAAGCCGGATCTCACCATCGGATGTAGTTTAAGGTCATATCCAGGACCGGGAGTAGGGTAGGAAAAATAAAAATAAAAAAGGGGAGGGAGAAAGGGAGAGGGGCTGTTGTTTTTGTTTTTGTTTTTGGTTTTGTAGAACATAATTAAGTTTTACAAACAAAAAAAAAAAAAAAAAAAAAAAAACGTCAATGTAGGTGAATTTCGTCTCAGGGAGCCACAGGGCAGCCTGATCTGGTATCACCAGTAAGATAGAGGTGAGTCATATATCTAACTAAAAAAAATAATGCTAATTAGACGGATCTAAGCTGATTTTATTTTCAAGATAACTATCTTGATTCTGGTGAATATGTATTGTGTGTGATCAAACTATATGGGAGCAAAACATCAACGAAATAAACGTTAACTACCTCAGATTTAATATAACAATACTTTTTCCTTATTTACTTTATGTCTTGTCACATATTACCTCGTATGAATTGATGTATTTTTTTTCTTTTAGCGTCATCCATCAATCTACATTCACGATGTTCGTGGCCTGTGATGTTCGCTCAGTCATTGCGATCAGAAACTTCAATCTCTAAAGGCAAATGTATTTCTCCCGAAAAGTGTAGGTTTCAATATGAGGCGACCAGTTAGTAACTTGACCACTACAAAAAAAACGAATAACTTTTCCAGCAGGTAAACCGTATGAAGATACATGTCCAGCTACGTCAATACTTCATGTTTTATAACTGCATATGTGCGTGGAAGGCAATCGTACATCCTTTTTTTCTGTGTGCTTGGTCTCGCCACGATGTGCTGCAAATAACGCGGAACAAGTAGATATATTACAAATCAAGTGTCTTCGACTAAACAATATATAGTGTCCAATACTCTTATCCGTAAACAAGGATAGCCTGATATGTAGTACACTCTATATACACGCCGATTCCGGGGAGTCTTTTACATTTTCATTTTTGTTTGAATATTTTTAGCCTGTTTTATCATTATAGAATAACTTTTTTACGATTAAAAAAAATCACATCATTACGGTATCGTATAGACAGTATACTGTTAATTACTTGTTATTAAATGATAACTACTTCTGCTTAAATTTTAATCTTTAATTTCATTTTTTTACATAAGGATTTGATCAGAATTCAGATTGCAAAATTAAAAAAAGAATTAACAATGTTAATACTGCGAAATCTCTTTCAAATATCGACGGGTAACGAAGAAAATCATGTTTTTTTAAAATTATGAATTAAATATTAAAATGTTTAAAATATTAAAAAATGTACATATTTATATTAATAATATAACAAGCCCTTTCATAATGCACATCTTCAGGAGTGTAACATTTTAAGTTGAACTTATTTATATTTAATTTATTTCCGTTGAAATTAATAATTTGAACGATAAAACACACTGTAAGAATATGTGCATTCAAACAAAACTCGATCGAAGTTTTTAAAATTCAAATCCCATAATTACTTTGTATTCTTTAATTATCGAATTCATAAATGATAAGTTACTCAGATTCACATATTCAGTGCATGATGTTTTAGGACAGTATTTATTGTTTAATGTTTGAGTAGGATTTAGACACTTAAATAAATATCTTACCAGAAGTCATGAAATAATTAAAATAAATTATTATATAATAAATCAAATCGATTTATTATATAATAATTTATTTTAATTTTTTTTTACAAACTTCGTTTAGTTCTATGTATAGTCACACACACACCATCTCGGATAACATGATGCTATGTAAAGGTGTTCTTAGCTAAGTGTTATCATGATGTAAATGTGGACAATTTTTCAGCAATATTCAACGATATACAACACAGATGACATACATACTTCTAATATTATAATTATTATATAAATCAATGACATTTAACGTGAGCAACGAACTCGTTTCTTCTAGCAAAATGAATCCATATATATGGAAACGAATATTTATATGATATTCTAATATTTAAAATGTCGTTGGTACATTCTTTAACATAATCACATATCCACCAGTAACTAGGGATGTAATACTATAGTGACAGAAGAGTAATGTATGATGTAAATAAATAACTGTCCTAAATATGAAATAAGTTTAGAGTAGTATTTGATGCAGATTAAAATAAAAGGGGTAAGAAGATGTTTATGTAAATACATTACGTAAATAGAACAAAAGTATACATACTTATATTGTAATAGGAGCAGGGGCAGTTCCCGGCACTAGATGTTTATTATAATGTGCAATGTACAAATGTTTATTAAAAGCATCACGGTCGTATGGTTGTACTTAAAAGAGTGATGTATGTTTTATTTGCATATGTCATTGGTATGCATTATATAAAGAACACTTACTGTGTTATGCTATTTTACATATAACTGGCTATAAATATGGTCTGCATTTCCATCATTTATTATGTTTTAGAGAAACAGTTAACTTAAAATTGTTATTCCTTACTTGTTTATTGATTCTATATATTGCGTGCGCTTTTGTGTTGATCATCCGTGGTGAAACAAATGTGTGTTGTTTTGTAATTACGTTTTTTATATCTTAAAAAAAAAAAAACTCGAAACAGATCTTAGTTCTAATATTTCTTTTTTTTCTTCTTCACTTTTTTCTTCTTCACTTTTTTCTTCTTCACTTCTCTTCCCTTTCTTTTTTCATTTTTCCTTTTTTTCATTCTTCTTTTTTCTAATACTCTTCTTCTTTTTCGCCCCTTCTTAAGGTTTCTAATATTTCCTTTTTTCTTCTTCTTCTTTACATTTCTTCTTCTTCTTCTTCACTTCTCTTCCTTGTCTTTATGCTTCTTCTTCGCATTATTTTCTAATACAGCTCAGTTCGAGGTAGAAGACAGAAAGATATCAACATCACTAATTAGTTATATCTTGTCAGTTCATTTTGTAATGCGGCTGACGCGCTCGCGTGTTTCTAACGAACTGCTAAATAAATAAATGCGAAAGTTTCTTAATTTCCAACTACAATAAAACAAATAAAACGGGTTACTCTAATCAATATTGATAATACGTAACATTCTTTTGAAATTCCATGGTGTATATAGTAACACGACTAAACACAAGTACGTGTTACTTTTTTTGTATAATTATTTTTAAAACAGCTTATAATAAAGTATTGTTTAATGTTATTGTTTAATTTCCCCACAAATATCGCATACTTTGCTTGATATTGACAGTAATTAATTAAAGTGATTTAATGAAACAACCTGGATCCATTATAAACATTTTTCTTAATTGAACTAACATCGATCGCCAACATGCATACGTGAGAAAAAGAACACGAAGAGGATGATGCCTTATCGCTCTCCTATCCAGTCACTGGCTCGTTTGTTTACTTGCTCGCCTGCTTGCTCTCTCATTCTCAAAATTACCAAATTCTTCAATTTTATACATTTTTATGAATAAATACGAAAGCGTTAGTCTCGTGTTGAAAAGTAATGTACGCATAAAATGCTTTTGTATTTTATAGTTTGGTTTCAAGTATTTCGAGCAAGGAACTTTGCGAATGAATAGCGAACTGGGAAAGTCAGCTTGCCAATGATTATATTCGAATTAAGGGAAATTAAGAGTATTTGATGGACACTGCTTTTTTTTTTAATAATTAGATAAAAAATGAACCGCGAAATAAATTAAAGCACTTTAGAAGAAAGTGGTATTATTCCAAATATATGCTATCTGAAAATGTTTTAACTAGTAATGAACACACCTTACTGTATAACTATTTTACTGAAATAGACACTTTGAAAATAAGGCGCATATTAACAATTCTATTAATAGTAAGGCCGATCAGAACTTTCACAAAACCTCTTCTATCTAAGACATATATACATATATATATATATATATATATATATATATATATATATATATATATATATATATATATATACACACATATATATATATATATGTGTGTGTGTGTGTGTGTGTGTGTTATGGCATGTGTGTCTGCGAGTGAGTGCACCCTCGTGTGAGGAAGATATCGTGATGGCATCTCTGACCTTAGATCTTTAGTAAATACCCGGCTTGAAAGGGGTATGGAGCAAAGGTCAAACAAAATAGATAATAATTTAGTTCATTGAAAATATTCTACTGAAATAGAATAGGGCATGACTTACCTTTACCAATAAAGAAAGTGCTGCTATTCCATGAGGTGCACGTATGCTGTCACTGAAGTTCGTATAAAGTTCACCATTATAAAAGTATATATGTATCTGGAAAAATATAAATGCAGATAATTAATATTCCAGCCAAAAAGCAATGAAATTCATTATAAAAAATAAATAAAATACGAAATCATAACAGAAACAACTACAACAATAATAAGTATTATTATTGTAGTTGTTGTTTCTGTTATGATTTATTATATTATAAGAAGAGCAATAATAATAATAATAACAACAATAATAATAATAATAATAATAATAATAATAATAATAATAATAATAATAATAATAATAATAATAATAATAATAACGATAATAATAATAATAATAATAATTTTTTTTCATGGTATTTTTCATTTTCTTGGTTATGTATTTCTCCAGCTTTTCTTTTGTGTCTTCAACACAGTCTTCTATACTTACCTGTCTTCTCCACCCTTCGTTTCCTTTCACGTAGAGGCTGTCTGTACTGGCTTTTGGGTGTAGTGCGTTGTGCATGGCCATTAACTTCTAGTCTTCTGATCAAGGTGCATGAATTCTTTTTTTAGTCCAGCCTATTCATTGTCCTGAATATCTTATTAATGACACTGACCAGGGGTTGATTCGTATACTAGGTTTATTCTATATAATTTTGTTTCTAATAGTGTTCTTTGTTCTTCTCGGGCATCTTTTTCTAATATTATTTTATATCAATAGATTTGAAAATTTCTGCTTCCAGAACACCCAACTATTTATAGCTATCCTGTTAGACTAGCGCCCTCATCACCTCTTAGTTGGGCAGTTCTATTTCTTCTAATGTCTCCAGTTTCCCTTTTTCATATTTGGCAGTGCGCACTTCTTCATTTCAAATTTGAATCTCCTGACTGGATATTATGGTCGTATTTATTAGCTCTTCCAGTTCATTTTTGTTTTTGCAGATAGCTTCAGGTCGCCCATGTACATGAGGTGGTAAATACTTTTTTCTGTGTCTGTAAACTAGTATCCGGCATCATATGTTCTGAATATGTTGTGGAGTGGCACCATTGCTATGATAAATAGTAGTGGTTATAAGGAGTCTTCTTGGAAAATGCTTCTCTGTATTTGTATAACACTCATTATTATTATTATTATTATTATTATTATTATTATTATTATTATTATTATTACTATTATTATTATTAGCGGTTATCCGTAGTAATCCTACAATTGTCTGTATCTACCTGGAAATAATAAATTCACATTAATTTGCAGAGTCCCATTTGATTTTGTTGTTGGCATTGGTTACCGTGGATTTTTTTTTCGAATCGTATACTTAGAGTAGGAATCTGATGAAATTTATTAACGGCCGAAACGTGTTGATGATAGCACTGAAGACGTGAAATGTAGTCCGAATAAACTAAAAATAACTGAAAAATTACGAAATTTGAAATTAACTTCAAGCACATTTAGCGTAACACATAAATGATATACTTATGAACATCTGCTTAATTCGATCAAGCTCCTATTCAGCGGAAAGTGCTCCCTGTCTGAATGAACGACCGATAGTACTTTGAAAATGCATTTTACGATGGATTGAATTTGTTTAACATACGAATAAATTAACTGATCAAGTAATTCTGTTTTATGGGTGTCATTTACTTATGAATTAGAGAGGATATCTCTCTGTCTTACATACAAGTAATGTTTAGTCTATTTATGATTCACACGATTCAATAAAATTGAGAATTTCGAAAGTTACTAGGCTTTAAAAGAATTATGATGATCGTGATAAATTTTCATTTAATAATGTTTCTCAAATGCTGATTTTATTTCCTAAAGATGGTATACTTGAAATGCAGTAAACATCTACGTTTGGCACTTATAAAAAATAACATTTAGGAATGTTTTTTCTAATTCAAGTTTTTAATTTGTTCACATTCACCGGATTGAATTTCGATACATACAATGTCACCTATATTAAAATAAAATATTATGTATAACCTTTTGAATTATATTGTTTTTCCAGCTCGTTTGACTAGCGCTTCTAACCAGAATCCATTTTTTCATGCATTTCTTTGACTTCGAAGTTTCTAAACAAGCTAATATGACTTTCAGATATTTTGCAGAAATTATCAGCCTCTTGTGAAAAATGTTTGAAATCAGTGTACCTTATCGCTAGAGCCGTTTACCATTTGTTTCACGCGAATAACGACCCTTGCACTTCGCTGAAATTTAAAATTGCCATAACTTTATAGAGCACTTCCGGTGAAGTTCCAGTTTGTTCTCTACCCCTATTTCTCTCTTTTTGGCAGCCCCCTTTGTATATTTCACAAGCATTGTGTGTGGTAACAGCAAAGGATGGTTACACCTCGTGCCATTTATATTATTAAATTAACTATTATTATTTGGTTATCAAAGATAACCCATTTTATTTATTCTCGGCTTCTTTTTTCATGCTGTCTGAGTATAACCTATATTTCTTTTTTTCTTCAAAAGAGTGTATTTGTTTCTGGCAATTCCTAATATGTTAACAAGCCCTGTTGTCACATTATTCTCACTTTCTTGTACGTCAAAAGTGCTCGTCTCTCTTCATATACATATAAACCAACCCTTTTTCTTATACAGACGGAGAGAAACAAAGTACAATGCACCACTCGAAAGGATTGTTACACGATCACTGAAAGTAAAAGAGTCTTTCGCCGAACAAGCAACGCACAGCGACCAAACTGCAAAGAGTTCGGACTCTTGCAGCCTGAGGTTAATTTAACATTTTCGCGTTCTAACTTTCAAAGCGGTTGCAAATGACCTCAGGATAGTCGCTTGCCACATGTCGTAATCCTGGGTGAATTTGAAGATGCACACAATTGACGAGGTTAATTTATTTTTGCTGGCGCGAAATTTAACATCTACGCAGATTGTGCACAGTGAATTGTTCGCGCCAAACCATTTTGTCTACTGTCACGTAGTTGGCGATTTCGAGAAATCAGATTCACAATTGAAATGTTCCTAAAAGTATTCAGTAGTAAATGAAATAGATTGGTTAAACAGATATGGTTGTTATTTACAGATCGCTGAGGCGATGAATGAATGAGAAAATCAATAAGTTACCGCACGAGATGATAACAGTATTTCACAATCTGATTTTATAAAGATATAACAAAGATACGTTTGACATGAGTTACTTATTCATCGAATAGGTTTAACATTGGATTATGTATATATCTGCATCCATATGATATAAATAAATATATCTCCGTCTCTCTCTCTATATATAAATATATATGTATATATATATATATATATATATATATATATATATATATATATATATATATATATATATATATATATATATATATATATATATAATGTAAATATGCACACATAGTTTAAAATAAAAGCACTCGTCTGTTTGATTATACCTTTTTATTTTTTCAATTTTTCTGATGATCTTTTTTGTATTAAAATAATAAAAAAATTCCATAGTTTTAACAGGTTTCACGAACGTTTTTGTTTCGTCGTCGAATCATCCTCAGGTGTCAAAAGCGACTTCAGAAAAAAGCTGGAGAAAAGAGAGAATTTTAAAAAACAAACAGCCGATAAACGCGCAGAGAACGTTTTCACATTGTTCCATAAAGTCGTTAACGATTTAAATTCAGCAACACCGGATGGCATCACAGAACAAAATCGCATTGCGTCAAGCATTTTAAATGTCATCACTGGTTTCATATGTGATGTTGTTAATTTTAGGTTGTTGTGTTTTCATGTAGATAGCTTCCAGTATTTATATATATATATATATATATATATATATATATATATATATATATATATATATATATATATATATATATATATTGTCTTAAGCTTTGATACAAACATAATAAAAAAACATTTTGCAATTGAGGAGTGGCAAAAGGTGCAACTTTAACATGTTGGATGCATACATGCACTATTTGGTACATATCAGACTCGGCCGATCTGAAGTGTTTCTAAAGCGCCACCTCCGAAATCACAGTCGATAAAGTGAGTATTACAGAAATAAGTGGTGCGTTATTACTAACCGACATTGTTATTCGGAGAGAACTGGATGGAAACGATCTGGGAATCTGGAGCAAATAATATTGATATGGTAACATTAGTGATTCTCATACCACTTAAATATTTATACTAAAGCTATTCTGATATAGAAACAGAGAAAATCAAGAAATGATATTCTTCAAATGGCCCACTTTAATTCTGCGCGCGTCTAGCTGTAAACATCATATTTGAAACTTAAATGTCACTGACAGACGAGCGAATAATTGAAATACATATCCTGTTATGGCTAACATGAGGCGCTAATCTTCTAAGATACGTCTATTAAACCTGTTCGTTTAGTTGCGCCTCAGCAAGCCATCAAAGGTGTCGTACATAAGTGAACATGCAGACAGTTATGATTAGTAATTATTGTAGGTTCTTCTTATTGGCAATTTAATATTTTTACTTAAGCAATAATGATAACTGAACAATACGAATAAAGGGCTGATAGTATTATGCTGTCTGCTTTCGGTATGCGGGTTTACAGCTATTAAAGTCTTAAGATTAACAGACAATTCGACGTACAGACATTCTGACAAATATATTTATCCGTCTGTTTGTACTTTCGGTATGCCATGCTTAAGCTGAAAATAGAATTTTCATCGTTTATATCTACTTCGTTTTTATATATTTTTCGTCAGTCTGAGTTGTAAATAGCAGTTTTGAATACGGTCACTTATTCCTCTAAGATGCTATCACTATCATCGGTAGGTTGGTCTGTCACGATAACGTTTGAAATTAAAGTATCTAAAGATTATTCTGTTTTTTTTAGTTTAGATATATTATGGTTGTATGTATTTACACCTATATTGTATAATTATTAAAACAATATCATATACCAGCAAGGCGACCCGACGTTGCTGGGGATTGAATGAATATCACTACTCGGCACGTTTGGACTATGCTCATAACAACGTAAGCATTTTTTAGTTTTTTTTTAATTCCATCTGACCGCGTTTAGCTGTGAGAATGAGATTTTAAAATGAAATGTGAATCAGAGATAAGCTGAGGGAAGTCGGTTGGAGAGAGTGAAATGAATGTGGGAGGCTGTGAGTGAAAAGGGGGAGGGGTGGGAGTGTTAGTAAATTTGTCTTAGGATGGGAGAGAGGAGAGGGAGGTTGAGGTTTTTGTCGTGGTTAGGTGTAGTATAGATTTTGAGGGGCTGGGGAAAGAGGAGGGAAGTGGGGAAGCTCTGTGTCTTTGTTGTGTAGGTAGTATCACAGTTTTAGAAAAATATTTGAAGAAATGAAGATGATTTGAAGGTAGGCGAGGTGGGTGGTTGCTGTGAGAATGAGCTTTTAAATTCAAATGTGAATCAGAGATAAATGTGTTTATCGACATATATGAGAATAATATAACGATGAGCGGGCGCATCTTTATTCTTTGGTAGGCCCGTTAAATCTTTGTGTTTAGCGATGAACAGGATCTAGGAATATAAACTGTGACAGATCGACGGACTATTGGGCGGCATACAGCCCGAACACGTATCTTGTATTTATACAAGGACGCATCTTAAAACGGAATTATTAATTTTCTTTAATAGCATTTTATAACCGTTTTCTGCGAATCGCTTTATTGGATTCATCAACATTATCTTCATTTTGTATGTCTTTTTATCTCATTTATTGCTCTCAATATTATAATTTTCAATGCTTTCAGTAGGGCTGGAAATTATCCAATTATTTGCTGTTGAGGTCTTTGAATTGTCTTTTAATGTATCATGATTGAGAATTGGCGGTCTTTTTATTATTGGCGTTATTCCCTATTGCAGTGCGAATGCTGAAAATTACAAAATTGAAAATAACTGAAAACAGAATGAAAGTTACAGAAAGTAAGAAATTAGCAATAAAAATTCTCAAAGTCTAGGTTTAAACTTATTGCTTCCGGAAAACGTCAAATACCTTCGCTCGTCAAAATAGAAGTTAATGTTTTAGATGTAAATTTATTCTCCTCGCAACACCCTGCATTCAATAAAACAAACCAATATTTGAACTAAAAATCTACGCCACGGTGGTAAAACCGTCCGTCATTGAATATTCTGTTTGCTACTCCTGATAATTCCCCTTGGCCTACTAGTATTACTACTAAGACTACTACTGCTACTACTACTACTACTTCTACTACCACTACTACTACTACTACTACTACTACATCATCTGCTGTAAATGCTACTACTATTTATACCTAACTGGTAAACATGATCACTAACATCTTGCTAATATAAGAGCTACGATGTTTTCAGTTGTTCAAATGCAAACTATATTAAAAAGTCGAAGCGAATAGACAAAACTGTGAACTAAGACTAGAGTTCGATGTACGTTTTGCATATAAAATAAATGCTTCCTTATTCGTAAGTATTAGTGATGGGACGATTCAAATATTTTCGCCGATTCCGATACGATAACCGTTTCGGTGGTGAATTGCCAATTCTGATAGATATACCGATTCCGAGACTTTGTAACATTTCGCAATATATAGTTATAGATATTTTTTTTTAATTTTTGGATAACGGTAACATCCCGTTGTAAGCCTGCATACATTTTCGCAAAAGTAAAACTACACTGGGGTACATTACACGAATAGCTCTTTATAACTGTTTTTTTTCTTAAATGTAATTTTTGTCATAACAGAAAAGAAGGATTTTATAAAGTCCTTTTAAAAGTTTCATTTATATTTTTGATGTGCCATTTTTCATATTTGTCCACATGTGCTTTTACCTGTGCCATTCTTACTGTGATATTTCTTCCGTTTCCTTTAGTAAAAACATGCGTTATTATGATGTATAGCTTTTAGTTTCACTCGTAGTTTAAATCTAATACATATTAATGAGTTCATCAGCAATGGACAATTAACTTTAAAATTATTAGAAAAAATGTTTTTCGAATCAGAAATAAGGCTCAACTTTTTCTGAGACCGATACCAATTCCAATGCCTTAAAAAGTTCTACTTTTTCCAATTACCGATTCTGATGAATCATCCTAACACTAGAAAGTATTATGACATACAATAATGATATCAAATAGAGTTGCATAAAATGATGTTCCCACTTCTTGGCTGCTACCATAAACAGTAAACAGACCAACCAATAATCTCTAACCTATTTTGTCCAGTATTGTCGCAGCGTTACATAGATGTGCTTGTTTTACAAGATAGGTGGTTCAATTAACTTACTGCACGTGCACCTCCTTAACATAAATACCCCGAACATCCCGACTAGAAACCAAATGCCATCCCTTTATTATAGAGGTCTATAGATGCAGGAGGATTCCCTTCTCTAATATATTATGTCCTTAGACCGCTTGCTGATAGAATTCCCTATATGTTTCCATCTTTCTCTGAGAGTACCAACCTGCATACATTTAAATGTAAGGTGAACAAACACCTTGCTATCCAACTGCCCATCAACGTTGGCTTACTATAATTCTGATTCCTGTGGCTTCCGTGACAATATGCCACATCATCTCGAAGAAAAATGCACTATAACCATTCGTTTATCGTTTTGCATATGAAACCTCACAATATCAAGCCCCATATGTTGGCAGTTATGACGTAAGCAAACGCTTAACTACACATAAAAGGTCAAAACTATTGACAAGTTTTACAAGCAAAATTGAATTGGCTGATTTGTCACAATGTTGCGGCATAACGGATCAAAGACTGATTGCTGCTTGCGTAGGAAAAAGGTTAAGCTCGAAACTTGTTTTGGGTTAACAAAACTTAAAAAAATAATAATTCACTTGTTTTATCGGTAGAAATCTCAAACTTGCTACTTGTTTTATCATTAAATGAAGTTAATGCTTTTTTTCGACGATTAAACGAAACGAGGCGCAGCTTGTATTTTCTGATCAGCGAACAACAGCTTACGGAATGCACAGTACAGCACAGAGCGTTCTTATAAATACTAATTAAGTACAATGTCATAGTATCACAAATAGGTTTATAAGACTAATTATGAACGTAACATGATGGTTAATGAATACACACCTATTTACAAACATATTTAAATGGGTGATCTGCCGAGAAGTTAATGGTTGAGGTGACAGAACGTAAGAACCCATGTGATTTCTCGATTGTTGTATAAATCGTTATACACGCGTGACGTCGTTGTGAACGCATAGTTTTGTCTTTCTGCGGAGAAACAAACTCGGGCGCTTATATTTCTAAAGATGCTTGATTAAAAAAGGCTACCACTCACAGATCAACATTAGAGAGACAGCTTACTTGTATAGACGTGAAAGAGAGAGGAAGACAAACAGATAGATAGTCGGCTAGCTCGTCTTGCTATATCCAGCCGCATAGTGTGTTATTCTCCTGCTGATAACAGCACCCAGACAGATGTATTCTGCTTGAAGTATCGACAGCCAAAAAAGACAGAAAAACCCCGGCCGAGTGTCACGTGGTTTCATCGACTTTTCATTTTGTATTCTTTTATGGAAGCTGCTGCAGACTAAGCATGAAGCTGCTCGATGTAAGGAGCTAAGAAATACTACTTCAATGTCTACAACTAGTCACGGATAAGTGTTACAGGGATGGATTCCGACTCAGCAAACATCAATTCTTCCACATTGGGACGACTAAAAGACTAAATAAGGGAAGCGACAGTTACGACGCTGCCGAAATTAAACCCAAAGTCTGCTTCATATTTTACTTACGCTGGGATCAACTCTAACCTATGTTGAAGCTGAAACTTATCCAT
The DNA here is from genome assembly GCA_963556195.1 of Sepiola atlantica. Classification (NCBI taxonomy): domain Eukaryota; kingdom Metazoa; phylum Mollusca; class Cephalopoda; order Sepiida; family Sepiolidae; genus Sepiola; species Sepiola atlantica. The sequence continues at coordinate 44,048,224 of OY744523.1, forward strand.
ACAAACACGGCCCTCGTTTATAACAATTCACTATATCAATTAATGTTTGCGTAGTTAAATTCTTTGCTCTAGTGTCTCGCACGTTTTAAAAATTGCAAGTGCGTCTGGTTATTGTAAAACAACACAAGTATTATTTATATTATTCATGAATCTAGCAATGAACTTATCAATATTTATTTTTTCAGACGTATATACCGGTTATTTTCTGCATATTTGACGTTAAATTTATACGTGATTTCCCATTGGTTTTACAACAATGAATCACCGCTTATCAAGTCTAAAAATAACACGAGAATAAGGGTTAGTCAGTTTGTCAGGACAACAGTAATACAAGCACATTGAGGATTAGAGAATTGTTGAAATTGCGCAGAATTTA
>OY744523.1:44053599-44056099 GCA_963556195.1 Sepiola atlantica
TTGTTGATTGTGTGCTTCTTTACTGAATGGTAATCGTTCTTGTTTGATTTACTTTTCATGTTTGATTTACGTTTAAGTTTAAAATAATCCAAGAATGCATGTCGTAGGCGCTACTGTAGCTCTTTAGAAATGTAAACAAAATATCTATACTGCACAAGTGATTTTAATTTTACGATTTAGTAATTTGAACACTTTTAAAAATGTTTTAGGCGTTTATTCGTAATACTTTATCACACGTTTTTCTCAAATTTTTACTGATCATCTTTTTTACTGTATCTTGTCGCTAGGGAAATTCATGTTTTTTGGAAATGTTTTAATTCTTTTTTGGTGAACAATTTCCTGTCATATTTCCAGAGAATTCTGGGTGTTGTATAATATAAATACAAAAGTAGTTTAATGGCTAGAAATTGGAATTGCTACTTATTCAGCAATGAGAAGATCATAAAACATCATTTATTATTTTCGGAAAATAGAGCAACTCTTATCAAATTATTAAGCTAAAACTAATGATAGTGAAATGTTCATATAAAAATAAAACTGCCTAAGAATAGGTATCTCTCTTTATATTAGTGGATTATGTAAATGTTTCAATTCAAAATTCTATATAGGATCCTGAGTTCGATATAAACATCACCTAAGTTAAAATAGTCGTTTCTTATGAAGTGCCCTAAGCATTTCTCTAAGACTGTGACGACGAGTTAAAATGTAAAAAAAAACACTTTGTCAACAAACTTCATGAGTTGAGATGGGTATCTAATTCTTCTTGACAGAAGTATTCAAACCCATCAAATATGTTGTACACTATCTAGAAATAATGACTATGCAGCAATAATAAATGTAAAATATAATTCTTTTGGAGGCAGAAATGATGAATAATGAAAAAGTTAACACTACCAATAGTTATTTGTGTGTGGTAAATGAGAGTAAGTGTTGTTATATATACTTACTTTAGTACCAATGGTGTTTGTTTGGGAGGTCATAAAAGTTCCTAAGGAAGACGATGCTGACAGGTTATTTCACCAACGATGAAGAACAGCTGTCTTACATAATTCATTTTAAAATCGGCATATCTCGATGTGTATAACAGTCGGAAACAGATAAATAATTAAATTTAATGGTATTATCATTGTATTGCGGGACCACTACATCTAGTGAAACAGATACAACTTGGCGTTTTCAATAAACGTTTAATGATAGTCATCGATGTCCTGTAATTATACATATCGAAATATGGTACTTTTACAAAATTAAATTACAGCATTAGGAAGGAATTGCTTTTGTGAATGCATAGCCAATATATTTAAAGAAGTAACATGATTTGTCTATATTATTAACGAGCATAACAATTTGAAACAATCCTTATTTCAAATCCCATGTGAAAAGATTGTTTTCAATGAGCGGTCTGTAAGTTATCAAGCGCAGATCATACCATTAATCTATGTTACTAATTCTATAATGTTTCTCTATCATTCAGTTGGCGATCATCCCCGTCTTATTAAGAGTCGAGTGACCCGTGCCCCTTATAAGTGGTGACCCTTTATAGTAAAATAAATAATATTGGGTCTACACCATTGATCAAAAGTACACAGGTGTTTTCATTCGCATACATATATCTCTCTGTATATATTTAGATGACGAGTGGTTGATGGTTGAAGAATAAAAAACGACGTTGTTTTTTTAAATATTGTGTTGTTATTTAATAAAAAAAATAATGATATTGTGTTATGCTTCAACCATCACCCAATCACCAGCAACTTACCTTAAAGAAGGACGCATTGAATATCACACCACTCTCTATTCTCTTTTCATTATTTTTGCAATGTAAACATCTTACAGAAATATCAGACTTTTCCGAAAATATTAGTTTCTCACACATAATGATCGATAACATCGACACGCCAGTGTAGTGGATTTCTGTACATGTGTATGAATACAACTAATCATATAAGTCATTCTATTATCTATTGAGCACTATTACATAAGCCCAGTTTAAATCATTTAGATTTTTTACCCTGTAGATGTTTACTTTACCTTGATTTATATATATATATATATATATATATATATATATATATATATATATATATATATATATGCTCTCCAAATTATCGGTACAATATTAATAGTGACAATCTTAATCGCCATTAATCATTTTGTTAAGTGCTGCCAAACAATGAAGAAACTCTTGATTCTAATAGACAGTTCAATTAAATAAAGATCATTTCTTAGACAATTAGAGTCCATCGATTGTGTAATAATAACATATACTTGCGTATATGTCATAGTTAAGTGTTTTATATTTGTACATTTCAACATGTCTTCATAAAGACGCCATTTCCAATTTACTGACTATATACTTAGGAAGTTCGAGATAAATTTGGAAGTATTTGAAAAGAAGGGAAAACAACGTAGTTATCAGAATTCAAAGTGAATCTCTTAGAAGATATTTACTCTATATAGAGTATTCGAATAGGTCGCTATGAGCCCACACCAGGGACTC
>OY744523.1:44061099-44078599 GCA_963556195.1 Sepiola atlantica
CAGGTTCTGTAGGAAATTCACCATTTCCTATCTTTTGTAAAAAGGTCTATAAAGTCAGTATCATTGCCAGCAGAGGTAACTCGAACATTGGTGGTCAGATCCGAAGTTATACGCCGTTGCAAAAGTTATGACGTCTTCATCGTTGCTTAAATAATCCGAGGCCTTGATCCATGCAAAACAACTGGTAAAATTTGTTTCCAGTCACCTGAGAATAGCACTGTAAGCCCTCCAAATGGTGTTTTGCTGGTGCGTACATCCTGCAGACTCCGATCAATACACTCAAAGATTGGTCGATCACCCATTGTCACTTCATCAATAATATGAAGATCAGCTTTTTGCATCAGTTGTCTTATGGCATCTCTTTTACTGAAACTGCAAGTTGATACATCTTTTATTGTCAAAGGGACTTTGCATCTAGAATAAAGGGTTCGTCCATTATGCAAAAGTGTTGCTGCAATACCAGACAAAGCAGTAGCCAAGTCAATCTTCTTTTGTGATCGAAGGTAGTCCAGAATGACATTTATGGTATAGGTTTTCCCAGTGCCTCCGCTAGCATTTAAACAGAAAAGTTTCCCTAGTCCTTCACAGGCTGACTTGGTTACTTCTTGGAAGACTTTGTTTGTTCAGAGTTCAGAGTTGGCAGCATTTGTTCTACAGATATTTGCAGCTGTTTAAAATCAAAATCAATTTCTTCCCTTATGAGTTGGGCAATTTTCGTCACTGCTAGAATTGTAGGATCCAGTACGGTAAGTCCAAAATTGAGATGAAGATCAAGTTCATCATTCTGAAGTTTCTCCTGAATCTTGAACAGAACTGTATGCATGGATATTTCAGACATGACTGCTTCCTGATTCCGTCGCTTGATATCTTCAGCTAGTTTCATTTTCCACCGATCCCAGGAGGCAAGCGTATCGGTTGGCATATAGTACACTAGGATGGTAAAGACTAATTCTCGTAATTGTGGACCAAATAAAATTGATGATGCCTCTTCCATGTCCTTGTCCTTCTCTGTGTCATCATCCAATAGCCCCAGTGTCAGGTAAACTTTTTGGTATGTTGGATAGAGCTGACCTTCAATGGTCTTTAAGTCATCAAAAGATGTTGTACCAGCCTTATGATGTAGTTACATACGTAGGTAGTACAGCTCTGACTGATTACGACTTTAAGATATTGTTGTTATGCGACCAAGTGTCTCTGCTATGAATGTGTGATTGTCATCTCTAAGTCCACGTTTCCGTCGCTGACACTTTTTCCGTCCTTTGTTCCAGGTAAAATATTTTGGCATATCTGGATACAGTACTTCCTGAGCCTTGTGACCTTCTTGGTTAACTCTGAAATAATCTGTCAACTTGGTAGCAAGTTCTCCATGCAAGAGAGCACTGTGTTCTTGTCCTTCCTCATAGAATATAAGCTGTTCTCTAGGCATGTGGCAAGGAAGTTTCTCGACAGCTGGTTTCCGTGAATGTAGAGGGAACCCATATATTCGGCAAAATGCTTCACTGGCTGAAATGTACAGTGTATTTAGGAAGGTCTCAATTTCATCAGCAACATGAACATCATTGTTTTGATTATCACGGACTGTACATGTGATTAGATCATTCCCCTTGTAAATGTACTTGTATAAGTATTTCACTGCTTGGACACTGCGAACTACCTCACAATTGATGTGTGCATCATAGCGAAGGGAGATATATGGGTTGTATGGCACAATCCATCTGTTGTCAACAGTATACTCACTACCGCTTCGTTTTAGAATATAAGTCAAGCCTCCATCTTGAGTTAAACGGCGCCTGTACTCTGGGTATGAGGTTTCACCAACAGTGGTGCAATTGTGCAAAGGTTTGGGATATCCTTTTGAACAGTGTCTATAATTTCCCCTACCCTCCATGCATGGAGAGTGAGGATTTGCTGTACCGCAGGGTCCATGGATGTTAGATGCGATGATTTTCTGAAGAATATGATTTTTGTTTTCATCAGGAATCTCACAGCAAACGAATCTGTCGATAGTATCTGTAATTCTGGGTTTGTCATCTTCTTCCATGATCAGAAGTATATGTGCATGAGTCAGCCCTCTTTTCTGCAATTCAATTGTTGCTGAATGTGCCTTACTTTTCCAAAAACTTGCTTTTTCAAAAGATCTTCCATTAAACTATTGTACTTTAGATGAAAACTCTTGCACAGAGGTCTAGGCGATCACTTGACTTCTCTCCAGGATCCAAAGCCTCAAGGATCTATTTCCATTTCGGGTTTGTCCTGAATGTAATAAACACATCTGGCTTACCCATACTGCGAACCACAGCCATGCTATTTTGAAACAGTTCATTGTAAAATCTTGGTGATCCCTAAATTGTAGGTGGTAATATTACTTTATGGCCGGCATTAATGGCATCACTGTCTGCAACTGCATCAAATAGACCTGGATATTTTTCAGCTCGAATTGTCTTTTGGTTACTTCTTGCCCATTGCAAACGACTCAACTGAATGTTGGCATATGCGTCTACAGCATACTGTTGAATGAGACGGCTGCTCCTCATGATGAGATAACAATCATTCTCCCTGACTTGCAACCGATGTGAATAAAAGTCAGCTTGAGTCAGTGTTCGGTTATTTGTTCTTTTCAGCTCAACCTGCCAACAATCTGTGCCATAAGGGAGGAGTAGTATGTAGTGCAGTGGATCATATGAACGATGCACTTGGTTAATCCGTTGAAGACCACCCTCACGACAGTGGAGTATTATATCAAGGTTTCCAACTGTAGAGCCAGGGATGATTGCAGCAACTTCAGAGTTCTCTGGAAGATTGTAGGTCCTGCAGTGGGCATTCTGAGGCTTCAAGTGTTTCTGGGCATGAAGCACTATTTCGAGGTTATGGTTTACATTAAGTTCAATGGCTGCTTTGAAGCTTTTAATGTAGTTGTTGTTCTCATGAAGGGTCAGTTGAACTTCTCTAAGAATATTCTCATCCAATAACCTGATGCTAGTCTATTTTGCAGCTCATTCTCTGAGCCATGAATGTAAAGCTGAGCAAATGTATGTGACTCATGTGAATGAGATAAAAGAGATCCAATCCTGTGACACAATTTGCCTTGTATTGTGAAAATTGGGCTAAGGCCATTGTATTTGATCTATTAACAACCCAAGCTGGCCAGAGCAAATATATTATTATAGGCCCGGATGTTTTGTAGAAAATTATTTCCAGACATATTGATGTCATAACACTTTTTCAGATTTGTTGGTGGAACAGCTACAAAATCCAGTGAAACCTTGCCCTGTGCACAACACAATGACTTTAGTTCACCTTCCCATATGAATGCATGGCACTGAGGACATGTAGAATTCTTGAAATTGCCGCAGAAGTGTTGAGACATCTGTTGTAAAATAGCATTTTCATCAAAGAGGTGAAAATCACAGCACCTGCCATGTCAAAATGTTCGTTGTTGAATAGAGAGTCTTCTTTTTTTAATTCTAGAATTCCGCGATTAAGGTGATTCAGTACTTCGGCGAGTTCGCTAGTGTAATGAATCATTTTGCTGCCGGGATAACCGGTGTGTCTGTGATTCTGCAGCTCGGGCGTTATGATGCCGCAAAGTATCACAATTAAGCCTATATGACCATGCAGTCTCAGTCTCATTGCTGCGGGAGTGACGATGTTGTAGGGCATCCTGAAAGAGTCTTTGTGATCGCTCTGCTCTAGATTCATGTTCCCTTCGTTCCTGCTGCTGATTATTCCTAGCAGTTCTTCATTCGTTATCACTGTTATATTTCCTTGGTCTCGGCACTGTTTAAATCATACCAAATATCTGTTTAGGGATATATATATATATATATATATATATATATATATATATATATATATATATATATATATATATATATATATATAAGTATGTATATAAAATAATAAAATGAAAAAAAGTTTATATTGTGTTATAACTTTTTATTATTTATTTTTCTATTTATTTATTTTGTGACGTGTAGGAATATAAATTGTTCTGTAAAGAAAAATAGTTTTTTTCTTGTTGATTGTATGGAGAACAACATTTTCGACTGATCCTTCAGTCTTCATCGGTGTTTGGGGTTTACGTGTGTACGGTGGGCGGTTTTCCCAGGCAATGAGGGGGAAAGAGTAGAAAAATCATTAATTAAATATGTGTATAAATGAGCACACGCACATACGCGTCCACACACACGTAATGGGACGTGTACATGTACATTGATACACACTCACACACACACATACACTGACACGTTCCTATGCGCGTAAGCATACATACATATATACATACACCCATTCACAAATACCTTTTTTATTTCTCCTTTTCTTTCTCTCTTACAGCTCGATACATACACACACACACACACACACGCACATACATACATACAAACACACACACGCACACACCATGCGATCAATCATACACATCTCTTAGCGTTGTAGTCGACTTAATTGTTTAAAATTACTACTACTGCGTTCAATTTAACCGTTTAATGAATAGTTTTTTCCCTTTCGCTCTTTCTCTCTTCGTCTGGGCTTGCGTGCCTTTTTTCTTTCTCTCTTTCTTTGTCTCTTACTGCTCGATACACACACACACACACACAGAGAGATACACACACACTCATACAAACACACACACACTCGTACGTGCATGTGCAGGCCAGCATACACATGTTTTAGCGTTGTAGTCGACTTAATTGTTTGAAATTACTGTTACTGCGTTCAATTTAACTGTTAATTGAATTAATTACTCGCTCTTTTCTTTCGCTCTTTCTTTCTTTCTTCGTATCAGCGGTCATTTATTTTAAAAATTTAATTCTCTAAAAAAACGTTTTTTTAACTTTCTATTTATTAAAATTTGCGTCTAATAATAATAAAAATATATATATATATATATATATAAAACAAATATATATGAAAATTCAAATAAATAAATATAATTCTAATGAAAATAATAAATTAAATAATCTAAATAATATAATATAAATAATATAAATAAATAAGTCAGTAGATAAATGATCAATATTTAAATATATAAATAAATAAATAAATAAATGACTATAATAAATATTAGATAATAAAACCTACATACATACAACGAAATAAATAGATGTAATAAAAACTGTTAAAAGTTAAGAGTTAAGATCCCACCGTGACACACGCAAGACTTCGCCCGTTGGAAAATGACATAGGTTAGTTACCCTGTTTGTGGAAAGTGTATTTGTTGAGTAGTCCCAGGTCCAAATTAAGTCCAGCGTTGTGTGTGTTGAGTTTAAGGATGAGTTTAGTTTCATATTTTCGTCTGTGTTGTTGTGATCTGAATTTGGAGGCTATGAGGATGCATTTCATGTCATCTGTGGAATGGCTTGGTAGATTGAAGTGCTCGGCCACTGGGAATCGTGTGGATTTGTCTCTAATGGTTTGTTTATGATTATTGAAGCGTTTGCGGAACTCCAGGCTTGTTTCCCCGACATAGTTACCTTTCGTTCATCTGGTACAGTATAATAAGTAAACTACGTCGGGGCTGTCGCAGATAAGAGGGGGGGGGGTTAAGTTGGATGTTGGTGCCTGGAGGTGTGAATGTGTTGTTGGTGTTAATGCATTGACATATTTGGCATCTGGGTTTGTTACATGTTTTGTTTCCCTGTGGTGCGGGAATGTTGCGTGTTTTGGTCGATGTCAGCAAAGAGTGTAGGTTTGGAAGCTGTCGTCTGGCGCAGATGGATGGTTTGTTGTATATAGTGCTGATGTTGGGGTCGTGTTGTAATTGTTTAAATATGTTTTTGAGAGGGTCTTGTAGTTTGTTGGTGTTAGGGTTGAAGTCAAATACCATTGGTATTTGTGAGGATAGAGTTTTGTTTTTGTTGTTTGTTAGAAGAGTTAGTCTGCTTTTTGTGATGCTTTCTTTATTGATTGTTTAATTATTTTGAAGGGGTAGTGTCCGTGGAGGAAGTGGTTGGCTATGATGCTATATATATATAATTTTAATCCAAAGCCGGTTTTCATTTGTTAAAAAAAAATTAAAAAAGGAACAAAATGTCAGCGAGCGGTCTTCCTAGCAACTATCTCACCAAACCAACAATAGTCGAACGACGGTGTTCATATACTACTTTGTTGTTTAGTTTCCTTTTAGTTCAGGTAAAAAAAAAGGAAGAGTATAGATTTTCTGTCTCAGAACCAACAGTGAAATTGAGCAGTGTATGTTTAGGGATTATATTTGAAAGGATACACACAATTAACGACAAGAAAATAATGAGATAGACTTGACAGAGAACACATTTCCAGAAGAAAGTAAAAATAAAAAAATCGAAACATACAGTGTTTTTCGGGAAAAAGTCTATACCAAAAATAAGTCTTTTCCTTTTCTTTCTTTTTACACACTCCAGGGTAAGTTACTAGTATTCACAGTTGAGAAAAAATAATGTAATTCTTAACGATTGAAAAACATCTTTCTACTGCCGTTATTATTTTCAGAATGCCCTTTCCAAAGTTATCGTCTGCTCACATTTCTTTCCACCCAATTGTTTTTCTCCAAATTCACGTAAGAATTTACGAAATAATAAATAATAATAGTTTTAGTTTTTCAAAGAGAAAAAAGAAAAGTGTACCGAAAAGAAAAGTAACAATAAAAAATTCAGCGAATACGATTCTAGAAACAGTTATTTACTTGCCAAGTGAAAGGTGTCCCCCACCCCAAAAAAGTATTGTCTGCTCGTATTTATTTATACCCAATCGTTTTGCACAAATTCACGTCAGAATATAATAAGTAATATTTTATGTCTTTCAAAGCGAGTGTACGTAAATCAACAATTAAAAAAAAAAAACGTACCCAAACCGTAACGAGGAGGTCAAAGTTAGCGCGGGTCCTAAAGTGGAAAACTAAATTCGCTATAATGCGTGTTTGTGTGTGCGTGTGCGTGTGCGTGTTTTTTAATGAATCAATTATTATTTCAATTAAACAACTTGCTACAGTGAATTTGTGTTTTAAAACATAATGGCTAATAAGATTAAGAAAATAAACAAACTTAGAACGGTTTAAAAGGGAAAATAAGCACGGTGAATGGCAGCGTTGTAACGCGCCGAAATAATGCTGGCTGTTTAATCAGTTGCGCCATATTTAATTACCGGAGGGAGGGAGGGAGGAAAACACTGATTAAACAGCCAGCTTTGTTAACTACGTAACGCATTACATGTATGTATCTATTAATTGAAATAAATTAATAATAGAGTTTATTTATTTGTCGGTCTAAATTATAATTTATAAGTAAGATTATTAGCTTGCAAAATAGCGTAAATACATGTAGAAAGTGGATGAAGACAATCCTGAGTGTATATTTGCGAATAGTAATTTATTAGAAGTTGAAAAGCAATTGATTATGTAAATTGAGAAATGCGCATTGTGTTTCAGGCGGTTTTTTTCATAGTATATAATGAAGCTGGCGGACTTAGTAAATAATCATACTACTGTGATTGAGTTTCGGCTACAGACAGACATACAGACAGACAGGGAGACAACTATATGAACTCCATTATTAATAGATGGCGTGGGTCGCTAACAGGACACCAATTACACACAGGACTAAATAAAATCAAACTTTTGATTTTTAATTATTCTTGCGTTTTCCTTCATTGTTCCGTTCTGCCTTTCACACATACACCATTATTTTTGTTTTTAATTTTTAATTTATTTTTAATTTTATTTTTATTCATTATGTTTTTATTCTTTCTTTCTCTCTCTTTTTTATTCTCTATATTTTTTAATTCTTTTTTTATTCTTCTTTTTTATTCTCTCTCTCTTTTTTTATTCTTTTATTCTAAGTATTGAAATGTTTTTATATATATATATTTTATATATATTTTCATATATTCTTTATTTTTTATTCCCTTTAATCTTGAATTCCCTCATGTTTTAAATCTCAACGGTCTTATTACACTAAATTTAAATTTAAACAAACACACACAACACACTGAGGAAATAACGCGTCCCAACGAGAGTGTCATGTGACCTCACATTTCCAAAACAGATGACAACAGAAGCTGAAGAGAGCCGGATGGGTAAGACCTTCCGTGCTTGAAACCGACGGTACGAATGTTGTACTAATTTTTCTGTACCAGAATAAATAAATATATATATATATATATATATATATATATATATATATATATATATATATATATATATATACACACACATATTAGGAAAATATAAAATATATATATATTAATTACCAAAATACCAGTCTAATATCTCTATAGTGATTTCTTATCTTTTTTGAGAGAAATGCAATGCAATTAGCAAATTGGTTACCAAATAATTAATTCACAACTAGGTTCTTAAATTTAATCGCTATTAATATATTAATAGCTTAATAAGCCGCCCTATCGAATATTGAGATTCTATTTTGGCGATTACGTATGGACGCTCTGACACAATTTGATATAACAACAACCAAAAACTATTATTCTAGAATCGAGTATCAGTTTTGTATATAAGTTTAATGTAAAATGATTATTAGTTTCTGAAACAGTTTAATCGGATTGAGTTTTAAAGCAAAGTTACCTCAATTGTTTCTGTTAAGCAAGGTTGATAGTGTATGTGTTTTTTAGGGGATAGACATGAAGCTAACAGTTAGATTTAAATGACGCTACAAGAACCCAGCAATGACCAATTTTTTAATCATTTAATAAATTGTTCATTGTTTTGCTTAAATACTGAAATACAATGAAACTTTTAGCGTACCTGAACATAGTGATAAAATAATTGTTTTGGGGTTTTAATATTAAATTTTAAATTTCAAACGTACCTTGGATGTAATTATAAGTGTCGCCATTTTGTAAATTGGGCAGGCAAACCCACACATCATCAGAGAAAAAAAGATAAGTAATTAGACACCCCACAAAAATAGTTCATGCATGTTTAAATCCATACATATTAGTCTTAATAAGAGTTAGTTTGTTTTCTGTTACGTTGGTTGGAAGCAAGCACTTGGAGATGTAAAAAGCAGTAAAACAATATATCATATGGCACAATTAAAATATATTGAGCAGTTGAGTTCGTGTATCATGTGCGCGTAGAAGTCTGCATCAGACTAATAAACCCCATTCTGAAACCTTTGGTTTGAATTGGATAGTTTTACCCTCGGACTTCTACGCGCATAGCATGGTTGGTGTTGTAAATGTGGGACGGAGCTGTTTTAGAGGATCTGAGGTGGAGATTAAGATTAAGGGATGGGTAAACAGTTACGCCGTATCGGTTACCGTACAAGTGTCACAATGGTGGGTAAATAGAAAGAAATTGTTGATTGCAAATTGTTCACCACATTATTATACGTGTTACAGAAATCGCGACTTCTTATTATTAGTGAGTCAATATTAAATCTTGTCATCACTTTATACGTACTTTTAGTTTCAGCTATTACACTCGTACAATGGTGCATCATACTATCTATATTTGTGGCTGGGTTATGGCAGTTAAATATACACCATAGCAGATGCTCAGGTCACAGTGAACGATTGGGTAGAGTAGGCTTACTTTAGAATTCCAGCGTGAGGACATATTTTTCAATGCATGTTTTACCCATTATGTTACCTCATTTTTGCACTATTCCGCATGAGGATAAGGTATTTATCTACCTCCAACAGCGGTAAGATGTGACACAAGGTCGGAAAGTGGGATTAGATAAGTCACCACCCAAGAGGAAGAGCACTTATGACTTTTAAACTTTGCCTGGGTAGCCCCGTTGGCATCTCCTGCAGGGGCGCCTCGTGCGATTAGCAATAAACTAACCCCTTCTACAACGGTGAGCAGACAAAGCCTGGGAGGGTGGACCTCCTAGATCTGCACAAGACAAACACACAGATCGGCAGTATCAAAGCCCGAAGGCCAAGACGGTACCGGTCTATAGGGTGTGCTATCCATCGGAACAGATACTACACTGTGAGTCCAGCAAAAAGGCCAGGAAAGACCGCATGGAGATAAAAAAAGGGTTAAATCTATGGGCATCTCTGATGATATCTATGGCTGATTACCGATCAGCTTATTGGTAATACGTCGTCAGAATTAATGTCCCTTCAATTTGGAGTCGAAGGTTTAGAGTAATATCAACCATTATCACAAACTAATCAGCGCCCCTAGTAGAGTTACGAGCATCGGACACCCAAGTCTCGAGCAGTTTTATCATAATTCAGTCCACGAGTAAGGCGTTATGATCTTAGTGGCGGGTCAGAGAGAATGAAGTTTAGTGAATGTGCAATAGAGTTACTATGCGTGCTATCACCAACTTCATCTGTGTAGCTTGATAAATGAATCCAATCTTTGTGGTGAACATTAAAATCCCCAGATACATGGAGTTGGGCTCCCGGATCCAAATAGATTCTTCGTCTACACTATCAGCAACATAGTCGACCATAGTACATTCCTGGAGTGAAGGAGTACACTTGCGGAAGTATTAGTAACTAACGTTGTGCTAGCATATCTAGAGAGTTCACACTAGAGGGAAAAATAATACACCATTGAGGTTATTTCTAAGCCATTGGATATTTTTAAACGCGAGGCACAAAGAAGGATATAAATTAGGTTGGGGTACGCGTCTGGTTTTTACATATTACTCTTTATACACATATATAAACAAAAATATATAAAGAGAAATACACGGATGTGTATGTATATCCATATAAAGAGAGAAACACACACACACACACACACATATATATATATATATATATATATATATATATATTACACACAAATATAGTTAGATATGCATATACGTATACACATATAACTTTATATATAGACATATAAAACCATATTATATATATATATGTATATATATATATATATATATATATATTACACACAAATATAGTTAGATATGCATATACGTATACACATATAACTTTATATAGAGACATATCAAAACATTATATATATATATATATATATATATATATATATATATTATGATCGATGAGTAGAGGTTATGGCTGTAGATAAATCTTAAAAAAGCTCAGTGTGGATTTGGATAATATCCACATATATGTTGCTATCTGTATGGGAAATCTCTTTAATTATAGGGTTCGTTTTATATTTCTAGAAATAATATATTTTTTTATATTTTTGCTTTATTTATGGCGATTGATAAACGGATTATCCTATTTTTGTGTCAGCCACTATTTTTCTAGTTCTAAACGAATGACGACTGCAATCCATCAACTATGATTGCTATTTTTCTTTTATAAGATTCAGTTCAGCAATGTGCTTGTATTTTAAACTACAGTATTATAATTAGACTAAATCTCGTTTGTATATACTTTTTTATTTCAGGGGCATTTATGATATATTGGTACATAAATATTATATATATACATATATATATATATATATATACATATATATATACATATATATTTATATATACATATATATATATATGCATACATACACATATATGTATACATATATATATATATATATATATATATATATATATATATATATATGAATATATAGCCATATTTGTATATATACACATATATGTATATATATACATATATATATGCATATATACACATATATTTATATATACATATATATATACATATGTATATATATACATATGTATATATATACGTATATATATATATATATATATATATATATATATATATATATATATATATATATATACATATGCATATATTTGATGAGGAAAAAGAGATAGATGCTGCGTGTGTTAAAGACATAGAAACTGAGAACAAACAGAAAGGACATACACTCACATCTGTATATCTGTACACATATATATCGTAATTTCAATAAATATGTGTGATATTTTCTTTGTTTAAAATGGAGAGTGCTAAATATTCTAGTGAGATTTTACGTAGATCTACATTAGGCAAAACGCCGTAAACAAAGCAAGATCTAATATAGTGTGGTTAAAAGAAAACTTATTCAGAATACATATATTTAGCTGATTAGAAAGAGGGCTTCTATGTAAGTGACGTGTATGACGACTGTTAATTCTAACATAGTTTAATAAAAGTGTCTGTAAAAGATACCAAAATTTCAACTGGAAAATATATATTCGACGTATACATAAAAAGGTTAACATTTTATATCTTTTGTTTAAGGCTCTGATTATAACGCATAACAAAACGGGAGAGTGGAAAACGGGTGTTCAATGTAAACTAGACACTAGGCAGAAATACACCATGACTAACTATTCAAAAAAAGAGCAACGTAGTATGCAAAGCCCAAATCAAGGTATCTCTTTATAGTAACGTATCAAGTAATACAAGGAAAGAATTGACATACGTGAAACATCGAATAACCTAACAGACAACCCTGGCAAAAATAAGGTAATACGACCTGCAAACAATACTATATAATAGTTACGTGATTCATTGAGGGATACCTCATTATTTTTACCCGCTGTTGTGATTACTCATGTTTGGCAAAGTAAGAACATTCTTTAATCCCTTACTTACACAAAGAAAGAGGCAAAATGCTTTCAGAAAACCATTTGTTCGATGCGTATATTATTTTATTAAAATCAATATAACTATGTTCATTAAGACTTTTTTTACTAATATTTCACTAGATATAACGATTATAATCAGATATAAAATGTGAACCTTTTTATGTATACGTAATAAACTCACCAAATGGTGATAAAAGATTGGCGTCCGAATGTTGTGTGGACTAACGGTTATTATGTATCTTTAAGTTTGAACTCAAACACGCGAATAGCTTGCAAGTAGATATACATTTGAGGAAGTTCCTTTTTGTAAGCATCTTAGAATTTAAAACCTCAAGCAAAAGGAAAAATGTTTTCAGGAAACCATTTGTTAGATACGTATATTAGTTTATTAAAATCAAAACAAATATTTTCATTTAGACATTTTTTTTACTGATATTTCACTCGATATAACGAGCATCATAGGAGCTTTAACCAACATATATAAGGTATTAAGCTTTTTTATGTATACGTAAAAATGATTCCTGGTGGTGGTGAAAGATTTGCGTCCGGATGGTGTTTGCACTAACGGTTAAAATGTAAAGTTTTAAATCTGAACTTAAACACGCAAGTAGATATACATTAAGAAAAGTTCCTTTCTTAAAGCATCTTAGGATTTAAAACGTAAAGTAAGAAGAAAAATGCCTTCAGACAACCATTTGTAAGATGCGTATATTATTTTATTGAAATCAAAACAAATATTTTCATTTAGACTTTTTTTTACTAATATTTCACTCGATATAACGAGCATCATCATCGCTTTAAACAACAAATATAAGCTATTAACCTTTGTTTTTGATGTATGCGTGAGAATATTTCCTAATGTTGATGACAGTAAAAAAAAAGTCTAAATGAATTTGTTTTTTTATTTTAATAAAATAAATACCAATCTATCAAATGGTTTTCTGAAGGAATGTGTCGTGTTTCTTTACGTTATATATATATATATATATATATATATATATATATATAAATATATATATTTAAATATATATATTTATAAACATATATTTATATATATATATATATTTATATCTATATATATATATTTCTAAATATATATTTATATATATATATGTATTTATATCTATATATGTATTTATATCTATGTACATATATATATATTTGTGAATGTATTTGTATTTATATATATACATATATTATATATATACATATTTATATATATATTTTTATTTATATATATACATATATTATATATATACATATTTATATATATATTTATATATATTTATTTATATATATACATATTTATATATATATTTTTTATACATATATATACATATACTTATATATATATATTTATATATATGCATATTATATATATATTTATATATTTATGTATATATACATATTTATATATTTATATATATATATATTTATATATCTCTCTCTATATATATAAAAATCTCTATATATATATATATCTATATATATGTATCTATATATATACATATATTTATATATACATATATCTCTATATATATACATATATATATATATAGTGAGAGAGAGAGAGAAGGAGAGGGGGAGAGAGATAGAGAGGGAGAGATGTCATTAATTAGTTTATTTTGTTTGCGATATTTCTGAAGGCAAATCACTCTGCCTAAATTTTAACCTTTTTTCTTCAAAAATATAAGTCACAAAATGGAAAGCAACACAAATAGTTGTAATATATAATTATAAACGGCATATGTTTGGTCGTAATACAACTTATCAGTATGGTTTTATCTAGCGAAATGAGAAACCCAATGCCTGAAGCTTGGTACTCTACTATTAAGTTAATCCTAGCTAATTTGACCACATTTTTTTACACAACATGTATTGGTTTACTTTGCTAGTTAGGTATAGCCACCCTGATGTGTCGTATAATAACGGATATATATATATATATATATATATATATATATATATATATAAGAGAGAGAGAGAGAGAGAGAGAGAGAGAGAGTAAGAGAGAGATAGCTAACTTATGCCAAAAAAATAAGCGTTACTTCTGGGAAAGGGGTATCTTCGATATTTAAAAGCTAACGGAACAAATGGAACATAATTAGAACAATGCACTCCCCAAAATCGAAGATTATCAATGCCAATTTTTAAATGCTAAAAATTTAAAAATACATCAATGCTTTAACTGAACTTTTATTGCGATCGCTGTATATATGTAAACGATTTTTAAATATGTTGATGTACACCATTCCTGAGTTTCTTAAACTGTTAAACAGTAGAGGAATCTTAACAAATGCTCTTTTCAAAAGAGACACTAATTGTTTGTTCACGTGTTTACAGACCTTTTACATGGCAACACTATTTACATGAAGACATCTTATCTAACACAGGTACGCTGAGCACTACACGTCATTTCGTTCACTTTGAAAATGCGAGACATTTTATAGAGGATACACTCGCTTTGCGGGTGCAGACGCAGCCCGGATTTACAACGTTACTTTTTGCAGAAAGATTCCACAGCATCTTCTCAGATAAAGCACATGATATTACGACATGTTCACTTATTTTGTTGAGACCAGTCTCAACGTCTCTCAACGTCAGTGACCTAATGAGACCCGCTGAGTTAACGTGATTATGCTGTATGTAATAACAATGTTTTTCTTGATTTCCTATTTTCGTATTTCATAAAATATTAACTGCTGTTTTTTTGAAAAAATTATTATTAGTACAAATATTATAGCATTACTATTTTGCTAGTTAAATTTAAAACATATATATACTAATTATAATAACTATTTAGAGAGGTAACGGGGTTGTGTGGTTAATCACACGGACTATTAACCTGAGGGTGCCAAGTTCGAATCCTGTTCGTTCTGCAGTAACTTTCACTTAAGATGTTTGTGCCATTTATGTGACCCCTTCCTGTAAAAACCCGATGGCTTTTTAGAAATAATTTTTACTGAAAAAAGGCATCGAACACCAGAGAGTGGAAGAGAGAGGTTTTCAGTGTCTACTAGACACAGATGGAAAGCCTAGGGAAACCTAGCATCATGAACGTTCGCCCCAGAAATACACTATAACTAACTAATAAAAAAAACAACATACTATTAAAAGCCCAAACAAAGGTATGTCTTCATTGTCACGTATACAGTAATACAAGGAAAGAATTGACGCACCTGAAAAACTGAATACTCTACCAGACCAACCTGGCTAATCTAAGCCAAGACGCCAAGCAAACTATACTATAGCATAGTTACGTGATTCATAAAAGTAATGCCAACACTAGACTCATCTGATTCATACAAAATGAATACATGTTATTATAATTTTGATTTATAAAAGCGATGTCTAAAAGAATACATCAATGTTTTAAAATGTTATATTTGTCTAATGTTGTTTTAAATAAATTAATTAGTCTAGCAAAACTGTCCCTGTTGATGATTATTTTTAAACATATACCGTAGATATTAACCAGGGATTTATTTTCCCCGCGCCTTTTCACTGACGTTATACGACATTGCCATATTCTGAACTATTTCCTACTCCGTTATCGTTTTATACATTCGAGTTCACGAAAGATATGAAGTATAATGTTCAACAAAATATAAATAATTAAAATGAATATTTTCATTTTAATATTAATAAAAAAAATGGCGAATTATTTTGCAAAGATGTTTTTTTTGATAAAGACTTTTCCCATATTTTTAGTACGGACGACGCATATTTTAGAATACCCATAGGAAATAAGGAAGTTTCTCTAAAAAGTGAATTATAATTATAGAAAATGAACAGCTCGTCTTGAGCGAAATATTCAAATTCATTCTCAATCTTTTATGCGATCATTTTTTTTTATTTGAAATTCAAACATTGTTATTTTGCACCGGTGAGAATTCGGGTTCTGCAAATTAGTTTGTCACGAAATATTTTCAAATGAATGATGGACTTCGTGTATGTTTTTTTATTTAAAAAAAAACAAACATTGTAAATGTGTAAACGCTTTTTACGTTCGCCTATTTCGTGGACATTCGTGTACGCAACATATATTTTCATGACAAATATTTATTAAATGTAAATTGAATTCGTTTATATGATAGGAGTTCAAGTACAGTTTAACTTTATTGCATAATACTCACCTCATATATTTATATATATATATATATATATATATATATATATATATATATATAGAGAGAGAGAGAGAGAGAGAGAAGGAGAAAGAGAGAGAGAGGGAGAGAGAGGGAGACAGGGTAATTTGAAAGTCACTCCGTTTTATTAAGTGTATATGATAAGAAAGGGTTAGCATGGGGTTTTATTCAAAATTCGATATGGGTGGTAGCAATATCCACCACCTTCTAAAGCCGCGTGAAACACGCACTAACTGATTTCACAATATAACTTTTTTTCTGTTTTCTTTTTTTAAACTAATGAGTAAACACTTATCGAGGCTAAAAATCCACTCGAAGTCAAGGGTCAATAAGATGGATAAAGTGACAGATTTATTGAGATGAGACACGACCTTGGGTCACATCTTACTTGTGCGAGTAAGATAAAACTGGCCTTGTGCCTAACTCCTGGAGAGGAGTAAATAAATACTATGAGTTTATTGAAAACATCAGCCGGCCAAGAAAACAGCATTTTATCCCCATTGTCAAAAACATCTCTCGTAGAATGTGAGGACTACTGGATGAAATAACGCACAATTCATAACTCTTTCTTCCCTCATTCATTTCTTGTAAGAATGATATTTATGTAATAACTTACACGTGTAACTTACACCTGTTCTTTCTAATTATCCTGTATCTCTCTCTCTCTCTCTCTCTCTCTCTCTCTATATATATATATATATATATATATATATATATATATATATATATATATATATCCACAGAGATACTGTTCCTTTGTATGCACTATTTTCAGTGTTATTATTCAGGCACGTGCTTGAAGCAGGAATCCGACTATTGACAATTTTGTTGACAATCGTCACCTTTTAACCATTCAGTCGCCAAGCTTAATGCTGA
>OY744523.1:44088599-44091099 GCA_963556195.1 Sepiola atlantica
GTAATTTACACGGCCCCGTAAATTAATCATTAATATCGTGAGTAAATATATCAATTCACCCCCCCTGCTACACTTTGTTATATCTAATAATATTGTAACATTTTAAGCCTTGATATCTAGAAAAAATTCGAAGAGAAACTCCGAATTAACAACAGTCATTGACTTATAATTCGAATATTAGTAACGAGGGTATTTAGGTTATCCGTTTCACAAGAATATCTGACGTGTGCAATATTTGCTTCTGTAGAAAATATTCATTCATCCCGTATTCTTTTTAATGTGTTGTACTTCGAAACAAGAACAAGATCAGTAGTCGATACATGCACTTTCTCACACATGGATTGATTCCTTTTTTCTGCAAATCTACTATCAGACTATGTACAGATTACTGTTGCCATATTTGGGCTGGTAAATCTCTGTCTCATCTTAGGGTTCTTAATAAGGTGCAGCAATATATCTGCAATTTGATTGGCCCTACCCTTACTTCTTTGGCTAAGATCAAAGTGTAGTATCTGTTCCGATGGATACTGCACCCCATAGACTAGTATTGTCTTGGCCTTCGGGGTTTGAATTACGCCGGTCTATGGGTCTGTCCTGGGCTGTTCAAGGAGGTCGAATCTTCCAGGCGTCACCTCCACTCTTTGGGGAGGAGTAAGTTTATTGCTTACTGTCTGAGGCACCCCTACCGGGGAATGCCGACGGGGCTGCCCAGCCAATTTTTAAACCCCACTTTCCCGACCCGATCTTGGGTCACATCTTACTTGTGGGAGTAAGATAAAACTGGCCTAGTGCCTAACTCCTAGAGAGGAGTAAACCAATACCCTTACTTATTCTCTGCCCCATCTCTCTACCAGACGTGATTTTGCTAGTCTCAGTCTTTTCTATAAATACTATCATGGCATGTGTTCGTCAGAGTTATGTGATCTGTTCCCTGCTTAATATGTTCAAGCTCGTTTGGCTCATTGGGCGTGTGTTCATCAATTCGCTGTGTTGATACATTATTGCAATATTCCAGTAGCTTATTTCCAAGAACTGCAGGCTTGTAGAACTCTCTTCCTGCTGACCGTTTATTTCCTACTTATAACATTGGGCTTACCAAACAAAACCCAATAGGCACTTCCTCTCTTTGATATAACATAGTTTTATTTATTTGCTCCTTACATCAAGTGGATGCATGCTTTGTCTCGAGCGATTTCCACAAAAAAAGGAATATGAATGTTTCAAAGATACAACTGTCACAATCGCAAATAATTATTATTTCGATGCAATATACCCGTACTCTCTCATCCTAAAAAAAAAACGAAAATAAACACCAAATATAAGACTTTACATGCACTTGCTTGCATTTGATCACGTATTTGGTTATTTTCGTACAGTTTTCTATTCGTCGACCGTGAAAGAATTAAGCGTAGCCAGAACCAAATCAGAAGAAGCTGATTTACTTTGACGTCGAAGATGTTACGAAGCGGATTTCGACTGTTTTAGTTCGTTGCACATTGCAGCAGCTTTTTCTTCATGTTAGAAGAAACGTTGTTACCGTGTTTAGTTTTTCAATAAGCCGACACCGATTTAAGCCCTAAATTTCGTGCGCACGCATATCCTGAATAACAGAAATCATGCTGTTTCAGAAAGAAAAAGAACATATAAAAATCATGTTTTAGAACGCGCATGGAACAGTAGAAGAAGTTAGTGATGTAAAAATAGAGACACTAGCAATGTAATAATACGCGTATTCACCGTTGTACGTACGTAATCACCTATAAACCTTATTTTACTAAATTATATCGTCCGATTACAAAAGTAGTTTGTTTTGCTAAGATATAACTCCGATTAAACCCATTTCAAAATGAATTGTATTAAAATGTCATAACGTCGACTAAACTATGAACATTATGTTTATTTGTAGTTAACTTTAATAAAATATACTGATTAAGATTTTGAATACATGGAAACAGTGGTGTCAAAGTATGTCACAATACATTTCTTCGATATTAAATCAAAGTTAAATGATATTTAGAACTTTTTTAAATGGAAATGCGTAATTGTTATCATTTGGATAATTCGACGACGTTACTGTCTGTTCTTGGTGACTGCTAACAATCTGCAGATGGATCTTATCGAGCTTGGTAACCTACTAGATAAAAAGTGGATATATCAATATCGACCTTGATTACTTCTACGACTAAAAACCCTTGCATATATATATATATATATATATATATATATATATATATGTATTTATATTTATATATATATATATGTGTGTGTATGTATGTATATATATGGGTGTGTGTATATATATACATATATGTGTTTATATTTATATATATATATACATATATGTATTTATATTTATATATATATATAAATATATATTTATGTATTTATATTCATATATATATATATATATATATTTATGTATTTATATTCATATATATATATATATATATAAATAAATATATATATAATATTAAATTACATTTTAAATTTTACCTAAGAT
>OY744523.1:44093599-44106099 GCA_963556195.1 Sepiola atlantica
TTTTTATTTTTTCCTATTCGTCAAATGATCTTTTTGACGTTGAACTGAAATGAATTAATGTAGGATCCGTGTGTTTGACTAACGTTTTCGATTCTCTCCGGAATCATATTCAGGTCTTTAATGGCTAAAATGAATAAAAAGCGAGTGAAAGAATGGAATTTCTTTAAAAACCGGTCAGGTAAAAGACGGACGTCTACATTTTGAAATGTGACGATTGAAACAGTTCTTCGTTTATTTATTAATTTTATTTATTATTCTTATTATTTTTTTATAATGTTGATATAAAATAGTGGCCGTTTCAACGTCAAAAGGATCATTCGACGAATGGAATAAATAAAAAAGGAATCACTAAACAGAAGAGTTCTGTCGTTTCAACAACACATGCATATATATATATATATATATATATATATATATATAAATATATATATATATATATATATATATATATATATGTTAGGAGACTAGGAAGTGCATATTAGGATTACTTTCGGCAGCCTCAACACTCTCGCTTTCCTTATTTTATAATTTAGTCCGCACATTCCATAAGCGACGTTTTTGACAATGGGGGATAATTGCTGTTTTCTGGATCAACATCTAAACCTTATCGTTTGCTAGTTTTTTACCGTGAACCATTATTCATTTTGAAATCCTTTAATCAAGTGGTTCATTCCTTTGTTTGGAGTGATCTCCATAACAAATATATAGTATACCATGTTTTATTATAGTGCTTTCTTAGCCTACGGTTATATTTTTACCTGGTCTGAAGAAGCTTTATTTTGAAAGTAATATCTACTGAACCATGTATGCAATTATGTAACCAATAATGTTTGTAAAATAAAATAATTCATATTATAATGCAGCTCCATTTTTTATTGTGCATCATTGTATAAACAGCGGAATTTTATTAGATTAACATAGCAAACATCAACACAAATATTTATATATATATAACTCAGGCTACAATCACAAAATACAATATAACTGCAACCCCCTTACTCAAGTTAACACACCTTCAGGTATTATTACGCACAACATGACCACACACAGAAGTAAAAAGTTTTACACATCTGCACCTAAGATAATCAAAACACACGCTAATAAGCCCATAGGAACTAACAATATTGATAATCGGGCAGACTCACAGACAAAGAAAAAAACTTAGAAGAAAGAATAACATTTGGTTCAATCCGCCTTTCAGCAGTAATGTTAAAACCAAAATACCTAAGGAATTTTTCCAAATTTTAGACAGATCTTTCAAGCACCCCCACAGATAAAGCACTATTCTTAACAAAAATTATATTAAAATATCTTGCTCTTCTATGCCCAATATAGAACAAACTATCATAACTTCTAACAATAGGAAAATCAAACATATCCAACAACAACCACCCACCGCATCCCTCACCACTTGTAACTGCCGTAAACCTAGAGATTGTCCCTTAAATAACAATTGTGTACAGAAGGACGTAATATACGCTTGTACTGTGAAACAATTCCCCCGCTTCACCAATGTTGTGAGCAATCACAGTTCCCATACTCCACCCGAATTCCGCATCTCCCCACAACCACAATCCGCTTCTCCTCAAGACTCCCACTTATACAGCCATACCTCTAACCAAGCACCCCCAATAATATATAGTGCCCATGGGCTAACTGACATTTCCCCCATATCCGCTCCGCCCTACTTCTTCAAACAACCTCCCTCGCATAAGTTGAATCTCCAAACCCAAATCTCATCTAATACCACTAGCAATCTCAATGAAACTATAGCACCACCCTTCAAGATACACACATATATTGGGGCGTCCTCTTTCCCCATTAAGACCCGGATCTCTAACCATATCTATTCCTTTAAAAATAGCAACGATAATAGCACAGGCACTTCACTTTCCAATCTAATAAGAAACCTCAATCTTAAAAATACTCCCTATTCACTTCACTGGTCAATACTTAAAAAGTCCAAATCATATACCCCGGGTGCATCCCATTGCCAACTTTGTACTATGGAAATCTTTATGATAGCTACTGCTACTAAATCTAAAAATATTATTAATTCTAAGAATGAACTTATCTCCAGTTGCAGGCATAAACGTAAATTCAAGTATAGCAACCATAATAATCCCCCAGACACCCCTCCCCCATTTGATTAAATACCCTCCCATCATCTCGGATCTTCCCTCCCTACATCTCGAATTTCCTTTCCGATAGTTCTAATTCCTATTGTTCTATAATCTCTGCATATATCTCCCTCATCCCTTTAGCCTTCTCTTAACTTAAAAATTACCCATAAACTCCGTTAGCTTCACAATTCCCTTAGCTTTAATACCTTGCTCTCACTACCCCCTAAATCATTCTACTTAACCTCCTTAACCGTATAACTTTTATATGACTTCCATTTCTTTCCCCTTTAACTTCTTTTAATACACTCGTCCGCTTCCCATCAACACTGCTAAACTTCTATCCTTCCCTCTAAACCTGATAACTAACCCACCATATTCACATTATACCCTAGCCCTTTTATTTACTTGATGATTCGCCTTATCTACTCTTAATCCCCTTTTCACACTTCGATATCGAACTCCTTACTGTTTTCTCTGTGCACTCTAATTATTTTTCCCCTCCTGTTTTTACATCTAAATACTTCTTCTCACTCTTTTAATAGCCTCGATTATTCCCCCCTAGTTTACCTCGCCCTTCGCTCACTTCTCTCAGACCATGCTCAACCCCTAACCCGTCCTCACTCTACATCTTTTAACCCCCATAATATTTACTTTTAACTGCGATCTCCATTCTCACTCTGGTTTAATCTATTGTCACTACTTTAACCTTGTATGTCTCTTACTTCTTTCTGCCATCATTAACCTATTTAATAATTTTCTTAATCAACCTCCATATACCTTTTCTTAAAACTTTTTTTGTTTCAAAGTTTAATTTTCCCGCATCCATGAAGCATTAGCGTCCCGTAACATCATATTTTATTTCAACCCATATCTATAACCACCTTGGGGATTCCCATTCCTGATATCTTTTCGAGGTCTATTTTACTTTTTACTTTTTCCTTGTTCTAATACTTGCTCTCGAGCTCCAATTTTATCGACTTTTTCCTCATTTTATTATTATTTTTTTTTATCGGTCAATCCCTAATTTTCCTTGCGAGCCTAAGACTATCTTTATTATCTCTTTTTCATTTTTTATTTTCTTATTTCTATTTTTTATTCTATTTTAATTTTTACTTTTTTAATTTTTCAATTTTTAATTTTTTATTCTTACTTTTCATTTTTCTAGCTCTACCCTTCAAATATATTTTGCCTCATTGTTTATAAGTAAGGTCATCTGATTAAACAACTAAACCCCGAACTCTGTTCATAGACACATTCTGGTATTTTAACTCTCCCTCCCAGCACCCGTTGACTCACCCCCACTCCATTCTTTCCCTTTTATAGTTGAACCCTTATTCGCGCTACCATCCAATTTCAACTTTATGCGACTCACCCCCCACAATCACACTCTTAGTTTTAACCGCACTCATTCACCGCACCCGTCCCCTTTCTCCTCCTTCGCACCCGTTCCTCTCTCCTCCTCCCCACCCATTACTCGTTCCCCCCTGCCTACTGGTCGCATATGAGTTTCTGAATATTTTCCACCTCACTCTTTACTGAGCCTGTCTGCATCCACGAGCGTACCTCTTATTGGACGTTTTACCCTTTGGATTTTATATTTTCGCCGCACCTGAAGTTGTGGCTTCTTGGAATTTAACTTTGAATCTTCTCTCACAACATCTCGTGCCTCTTAACGACCTACCTATCTAGATCTCATTCTCTCCGCTGGACTTTTCGACACCGGACTTTTTAGCAATCGGACATTTGCTTGCATTCGGGCAGAGTGTTGCCCTGTGTTTCTTTCCCTACAACTTTTATTTTATTTTTTCAAATTTTAAATGTTGGCCTTTGCCAACTTATCTATCCAGGCGACTTCCTCTGATGATAAAATTTTGATCTTTGAAAAGCCTGGTTTAAGGAAAATTTAACTTGAATAAATTGCCTTTTTGCGGAATATACCTTGCTCTGAGCAATTGAATTGAATTTTAGTTTGGACTTTGCTTCACTAATTCCTTTCCATTCTTCTTCATATATATATATATATATATATATATATATATATATATATATATATATATATATATATATATATATATATACATATATATATATTACAGAAGATCAGAAC
This sequence comes from Sepiola atlantica, assembly GCA_963556195.1. Taxonomy (NCBI): domain Eukaryota; kingdom Metazoa; phylum Mollusca; class Cephalopoda; order Sepiida; family Sepiolidae; genus Sepiola; species Sepiola atlantica. The sequence continues at coordinate 44,097,830 of OY744523.1, forward strand.
AACATCGGTAACGTCGGTTATAACTCAAACACATAGGAACGATAGTTAGTATCTTATTGTTGACTAACTTCAGCCTCTGTTTACGTCTGTCGACGGTACGGATGTTTTTTCTGATCTTATGTAATAAATATATAAATACATATTACGCTCTCATGTTTGTAATTTTCTTAATAATCAATCTCCTTACTTATGATTTCCTTCACTAACCTAACACACACACACACACACACACACACACACACACACACACACACATATATATATATATATATATATATATATATATATATATATATATATGGTAAAATGAAAAAGGAAAACCAAAAATAAAGACGAAACGTTGATGTACACATAATAAAAAAAACATCCAGTTTTTGGTTTTCCTTTTTCATTTTACCATCACGTCGGATTACCTTCATCCTTCTATTCCCATATATATATATATATATATATATATACAGGGTGTTCTAAAAGTCTTGGGAACATAACGATTTTTAATAACTCAAAAACTATTAGGAGTTGAAAAATGAAATTGGTACCGTTGGAAAGCTTAAAGTTTCAAGTTTTTTGGGGAATCTTCAAAGTTACTCGATATGAGCACCATTCGTCACACGGCAGACATCTAGTCGATAGTCCATTTCCTGCCAAACGCGTTCCAGCATCTTGACGTCAATGGTTCCTACAACTGCCGTTACTCGAGCCTTTAGTTCGTCAATATCTCTTGGAAGGGGCGGCACATAGACTTGTTGCTTGACAAAGCCCCAAAGGAAAAAGTCACACGGGGTAACATCTGGAGACCTAGGAGGCCAGGACATGAGAACGTAATCACCTCGCCCAGATCTCCCAATCCATCTACCAGGCAGCTTTGTGTTAAGAAACTGCCTTACTCTAAGACTCCAGTGTGGTGGTGCACCATCTTGTTGAAAAATGAAGTCATCAGATTCTGCTTGTTCCAACTGAGCCATTAACCAGTCTTCCAGCATGTTGAGATAGGATTCACCAGTGATAGTTGCCTCTTCAAAGAAGAACGGTCCATATACACCTTTCTTGGAAATTGCACAAAAAACGTTCACTTTTGGTGAATCTCGCTCGTGCTCAAGAAGTTCATGAGGATTCTCAGTACCCCATATGCGAGTGTTATGCTTGTTAACTTTGCCATTCAGATGGAAGGTCGCCTCATCGCTAAAAACAAGCCGGTCATCAAAGCCGTTATCTTCCAACTACTCTTGCATTGCAATGCAAAAGTCACGGCGAAGTGGCTTATCAGTGTCCTTCAACTTTTGGACCAACTTAAGCTTGTAAGGTACCATTTGCAGTCGTTTCCTTAAGACACGCCAGACAGTTGCTGGAGCAAGCTGAAGTTCCCTGCTGGCTCTTCTCACTGATTTACGGGGGCTCCGCTGAAAGGCTGTCCGAACTTGCTCAACTGCATCTTCTGAAGTTGAAGGGCGACCTGTTCGCTTACTTGGGCACAAACACCCATCTTCCACAAATTTAGCATGCCATCTGACAATGGATTTCCTTTCAGGGGCTTCTTTTTTAAATTTCCTGCGAAATGCACGCTGAACACATGTCCACGATTCAGTCTTTGCAAATTGGAGGACGCAAAATGCCTTGTCTTGTCTAGAGAACGCCATTACTGCACCTGGAAAGATAACACTAAAATCATTAGTATGACCAAAAACTTGATTAAGCAAGCTTTAAAATGGCACCAGTTTCATTTTTCTACCTGGAATAGTTCATGAGAGATACGCATTTGTAATGTTCCCAAGACTTTTGAAACACCCAGAAAAGAGACTATGCCATAACATTACAAATGAATACCGATAACAATTATTTTTTTAATTATTCGAACTACTGTTTTTATCTTGTATATTTTACTAACAGCGTTTCGGCTCATGTAAATTAATTCATTATAAACTGTTTTAAAATAGTAATGAAAATTAGGCATTCATATAATTGTGTGTAATATGTCTTTTTCCGTCTATATAATCAGATCACATAATAAAAATATGTGTATATAATAATAATAATAATAATAATAATAATAATAATAATAATAATAATAATAATAATAATAATAATAATAATAATAATAATTATAATAATAATTATAATAATGTAGACGTAAATAAAATAGAGTAAAACGTGGATTGGCAATATACTTTTTGCGGCTTCGTTTTCTTTGAGTTTGTCCTTGTGTCCTAACATTCGATGAGCGATGTTTCTGACAAAGGTGGAAGCATTGCTGTTTGCTGGGCTGGAATCTATCAATCTAAACCTGTTGTCCTGTTTGTCTGTTTTTTTTTGCATTGAAAAAGTATTTTCCAGCTCCTTACATTAAGTTGGTGCATGCCTTGTCAAGAGCGATATCAAATTAAAAAAAGAGATTCATTATTTGTGTAATGTCAAAAATATTCTTTCAGATGGTGGTCAACTTTATACATTTCTGAAAGAAATAAAACTAAGAGAACTAGATTTAGTGTTTGTAAAACAGCGTTTCACTGGTACATCTAGTATTCACATAACTGTGTGATGTGTCTATTGTATTAAATATATACTACTACTTCTACTACTACTACTACTACTACTACTACTACTACTACTACTACTACTACTACTACCACTACTACTACTACTAATAATAATGATAATGAATATAATAATAAATATAATACATATAATAAAAAATAAATTACAAACAGTGGGATACGGCCGACTGACAAGCGATATTCATCGAACGCTAATCGTATTTAAGTGGGTTTTCGTGTTAGTGAACAGCATAGATAGACACATGTGCTCAGCAATGTGTGAAGAGGGGAAACAGTGTATCCGGTGATGAGAATGGGTATGACCATTACATGGAATTAATGCTCACAATTTAAAAAGTCAGTTATAAATATGACCTGTCTGGGAGATGAATCACTACCGGTTCCTGACAGTGTTAAAGACCCATACCCCTAACTATACATGACACACGACCTCCACACAAAAGACTAGTCAATTCTTACCAACGAAATATGTTCAGTTCTTGAATAATCTAACATCATAAAATTATACAATTGTATAAATTTTTTTTCATTCATATATTTAATATATTTTATATTTTATGAGTGTCTATTTTAGTTGTTCTGAACATTTGTACGTAGTGCATAGATATGTTAGAGGTTTCGAAGGCGGTTTAAATGCCATATAAGGCTATGAAACCCCCCTAAGTTGAAAGAATGTATGAGTGAGAAACGAGATGATAATAGACATTATTCTAATGTAATAATTTTATTTTATTTTTTAATTAGACTTTTACCCGTTCAATCAATCATGTATTATATAGTAATTACTTCTTTCTTAATATTTCGACGGTAAAACATCTATTTCAAAAGAAGGCTCATATCTAATCCACGTTTTATTAGTAAACATTTTTTTTTAAATTTAAAATCGTCACCATTTAAAAAAATATACGTTTTCCAGAATGTTATTTTCTTACAGAATACCCGTGTTTCAATATTTTATTTTTTTATAAATTGTTTGTGACTTTTAGAAAAAAGTATATATATATATATATATATATATATATATATATATATATATGTACATATATATATACACATGTGTATATACATATGTATATATATATATATATATATATATATATATATATATGTATATATGTACATATATATATATGTATATATATACACATACATATATACATATATATACATATATATATACATATTAATATGTATATATACATGTATATATGCATGTATATATACATGTATATATATATACATGTATATATACATGTATATATATATTTACATGTATATACATGTATATATATATACATGCATATATACATGTATATATATTTATATATACATGTATATATATATATATATATATATATATATACATTTCTATTTCCCATATGCGTTTATATTATTAAACTATATATAACGCATAATGTATAGCATTTTTATCAACATTTATTAATACATGAGTAGAGCTGAGTAGTAGTAGTATTATAACAATATACGTCAGTCAGGTAAGCTACACAGACACGTCTGTGTTTATACTCGTCTAATTGTTATATCTAAATCCCCCTCGGTCATGATGTGGCCAACTTTTGTTTCTCCAACCCACTCAGAAAAGAAGAGCTCTAACATCTGTTAAAGAGAATAATAATCATTGCCCTGAGAAATTAGGATGTATGGAGGAAGTAATACAATCAAGTACGGTTATTGGTAGAATTCAGAGTAACGGAACAATATTGTAAATCTATGCAATAAGTAAACTACTTCTATATCATTCTTTATCATTCCGGCACAATTTTACTAAGATATCTAAATATTAAAATAAATGAGACCCTCATAGAGTGGCTTAATTTTGTGTGTGTGTGAGACTCCGAGGTAGGTAGCGTAGACTTCTGCTCATGTTTTGCAAAATTGATGACACTAAGTAAATACCAGTTTGTATGTTTAAGTAACGTACAAAAAAAAAACAATTTTTTTTTCGAATAGCTCATAATTTTGCTAAGAATTGGTTTCATTAATTTGGGAAATGGAAGACTTTAATTATGGCTGAAAACTATAAAATATTACTAGGTAAACATATTATTCAAATCCATAAAAATAATTTAATGATGTATTATGACAAACGAGAACAGCATTCTCAGATGCATCTGTCTTGATCACCAGAAAAATAGCATAGTCAATAGCCCGAATTGCTGCGTTGGCTATGTCCGGTTTAATATTTTCAAAAGCCTCCACTATTGTGTGCGAGAGAGGGAAACTGTCCATTTGTAACAATGGGTGAATTTTGCTTGAAAGGAAGCAATCCACTGTGAGTGATGTGCAAACATACCAAGGGCTCGTTTTAAGACACACGTATTATTAAGGATATCCCATATTAGCAGCGGCTTCAATCGTTCTGGGTTCGGTGACATACATCCTTTGATCACGGTGTTCCCTAGTAAATTAATAGTGTCTACGGTATAAACGCATTCATCGTTATTTTGTTGACGTTATATTTTTCAATCGTCGTCATAAATCGTTTCATATTACAATTATGGTTTACATAGTTGTGACCACATATGTGCCCTCTACTTTTTCTCGCTAGTTATGTCATCCATAATTCGCTCAAAACTTGTAACACCATTCGTTACGCAAAATGATATCCTTTTAAACTCGTAGAGACAGTAATTTTTCTCAAAAGCTGTGTAGGGTTGATCGACTTGTTAGATAGCCACTTCTGATAGACGCTTCTGAGGTCTAGTGTGCTATACAATTTATATTAGGCAATTTCGTTTATAATTTACTCTATCCGTGGTAGTGGGTAAACATCCAGTAGGGTACACTTATTTATGGCTTGAGAGTAATCATATACTATTTTTTTACGTTTTCTAAAGAGGTTATTACAAATTGGGCCCTCAACGGAGACTGACTCATTTCAATTATTCCTTCACCAAACATTCTCGTAATCTTGGTTTTTATGAACTGTTTATCCTTAAGTTAGTAGTGTTTAGATTTTATCTATATAGTCTTGAGATAAATTATTAAAGAATGATGGGTACTGAACATTTACCGCTGTTAAACCACAACTCATAAGGGCTGGGTTGGATCCTCCAAAATGAATCTCAATACGGCAGTTATGCTGAAGAAAATCGTGCACCAGTATCAAGTGACTGCAAAGGTTTTTCATTATCAAAAATTGATGTTTTCGTATGAAATATTTGTATATCCAATTACTTGTTATGATAAAGAAAGACACACGAGTAGAACAAGAAAATATTGTCCAGTTATTATTAGTTGTTACTATATTAAAATCAATATAATTAGGAGGGCTGCCGGTGCCAATTAATACATCGGTAGTAACGTCATTACTTTTAATCCGTATTAGACCTTTCGAGAGGGAGTATGGAGACGCAGCTTTTATAGTAGCTACCATGAGAGAGGTGGCAGAATTTTTAGAAATGTTATTTTTGGTAGACCTACACATCTTAGAAAAATGTCCCAACTTCCCACACTTGTGACAGCTGGTATCTCTGGTTGGACAAGAAAAACGAGGCATTTACGATCTATCGAAGCAGCGGTGATAGTTAACTCTGAAAGGTTTGCAGTGCCCGAAATTTCCTGGTTAGAGAAAGAAGTTACGGAAGAGGGGTCCGGAGAAGAATGCACACAAGAGGGTGTCGAATAAGAGTGTGTGTTGTGCAAAGCAGCACCGACCGTATCCGACTGTTGTGAGGCAATCGCGAATGTATACACATGTTCGGAGGCTGTTCTGAGACCCAGCCATTTGTTTCCGAGCAGTTTTTGTCTAATCTGCACATTTTGGAGTCCGTCAATAAAAGTATCCATGATGTTCTCGTCTCGAAATTATCTGGCAGACATTGACCGAGAGGTACAGTCTTGGCTCAAGGTTTCTAATTCCTTAAAAAAATTCCCCCAAAAATGTGTTATTTTGTTGTCGCCGTGTAGCAAGTTAATATCTAGAAACCATTTCATTTTTTTGGTTCCGGTAAGTGTTTTTTAATATTTGGATAGCCTCTTCAAAAGTGGTGTAGTCCATAATAATTTCGTGTATCGTGTGAGATACAGTGTTGGTTATTAATCCAAGTGTGTTTATCCACCGTCGTCGATTTTCTGCATGTAATGTTTTCAAAAAGTTTTCAAACGTAACTCGCCAATGAGTCCAGCGTTTTTCAGAATTCGAAGAGTAAGGTTCTATGGCGAACCGTTATGGGCGCATTTATTGTTCCATGTTAATTGTATGCCGAATAAATTGTAATACCAAACGAAAACAGACGCAACTTTAGAAAGCTATATTCGACATACAATGTCGGTACAATATTAGTGCTGCTATTTATATTGTTTAGTAAAATCACAAGAGACGTCCAAAGGGGAGATAATTCAAAAAGGATAAATTTATTCCTAATTAGTCATCACATGATGCATACTAATAATACTAGGATTTAAGTGAAAACAGACCGAAAGAATAAAATAAAAAGCTGTATCAAAAAAGTCCAAACTACTGCAGATGCAGTATGCGAGATTGTAAAATATGATCAACACAGCAGCTTTACAATTCATGTTCCACAAGGGACACGATAAGTGTCGCAGGATACATTTTATTTTTTTGTAATGGTGTAACTTGAAGAAGATTCGGCGCAAAATAAAACGTATGCGTGATACAAATGGCACAGTGATTATCTTTTTATTTAGTTTAAACTAAAAATATCATAAATGTATAATCAAACGGTGGATTATGTTTTGCTTAACAGTGCTAGCTTAAATATATATATATATATATATATATATATATATATATATATATATATATATATATATATATATATATATATATATATATCTTTGTTCATAATCAATAGAGCGCTGCCTAATCGCAGTTAATGATATATAATTAATCAACGTTGTCAGGTTTATAGAACTATCGACCATAATTTAGATGATTTTAGTTATATACCTAGTTGTTGATAGGTGCTAGTTTAGCCACACGGAAGAGGTGTGATACAGCGAATCAGTGTTTGTGGATGACACTTTTAAATAAGCACATGTGGCAATGTCTAAGGGCGGTCAATGTTTATATAAACACATTGATATATCATGTCTCAAACTCGTTTGTTGCGTAGTAAAAACTGCTTACAATCAAGAATATAGTGTTAGGTTCCTCCGTGGCTTAGGAACTCATCTTACTTAACTGAATAGGTGAAATACATCTAAACAATATATATGTGGATTACTATATAACCCCTTTCTCGGGTTAGCTACCAACTTTAATGATATCGCCTCCTATTAATGATTAATATATATATATATATGTGTGTGTGTATATTAAAATAGTTAACCCCAAACATGGCAGGCCGCCACTGTAAACTTATGGGTCTACTGGGAAGAAGGGTGAAAGTTTTTTGTGGGAGTCAACCTACATTGGGAGATGCGCAGCGAGATGTCTGTTTACATTAGGTTTAAATTTCTACATGGTAGAACCGTCAGGAAAACAGGGAGCAGGGATAGGAGTTCTAAAGTTCAGCAGCACGAGGAAAGAAGCTTTTAGAGTAGAAAGCGATTCGGCATCTGTGGATCTCCACAGTGAATAGATGAGATTTGGCAGATTCTCGGATTGGTCTAGTGAGGTTACGTCGTGTGGTACCAGAGCATCAAGCTCACCAGAGCACACTCCATGGAAGTACTTGTAAAACAGGCACAATGAAGCAACATTGCGGCGATGGGACAGGGGCTGGAGCT
>OY744523.1:44111099-44136099 GCA_963556195.1 Sepiola atlantica
TTACATTGAGCTCTGTTATTCAGATTCTCTACACAAAATTGAAATCTACACACTATATATATATATATATATGGTAAAATGAAAAAGGAAAACCAAAAACTGGATGTTTTTTATGTGTACATCAACGTTTCGTCTTTATTCATAAGACTTCATCAGGATGATGATATAGGGAAAAGATATCATGAAAGCACAGATACATGTAGGGTAGACATGTTGGGAAGAAAAATAAAATAAAATGAAAAATAATGGCAGCGTCTTGCTGGACGTCCGTACTTGTTAGAGAATGAAAATGAGTGGGAGAAAAAAGGGGAAGGGTGGAGGGAGCAAGGACTACTGTGGCTGGCGATGAGAGAAAGAGGTGGGGGATGAGCAGGGGTAAAATGGATGGCAGAGAGAGATTGGAGGAAGAGGGGGAGGGGGTGTTTGACCAGATGGCTGTGGTCGAGATTGAAGGGGAAGAGTGAGTTGGAATGTTTGTGTGTGGGGGGTGTATGCATCCTGATGAAGTCTTATGAATAAAGACGAAACGTTGATGTACACATAAAAAACATCCAGTTTTTGGTTTTCCTTTTTCATTTTACCATCACGTCGGATTACCTTCATCCTTCTCTTCCCATATATATATATATATATATATATATATATATATATATATATATATATATATATAAATATATATATATATAATTTGTGTTGTCGAAATACGTAATATTCCTATACATTCATAACAAAGCTCGGGTAAAACTACTTCAAACAGCACTCATCACAGACTCTAACCCCATCAGACAACGAGATGTTTTCTACAATCTATCCTCATTAATAAGCAAACTTATTCTGACCGAATAAAAACTAAACCTAGATCATGGCTTACCTTTCCTCTTATGATTCTCACTTGCATTTATATACAACTCCCCGCATACACACTTATGTGCTGACTCCTTTCTCACATATATATTCATTAACATACTAATGAGTCATCCACTACGAATCAAAACTATTTAAGCACACATAAAAACTTTACAAATTAACACTATTTACACGTCCTTACAAATATTTAGATATTTAAACCCCGTTTTTCTTTTAATTTACTCTAAAGACATCAACACATCCTGAAGGAAACCACATTTCATTTTTCACTCCCCTAAAATACAAATCCTTTTTCTTTTTTCTCATGCTAACCCCCTCCTCGTCCTCAGCACACTTCTACACATTCTTTCAAACACATTCGTGACACAACCATTTGGTCAATACTCCTCCCTCCCTCCTTCCAGCCTCAAACATATTTACACTTAACCACAACAAACATCTCACCTTTCTCTTATCCATATGCCACCCTTTTTCCCATTTTTGTCCACACTCTTACACCCCCTATTTTCAAGTTTTCTTCATTTCTTCAAATCTTTTTTTCTAAAACTATGATACAACCTACATGCTAAACACACAGCCCCCTCCCTCCTCTTTCCCCAGCCTCTCAAATTCCATGCCACACCTCACCACGACAAAGATCTCAGCCCTTTCACCTCTCCAACCTTAAGGCAAGTAAAATTATATTCTCACCCCTACCCATTTAGCAGCGGCCTACATGGTACCTACTCAAAGCTTTCCATATTCATTTCATTCTTTTTCACCACTGACTTCTCACAGCCTGGACTGTCGTCTAGTGCTCATAGTAGTGGCTGCTACTTTTATTCATCTCTCCATCATGTCGACCGCATAGTATTTTTAAATACTTTGTAAATAAAAGGAAGAACTAGATAAAATACACCTATGTGTATATCAAATTTGCATAACGATTTTTAAATAAATATTTTGTGTTATACTTGTCTTATTTTGTTCTTTTTTTAATATATATATATATATATATATGTAGAGTAATTAATTTTTATATTTATACAGACGTGTACATGATCTGCGACACTGACAGCCATCGATCAACTGCTTCTATTTATCTTCCTCCCACAAGGTAAGATGTTACACAAGGTCGGGAAAGTGGGAAAGAACCAGCCCTTCAGAATTTGAGCACTTTGGCTGTTTAAATATTGCCTGGGCAGCCCCGTCGGCATTCCCCGGAAGGATCGCCTCAGACAGTAAGCAATAAACTTACCCTTCCTTCAAGAGGGGAGGCAAAGCCTAAGAGGGTGCACCTCCTAGAACTGCACAGGACCGACAACCCCCAATAGACCAGCGTAAATCCAGACCCAAAGGCCCGGACGATACGGTTTATCGATCAGCTGCTGTTATAAAACGAGATCTCGTCAGACAAAATGCACATCTGATCCTTCACTTAGATCTTATTTAGAAAGAATGAAGTAGAAAAAAGAAAAGAAAAGAAAACGAATTTCAATATTTTAGATTGGAAGGTAACGTGGTCAAACTTGGAACCGTAAAAAAAACAGAGTATCTATATATATATATATATATATATATATATATATATATATATATATATATATATATATATATATATATATATATATATATATCAATGCATCGTTTTAAGAAGAAAGAAACACTTTTCTTATATAACCTTTGTTTGAAAAATGTATTATTTAATAAATATTGCATTTCATCCATGTATTGTAATCACATCTTTTCTCATACTTTTGCTTGATCACCTATATCGAACATTGCGTATTCGAGATAGAATATAATTTACGTATATCATTTTACTCTTTATTTTCTAAAGTTACATGATATATATATATATATATATATATATATATATATATATATATATAACATATGTAAATATATTATTTTGTATAGCTACACATAGTTTTACTTCTATATCTCAATATCTCTCTCTCTCTCTCTCTCTCTCTATATATATATATATCCATTCATACACACATACATATATATATATATATATATATATATATATATATATATATATATATATATATATATGTATATATATATATGTATATATATATACGATTTAATGTTTAACAAATCTCCCAGTTATTAAATATTTACCTTTGGTCTATAACTAGACTTATTTCATTATTTTGTATAGAATTCAGAATCAGTTGTCATAAATGATATTCTAATCCTTTTAAGAGTTCGAATTCCAAACGCGATAAATCCTATATGTGTAAATTAAGACCTAAATCAATAAAATAACGAATATATTACATATAGCGTTCGAATAGAAGATTTTTTTTTATTGAACGCAAATATTAATTATTCCGGTATCAGATTATGTACAACATAATTTGAGTGTATGGTCGAGTGTTGCAATGTAACACTGTTTATAGTGCTAGCTTCGTAATTATTAAAATGACGTTTATCGCGTCTTGCATTCGAACTCTTCAGTTAATATGCATCATTAATGCATAACTATGATAGTCAATATTACCGTCCATAGAAGTGGCTCTATATTATTGTTCTCAACTTATTACACTGATAGGTAATAGAAATAGTAACCTGATACTGATAGGAGGTGAGCTCTAAAATTGTGTTTTTTTACTACTTATGACGTCACATAACGCGTATTTTTTTAGTTACTTAAATATGTTTTCAGTTTTTTTTATTCTTTCAGTCAAGCTGTGTTTCTGAGTCATTGTTTTTCTTACTTCATCTTTTGTCGAACTCTTCAAGTCGAGAAGACGTCCTTTGTGTTTAATTTCTACACTGCAGAGTCTAACACAAGCACAGCGACTGTTGTTTCATTCACACTGAAAATAACTTAATCGGCGTGACGTTTGTTCGCGGTAATACAATGACATACTTCAAAGACCACTAAATTCGTAATCGTTAATACTAGACCAGCAGAGCTATCTACTTGTAATTTCTTTTTATGTACTCGTAATTTTTCAAGGAAAACACAAAATATACGAAAACGTCGTATTTGATGTTTATCGATGTCAGTCGCAAATGCTGACGCCAGATTATGACTACAGAAAACCATAATTAAAGAGTAATACCAGCGTTGACTTTGCTGTAACGTTATACTATATTAATTTCCAACTGGGTATAGGGATTTGTTTTTAATTGCATCCCCGGAGAAAAAACACGGCACATACATATTATATTTTGAGTGCTATGTGACATAAAGATGACTCGTTTTCTCTGTATCCAAAACATATGAGCAAGTTTAACTTACCTCTGCCACAAATGCTCTGTCTGCTATAGTGTGCTCTGATCCTCTGTCATCACGACTTCCGAAATGCACTTTGAGTTTTGCCGCTCGGTACTTGTAGGATAAAGGACCCATGCTGATGTTCACGCCCCATTCCGTACTCTCGTCAACTTCAAATGTTAAGTCATGCCCGCTGTTTATCAACAAACCAAACACCTGAAAAAAGACAAAATAATCATAATCGTCATCATCGCTGTCATCATCATTCTCATCATTTTTTTAACTAGGTACTTCCACACGAGTCATTATAAGTGATTACTCAATGGAATTTTTAAAAATCGGTTTTCCCTGGTATCTGAGTGACAAGAAGTATCCCCAGTTTTCCCAGCACTCGTCGCCTATGTCGATAACCCTTGGTAAATATACCCCTCAGATTAAACCGAGGCTGGTAGGGGTGGCAGTCTATTTGATTCAAGGCAGTTTCTGTTGTCTAGGATACCTTAATATTCTTTTCAATTTGTTTCTCTATATCCATTGACTCTAATATCAATTAAATACAACTATTTCAAATTTGAACACTGGTTTAAAAAGGTTAATTTTAACGTTAAATTTGAAAGAAAGTTGCTGGAAACAGACGCTATATTATCTGACAATTTTAGTATACAGATTACTGAAGACGATCATATCGGGTAGAGCTTTTTAAATTGAACCAAAATATGTTTGGTGACTTTATTTCTGAGATGTTTGTCTATTTTTCAACCTAACTCGAATAACTCTTTACACTGACACAAGAACAAATATTGTGCTATAGACTGTCTTCTGTCGGTAATAAGCGAATAGATAAGACATCAACTTCGATAATTGATTTAATGGATAAGGGTTTACAATGTGGCACTAGTAGAAAGCGTTTTTAAGATCGTTGCATGTATTTACATACCTAAGCCATTTTTCTTCGTTTCATACTATGTCGATATACTCAGGGTATTAGTCCAATGAAATCGTGATCATTCATATTTGGTACGTACACGCATATATTTCACTTAGCCTATACTCTTGAGGACGTTTAGCATAACCCAAAATTCTGGTTCACCTTCGATCTGTACAGCGAATGGTTGACCCGTCTTGCATAAATTCATATATTTGTTTCGACGTGCACCGCTTTTGAGTCTAATCATATTTCGTGTCTACCATTTTAGTAAGCCGGAACAGAAGACTTGGACGTAATGCTATACTTTATGTATTGAAATAAATTCTGACAGCAGCATGTGTTCTATATGGAATATTTCTTTTACAAAATACAAATAAAAAAATGCATTACCCAACATCATGAATGTTCAAAATTGATTAGTAATAAATGCACCATACATGGAAATGAATGGAAGCATGTTTTTAGCATATAAGATTATCTGTATATATATATATATATATATATATATATATATATATATACATATACATGATATATATATAAAATATATATGTATGATATATATATAATATATATATTAAACATATATATAAATATATATATACATTGTAAACAATATATATATATATATATATATATATATATATGCATATGATAATTTACCTCAACAATTCAGTATATACCCACACACACACACACACATATATATATATATATATATATATATATATATATATATATATATATTTATTTCCTTATAAAGTAAGGTATCGATATATAATTTTCTGCACGCAATAATACACACACACACACATATATATATATATATATATATATATATATATATATATATTAGTATTTTATTTATCCACATAAAATTTTATAAGAAGATATCATTTTTGTATGTATCACTTTTCAGTATTTACTTCAACAGTGCTCGATACGTAACCAATCCTGCGCATAAAATATTCAATAAAAGTAACCTAAAACAATCCTACAGCTGCTGCGAAAACCTAGAAATGATACTTAAGACACACAATAACAAAATACTAAAAGACAACAACAGAAAGGAAAAAAATAACAACTTACATAAAAAAGTTGAAAATATAACAAATATAACACTAAGATGAGCAAAAATATAAACTATATTAGTAGAAATAAACAAAACACTAATAAAACCACTCGAATAGAAACGAAAAAGTTAGCAATGAAGAGAATAGATGCAACTGCATTAATCGTAAACTTTGTCCACTACAAAATAAATGCCTAACCAACAGTATTGTATACCAAGCAACAATATTTGCCAAGAAAATATTAAATAACAAGAAATACTACGTGGGTATGACCACCCTACATTTTAAAACCAGATATTAAGACCACAAAATCACATTTAAAAACAGAGACCGTCGAATTAAAACAGCACTAGCAAACTACTATTGGGAGCTCAAAGAAAATGGGCGCTCACTAATTATTGGATGGAAAATAGTAAGACAGGCCAGTACATGTAGAAATTTAGACGACCCGTGTAGATTATGCCTGAATGAAAAAGTTGAGATGCTAAACTTTAAAGATCCCCGAAATCTATTTAACTGTAGAAGTGAGATAACAAACAGCTGCTCACACAAAAATGAATGTACCTTAGGCTAATGAATAAATAAACAAATAAATGAAAAACAAATGATGAAACAAAACTAAACAAAACATTAACAATTAAAAACTTAAAGTCTAAACTAGAAATACAAGGAACCACGTGTTAAAATAAATTCACCCATTATATTGACACAACAACGGAAACAGGATATATGCAAATCTATTGATAACAGAACAATAGAACAGGATATAGGAAGTAACGCCAACAAAGCCTTTGTTCGCGGGAAGCCCAACGATTAGGTGAGAGAACACCAAAGAATCTGATTTGTTAACTAGCAAGCCGTGTATATAAAAACATTCGGCTAAAATAACTCCATGCATTTTAGCCTGAAGATCCCCCCCCCCGAATGAAACGCGGGAGCCTCTGTGTAGCTTAATTGCCATGAATATATTTTCATAGCTTACTATATATATATATATATATATATATATATATATATATATATATATGCACATAAAAATATGACATTGAATATATATACGTACGATATTAAACAGGAGGGCAATAAGAAGATTGAATAGTATACATCATGTATACGGAAGTTTGGTAGTCTTATTTTATGACATATCAACCTTTTCCGTCAGGTCATTTTAGTAAAAGTGTTTATGTTTATGTTCTTTATACGTTCTAATTTTTATTCATAATGCTTAATGAAGGTGTTTAGTTTTACTGCATATCAACCCTTTTCGGAGTATGTGATGCTGTATCCGGTCATTTTTGTATTTTTATGCTTCAAGTTCTCAAATATATATTCATGATGCTTAGTTGGTTTGTCTTACGCACATCAACCATTTTCGGAGTATTTAATGCTTAACACGTCGTTATGCTTAAAGTACGTTATATCTTCAAATATGTTTTAATGCTGTTTGGTTATGTTGTTTTCTTGAAGAGAATTTTAGTGTTTGTTCTAAGCTTCTCAAGACATAATTGAGTTAGGCGAAGGGAACACTTTACATGAATGTTTGGGGGTCGTTATCTTTAGACAGCCTGGTCTCGTAGCACCAGTATGTACGGTATATATATATATATATATATATATATATATATATATATATATATATATATATATATATATATTATAATATGAAATGAAATAATAAAATAAGGTGTCAACATAATTTTATTAAAATTCTAAGTTCAAGCAAAATATCTTAACGTCATAAACTCTATGCCTTGGATGGATTGTATAGATTCAACAAAAAAGTATGTTTTTTGGTTGATATATTTTATGTTATATATTTTTATGTATTTTTGTATATATTTTTATATATTTTCAAAGTGTAATGTTATTACCTGTAGTGATGTTACTATAATAATGGTCCTCTGAGGAGAAGATTTATCTTTGAAAACTCATGAGCTAAGGACGTTAAGATATTTTGCTTGAACTTTGAATTTTAATAAAATTTGATTGACACCTTATTTTATTATTTCATTTTATATTATAATAGTAATACTCTATCCAGTATATTGAACTTCAATTGCTATCCGGATGTTTTCACTAATTATAAGATATTAGTTGACGCTTATATCTTTTGTTGGACTACTTTATATATATATATATATATATATATATATATATATATATATATATATATATATATATATATATATATATATATATATGCCTTTCTTGAATATTGACATCATTTTTTGTTTATAATCTTTTCCCGTTTGTGCATTAATGCATAGTAGTGTGTAGATATTGTCTATGCAGTACCTTTAACTTATAATGATCTCAATTGTAATGTTTATATTATCTACCTAGAATACATCTATATAGATATAAAACACTCAAAAACCATTGATACAAAAATACTGCTTAAATAAACAAACAAAACACAAGATGTTGATGAACGGTCATATTACGAAAATATTACTATATGATAAACACCCACAGAATAAGATGAGGATTCTGTCTGAAAAGTTATCTTACAGAACATTGAAAACATGTATATGTAGATGTGATTAAAATCTAAATACATATACAATGTAACAATAACACACAAACTGGTGTGTAACATACCCGTTTACGTGTAACAGACATGCGGGTCATACATATATATACTTATACAGATATACGTTAAATATATGAACACATATAATGACGTAGACGAAAAAAGATGGGGAAATAACAATGTTATAATAGTTTGAAAAATATACATTTACACACACTTTTGAAAACTGCACAATTACATAATACATACTGAAGCAGATTGTAATGTACGTATTTACGCGTTAGAGATAAATATTTAATACGCATATATCTTATTTGCATGAAAATAGATGTTAAAAATTCAAAATAACTATGGCAAACAGAGTACTAAGAAATAAATATGACGAAAACAAGATAGCCAATATTCAGTTAATAAACTACACTTTGAGTTTAGCCACTTTATCATTAATAGCAATTCATTTAAAACGTCGCTTATACGAGCCAGCATCAACAACTCAATTTGTAATGAAGGCAACACTCACAAGTATATATATATATATATATATATATAGAGAGAGAGAGAGAGAGAGAGAGAGAGAGCGAAAGAGAGAGAGAGAGTGAGAGAAATTGTACTTGATTTAAACAAATGTACAAATATAATACTTCATATCAACATTACTGAATTAATATATTACGGAGTACTGTAGTAAGTGGCATTGCCGACATACATATATATGGATATATTCTTTTTGGAACATTTGTCATGGATGTACTAATATATATATATATATATATATATATATATATATATATAGTGAGAGAGATAGAGAGATAGAGAGAGATTAATTTTATTTGATTAAAGAAAAATGCACGAATATAATACTTCATATCAACATTATTGAATATATATATATATATATATATATATATATATATATATATATATATATATATATATAACGAACTAGTGTGGTAAGTTACATTTTCCACACTGATTAATAAAAATGTAAAACTCTTCACTTAACCAAATGGAACACTCTTCGGCAGCTGATAGTGTAAGTATTCATATTGAAATTTCACTTTCTCACTCATGACTGGTGACCATATTTCTATCTCAGCTTGAGGAATGGGCCTGTCTAGCAACATTGAAGCGCTGTGATTGAGCGGAACACTGTGTGGGTTGATTACTAGATATATAATGTAATACCGATCAAAATATAAAAATGATTCTCTTTTTTGCTTCATTTTGCTTCAGTCGAAGTTTTTAGAAATCAAGGGGCCCTTTCGGAGACCATACACACTATTTGAGATAGATAGATAGATATTTTAATATTCTTTTAAAGTTCTTTTAAAGTCAAACGTTGAGTTAGTTGAAAAGTGAAGAACATTAATATCTCGTCTCCTCAATTTACCTGTTAAGAATGTTATAGTAAATCATTCTTGTAATCTCTTAGTCCTACCGACCTCCAAAAGAAGAATTCCTCTAGTCCAGTGGATTATCTAGTCACGTGCTGTTGTTTTAGATCACATTGGATAAAGTCAACTATTCTGTGTATGGGCAAGTGTATAGCCGTGTAGACGGGATCTTATTTGGGTTTCGAATAATATGCTATTTTGAATATTTAGTCAGGGTGACATGTAGAATACCATATCCTCATGTCACATTGTCCTGACAAACAGTCGAGGATAGGGTTTAGTAGGAAATTCAAACTCTTTAGTAGATAATTATAACTCCCAAAGTGGTAATTAAAATTCGCCAGTATATATATATATATATATATATATATATATATATATATATATATATATATAATCAAATATAAACTAAAAGTAAACGTTTAGTAGATAGAACCTATAGTGAAATGGTTTAAGCTCAATATACAAGATAGAGCAATTATTAAGATAAAAGAAATAAGAGTGTCCAGGGCTTTTCAAAATCTTGACAAACCACATATCTTTTTACACGAACTCTTTTTACGAACTCTTTTAATAATATTTTTTCAAATGTTTGAACTTTTGCTTTTCGAAATCTTATCATCAGAGGAGATATACAGATAGATAAGTTAGGTGTTGAAAAGCGAAAGTTCAAACATTTGAAAAAATATTATTAAAAGAGTTCGTAAAAAGAGTTCGTGTAAAAAGATATGTGGTTTGTCCATTTCGATCTTTGAAAAGCCGCGGCTTAAGGAAAGAATAATACACATTCGTTTATTACAGAATATACCTTGCATTGAACAATCGAAGTTTTAAATAAATCTGGACATTTGTACATGTTTATAATTCTTATTTCTTCTATCTTTATATATAAATATATAGATATATATAAATATATATATATATATATATATATATGTATATATATGTATATATATATATATATATATATATATATATATATATATATATATATATATATATATATATGCATATATATAAAGATAGATGAAATAAGAGGGATACACATGTACGAATGACAAATTTATTTCAATTTCGATTGTTCAATGCAAGGTATACTCGGTAATAAAAGTATGTTTGTTATTCTGTTTTTAAGCCAAGGCTTTTCAAAGATCAAAATCTTATCAGAGAAATTACATAGATAGATAAGTTGGCGGTGGAAAAGCAAAAATACAAAATTTGAAAAAATGTCAAGTAATTGAGAGTGAATAAAAGTTCGTGTCAAAAAAGATATGGAGAAAATCCAGTTGGTAATTGTCCGTTGATGATGGGCCCAATGAAAACAGATTTACAGATGGAAAAGGAGGGATTTCGTGAAGGCAACATGGGAAAGAGTTCAAGAATGAAGTAAATCCAATAGTGAGATTTTTAGTTCAAATCGTAGGTGGAGCGCACTATTGCTCTATTTTGTATATTGAGCTTAAATTATTTCACTTAAGGTTCTATGTACTAAACGTACACTTTTAGTTTCATATTTGATTCTCTCTCTCTCTCTCTCTCTATATATATATATATATATATATATATGTGTGTGTGTGTGTGTACGAGTGTGTGTGTTCAGACATTTTTCTTTCTTAAAAGCATGAGTACGTTTAAAGAATATTGCACGTCTGATATTACAATGAATAAATGGAAAGTTTTATGTAAATAGATTTTGTCACGTTTTTTCAAACCAAAATAATATCTTCTCTTACTTTTATTTAAATTCTCTATGAAATTACTTCCGGGTGAAAAAAACCGTCTCTCATACACTCAAATAATTACTCGTTAAAATTAAATACAACATATATATATATACATATATATATATATGTATATATATACATATATATATATATATATATATATATATATGTGTGTGTGTGTGTGTGTGTGTGTGTGTGTGTTATACACACACACACGTATATATATATATATATATAAATATATATATATATATATATATATATACATATATATTTATATATATATATCTATCTCTATATATAAATATATTTATATATATATATATAAATATATATACATGAATATATATTTATAAATATATATATATATATATATATATATATGAATATATACATATATGTATAAGTATACAAACTATATATTAATATATATATATATAAATTTATATATAAATATGTATAAATGTATAAATACATACACACACACATGTATATATATATATATATATATATATATATATATATATATATATATATATAGTTAAATAAGGCAATAACACGCTATCCTGACGCTTTTAAATTATATGAAATAAATCAAAAGAAATTGATAAAAGAAATCCAAAACTCTACTATAAAAATGTATAACATATGTAAATAGTCCGTGATGAAATAAATAAATAAATGTATATATATATATATGTATATATGAAATATTTTTATAAATATATATTTTTAATTTCAAAACATTTGTAGACAAAGAAAATAACCAATGGGAAAAAGGGGGGTTATTATAATGGAATCATCTAACTCTATAAAATAGATGTTTTGTAAAATAGAAAGTACCCACTTTGAAAGGAACGACACAGGAAAGGAAACTATATTTTAATACTTTAGAAAAACAAATCTGGAGGCAAAACTAAACTAAATATTTGTAAACTTTTTAAATTAAAAAATAATTATTAAATAGGGAGGTGGTGTCTGATCAACACTGCTGGGATGCCATGATAAAGAAATACTGTTTTGTTTTTAAAATCCCGAAACAGTTTTCATGGTAAACAACTGACGATCCCTTATATATAAAAACATATATAAAAATATATTTATATTAGAGTATATTCTTGGAAGTAAACTAAAAATAGTGATTGCAGTAGATGGATTGACTTACTAGACTAAAATCTTTCAACAAATTTTTTTTTTTTTTTTTTTTTTTTTTTTTTTTTTTTCTCAGTTTTGAAGGTTAAAAGAACTTCCGAGACTATATATATATATATATATCCATTGGACTCGGTTAATGGGTTTCGTTCCAAATTGGTTAAATGCTCTTTAATATAAACGAATATTCTAAGTGATGTCGGGAACAGGCGTTTCATTACCATCATGTTTTATTCTTTAAAGCGCGATAAAAATGGAAAATGTTTACCGTAACATCAAGCGCACTTTTGTTCCATTCTCTTTTCTTCAAGCGCCCGGAAGCAAATAACTTTATGAAAACCATTTTTCGACGCTCGCGTTTCATGTGTTGAGTTTGTACAATGCAGAACTCTAAAATCGTCCACTGAAGCGTGAAAACGTCTATTTTAAAACTGACTATTAATTATGAAAATATAAAAGTTCCTCGACTAATTTATCATCTCAAAGCAATATAAGATAAAAGAGCTCGTTTTTTTTTTAAGTTTAAAAAATAATAAAGAAAACTTATTTTTCTGAAAGGATGATATATAAAACTACTTTTAGGTATATGGTTATATTGATAGATGAATACGATGTTTTCATAATATTCAAAGGCACAAAAGTATATACATCACTATCAGTTTATGCCAATGTATATGCAGAATCCATAACAGCTCTATATTACATTCATACTAAGAGAGAACTATATATATATATATATATATATATATATATATATATATATATATATATATAGTGTGAGTTATAATGAAATAAATTCCAGGAGGAAATCCGGGTATGAGTGTTCAATGTAATACACATAGCAAGAATAACATAAAATATACTAACACGAAATCACATAATCATTGATGCAATAATTTATTTCAACCGTTGCGGTATTGTCAAGCATCAAAGTAAGATGATTTCCATGACGTTAAAAGCGTTGCCACGCGATGGTAATTGCCACTTTTAAAAATGATATAATATATGCTTAAACACCGCTATTATTCGAGACGTTGTTAAGAAATACGTTGCCTAAACAAATGTGATGCTATTTGGAAATCATTGTGTGTATACATTATTTTGAATTAAATTCGAAAATAATTGGAAACTATAAAATGCAATCACACACACCAATATATATATATACATATATATATATATATAGTCATCAACATACAGACTGTGTCGCTGTTTCACAGCTCATCAGTGCGGCTAGATCAATTAGTGCCTAAAGCCGGGATCGAAACGTAACCGTCGAGCTGACAGTCGGCGCTTCTAACCCCTACGTCATCATACGACAATGACTGAATTTTAGTTGTATCTCAATGTAAACATTGCAATTGCCGGAGCTCGAATTAGTTTTTACCTAATGAGCATTGCCTTTTTTCACTAATGGCAGTTGGCGATAGCCTTACAAACATAAACTGTACCCGGGGGGGGGGGGGTTATATAGTCATCCACATCCAGACTGTTTCGCTGTTTCACAGCTCATCAGTGCGGCTAGACCAGTTTTGCCACAAGACTGGATCGAAACGCAACGTCGAGCTGACAGTCGGCGCTTCTAACCTATATATATATATATATATATATATATATATATATATATATATATATATATATATATATATACATATTATTTCTGAATTCATTATAAACGGCACTAGTCTTATATTCTATCTGCCCTCTCTCTTTTCCTAACCACAAACTTGTTTAATCCAGCTAATCGTTACTGCTGTTACATGATCATAGTTATGACGTGAACGAGTGACGAAAGTTAAGTATATATATATATATATATATATATATATATATATATATATATATATATATATATATATATATATATATATATATTTGTTGTGGACCTGGGTAAAGCTGAATGAATTACACAGGAACACATGGTTTAAATGAACAAAGGTATATATTATATAATAGAAAGAAAGATATTACAAGGAGATGTTGCTCTCAACCGCCATTGCTGGTTTGCCTGGGAAGAAGAGAACAAGTGTCACGTGCTTCCCGTATTTATAAGGTGGACGAGTCCATTAGTTCTCTGTAGGTAGGTACAGCACCACACCCCCCTTTCAAGCCTTACCTCCTCAGGAGTCTTGATAACGTTTCCTTTTCGGATCTATCTCTAGGTAGTCCGGAGCCATTCGTTTTCTTTTTGGTTGTCGTTTACGTGTGACTACCTGGGGTGCTGGTAAGTTGAAGGTGTCATATATCACGTCCATCACGTCTTCTCCTTGTGGGGCGCTGTCAGTGTCATCTGACAGTTTTTTTCTGATCTGATTTAGATGTCTCTTATGCGAGAACCGTGGTCCTTTTATGATATAGACCATCGATCCGATCCTCTTTTCAATTGTACCGGGTTCCCAGAACGATGCATTGTTTTTGAACATCTTAAAATATACCCTATCTCCTGGGTTGTATTTTTTCTTCGGTACCGTAGAGATTCGGTCATAATTATTATGTTTAGGTAATAATTTATCAAACACGGACTTCACATTCCGCGCAAACATCATCTCTGCGGGGGATAATGATGATGCTATGTTCATGTTTTTTGTAATTCTATATACCTGTAAGAATTGTTGTAAAGCCTTCTCCTTAGGAGTATCACCGGCCTTTTTTAATGCTCTTTTTAATATG
This sequence comes from Sepiola atlantica, assembly GCA_963556195.1. NCBI lineage: Eukaryota > Metazoa > Mollusca > Cephalopoda > Sepiida > Sepiolidae > Sepiola > Sepiola atlantica. The sequence goes on from OY744523.1 coordinate 44,126,658, forward strand.
TCTACGAAGCGTTCCGCCTGGCCGTTTGACCTAGGATGATACGGGGGCGTCGTTATATGTCTGATTTGAAACGTCGCGCAGAACTCCTCAAAATCTGATGACGTGAACTGCGTCCCATTATCACTCACCAAACAATCCACTACCCCAAAACGGGCAAATAGTTCATGTAGGAATCTTATCGTAACCTCTGACGTGGGACTCCTGCAACGTAGTACCTCGGGCCACTTTGAAAAACTGTCGACTACGATTAAGTAGTAAAATCCTTCCAATGGTCCCGCGAAATCCACGTGAATTCTTTCCCACGGACGGTCGGTCTTTGGCCATGGGCTATGCTTTATATGCGGTGCTTTTGCCGCTAAGGCACAGCCTTTACAAAGCTTTACTGCTTTTTTCAATGTCATTGTCCATACCTGGCCAGTACACAAAACTCCTCATTAACCCCTTCATCCTGGTTATCCCTGGATGGCCAACATGAAATTCTTTCAGAATTTGCTTTCGTAGTTTTTCTGGGATGACCACCCTTTCGTTATGCATGAGTACGTCATCACAGAGTAAGAAACTCTTTGCCGCATGTAAATCCTTATCTACCAATTTCATTTCTGTTCTGGTGATAAATTCATCCTCTTGAGCTTCTTTTTTATCTCGTATAGTGTCACCGGGAGTTCACTTCACTGCGTTGCACAAAATCTCTTTAAAATCTCCTTCTGTTTGAAGAGACGCAATCACTGTGTCTTCTAGAGTCTCTCTCTGTTTTGGCACTAATCTCGACAATCCATCTGCATGATAGATTTTATTTGAATGCAAATGTTGCATTTTAAAGTTGTAGTTTAATAAGATAGTTCCCCATCTTTGTAGTCTATTAGCTGTATATACAGGTAGGCCTTTTTTAGATCCATAAATTGTAATTAGCGGCTTATGGTCTGTCTGTAAGGTAAATTGTCTACCATGTATGTATCGGTGAAACTTTGTTACTGCAAATATTATTGCTAGGGCTTCTTTCTCGATTTGAGAATACTGTTTTTCCGCTTGGAGCAAGGTCCTTGATGCATGTGCAATGGGTTTATGGGTTCCATCAGGCATTTTGTGTAGGATACATTCTCCTAAACCATATGAACTAGCGTCGCTAGCTACGATTATGTCCAATTCTGGGTTGTAATGTGTTAGAAATAACTCTGACGTAAGTCTTTCTATGATTTTATTAAATGCATCCTGACATTCAGGTGTCCATACCCAGGCTTTACCTTTTTTTAATAGCTCATTTAATGGAGCACGCAAATTATGCATTTCTGGGATAAAAGCCTGGTAGTAATTTGCTAGGCCCAGAAAACTCTGTAATGTCATGACGTTTTCTGGCGCCGGCATGTTTTTTATTGCGGTAGCCCTTTCTGGGTCTGGTCTTCTGCCGTCCTTGTCGATCACATGACCCAGATATTTTATTTCCTCCAAGAAAAAATCACATTTTTCTTCTTTTACTTTGAACCCATAATCTTGGATTCTCGCAAACACTTGATTTACATGTTTTTGGTGTTGTTCGATATCTTTGCTGTTAATCAAGATGTCATCGAGATACGCTATTGCGAAATCGAGTCCGCCCAGCATTGTGTCCATTACTTGTTGGAAAATGGCTGGCGCGACCTTAACTCCGAACGCTAATCTTTGAAATTTATATAAACTACGATGTGTGTTTATACATAACAGCTTAGAACAATATTTATCCACCGGTATTTGTAGGTATGCCTCACTTAGGTCTATTTTTGAAAGAAATCTTCCTCCATTTAAGCTTGCAAACACTTCTTCCGGGGTATGAGTGGGTAGTGATAGTCCGCGAGGGCAGTATTCAGTCCTGTTGAAAAATCTGCACATACACGAATCTCATTAGATTTTTTCTTTACATAAACCGTGGGTGCTGCCCACTGGCTGTGTTGTACTTTTGATAAAATACCCATCTTTACCAGTCGGTCTAATTCAGCGTTTATTTTTTCAATCGAGGCGAAGGGTACTTTCCTTTCTTTCCTAAATACCGGCAGTACATTTTCTTTTAGACAGAATTTTGCAGTCATTTTAGTGCAGCATCCAAGACCGCCAGAAAAAACCTCTGGAAACGAGTTTTTTAATTCTCGTTGTAGTTTTTCCGATTCTGTTGCGCGACTATTTATTTTTTTACAAAATGTATTTATCGGCAACTTCCATAAATCAAATGCCTGCATAAAATCTGAACCAAAAAGATTATTCGAATCCTTCAGTACCAGTAGTTTGAGTTTTTTAGTATTTCTCATTAGGGACACATTTGTGATTAATTCTCCTTCAAATGTAATTCTTTCACCAGTAACTGTGCTTGCCAGCCTGTTTGTTCTTGATAGAGTAGGTTTATTTAATCTCCTCCATGTATGTAAATTTATAATGGAAACGTCTGAACCAGAATCCAATTGCAATTTTATATTTTTATCCAGGATTTTCACCTGTACATATTTTCTTATGTTCATGCCAGTTTCCTTCTTTGTCCTAGTGGCTTGAATCCGCATTTTATTTCCTCTGCCCGTTCTGCAGTGCGAACTTTTATGTCCATCTTTTTTGCATTTCATACAGGTTTTAAAACGGAATGGGCACTCATTGTACCAATGTGGATTACCACAGCGTGAACAAGGGCTTGGTGGCAATTTATTTATTTTTTTACTGGTTTGGTTTGTCTTTGTTACATCAAAATTATTATTTCTTATTTTTCTATAAGGTTGAGCTTTTGTTTTTTTATTTACCTTTTTTATGTGCGCAATGCCGGACAATTCAATGTCTTTTGAGTCCTGTTTTACATTTACAAATCTTTGACAGTCCTCAGCCAACTTTTGCAGCGTAAGGCTTGGTTCATTCTCTAATTTATTTAGAACTCTACGCCTTATCTCCGTATCATTTCCTGAGATTAAACCTTGTACAAAAATTAGACACTTGAAATTATCTGCACTTAATTCAGCTAGTCTAAAATCGTCACAATGCTTGTTCACTATCGATGCAAAAGTAGCGTAATCTTCCTCGTCTTTCTTTACGAGGTTCATGCACTTCCATCGTTTGTGGAATAGTGTAGTTCTTGGACTAAACAGTTCTGTCAATAAACCAACCGCTTCTATGAAAGTTAGCTCGCTGGTTTTCAAAGGCAAAATGAAATCCACGAATTTGGTATGTTCTGTGGTATTTAGTTTTCTAAGAAGGAGGCGTAGCTTCTTCGCATCACTCCAACCACCGCAGTCAATTTTTATAGGTCTTCATATCTTCGGAAATATTCTTCAAATGTATTATTTTCCGTGTATGAGTAATTATCAATACTGTTCCAAATTTCGTTCTGCGAAAACGTGTCGTCTTTTTCATTTTTTTGATCACTGCGCGATATTGTTTGTATCAGAGATTCCAATCTTTCATCATACTCTTTTTTGTGTAATAAAATATTTTGGTTCTGTTGTAATAAAAGCTTTTGAAATCTTTCCTCAGTTTGTTGTTGCTGGGAGATTTGGAATTTCGTTAGTTCGGCGATTATAGACTTAATATCTTCCATATTGAACCATTTAGTTTCTGATTTTATTTAGAAAATTAATATTTTCTTATTATCTTATGATTTTATAAGAGTTCTTTTCTTTAAATTAGCGTTTGCTAGGCGCCGTTTTAATTATGAAAAGATTATGAAACTTTTCCTTTTCTCTATATACGCGTATATTCACTTATTTTTTTATTTTGAAAATTAATATTTTCTCGTTATTTAATGAATTTATAAGAAGTTCTTTTCTTTAAATTAGCGTTTGCAAGACGCTGAGTTTTAGTTATGAAAAGATTATGTAATGTTTTTTTCTTATACACGTTTTTAATTTTAACGAAGAGAAAAAAAAATCTGTTTCACAATTAATTCTTTCTGCATTTTAAAATATTTCCGTACAAGTCGGAAAAGAAAGAGAGAAAATAAAACTGACCTTTCTTTTATCATGCGTCTTTTTTTTTTATGGAGTAACGCACGTGTGTTCATTTCATATTTTTGTTTCTAATCTGTTTTTAAAATGAAGCACGTGGTGTCGGTTTCGTTTTTTTTTTTGTGTGTGTTCGTCAAAAAAAACTCGCTGTGACGTTCGTATAAAAAAAACAATACTTGCTTCCTTCGTGTTCGGTATTTCTTTTGTTTCGTTTTTTTTTTAGTTTTCCAACCCAGAGAAAAAAAACGCGCATTCAATTTCAGTTGTTTTTGTTTGTTTTTTTTTTTAACTAGTTTTCCCAAACTAGAGGAACGCGCACTCAATTTCAAGCTGTTTCTTTTTTTCGATTAGCAGTTTTTAAACTTAGAGCACATATCTATTTCAGTTTTCTTTTTCTTTAAAGAAAACAATTTCTCGCACTTAAGAATTCAACGTGTTTTTTTTTTCAGTTGAGTTCTCTTTTCTTCTCTCGACCGTACGGCAAAAACCTTTGTTTGTTTTTTTTTTTTTTTTTTTTTTTTTTTTTGCGTGCGGTTTCCTGCATTAACTGTGTGAGTGCATTTTCACGTGGTAATTTCAGTTTTTTGACCAAAGAGTTCGAATTGCCTCGTCGCCATTTGTTGTGGACCTGGGTAAAGCTGAATGAATGACACAGGAACACATGGTTTAAATGAACAAAGGTATATATTATATAATAGAAAGAAAGATATTACAAGGAGATGTTGCTCTCAACCGCCATTGCTGGTTTGCCTGGGAAGAAGAGAACAAGTGTCACGTGCTTCCCGTATTTATAAGGTGGACGAGTCCATTAGTTCTCTGTAGGTAGGTACATCACCATTACAATATATATATATATATATATATATACATAATAAATAGATATACATATATATTATAAATATATATATACGTAAACATATATGTATATATATATATATATATATATATATATATATACGTAAACATATATGTATATATATATATATATACAGTATAAACATATATTTGTGTATATATATACATATAGATTATATATATGCATATATATATACATATAGATTATATATATGCATATATATATTATATATATGCATATATATATATAATATAAAAGTTATTTTTTTATACATTACAAATATATATATATATATATACATATATATACATTATAAATATATATATATATGTGTACATTATAAATATAAATATTTATATATACACTAAAGATATATATATATATATATATATATATATATATATATATAATATATATATATATATATATATATATATATTAATATATATATATATATATATACATATATATATGTATAAATTTACAAACTTTTCCGTTTTGTAATAAAGTGTATTGACTGATCGAAAATGGTCGTATCTACGGCCGAAACATCTCGATGGAACTTTACAACATGAGTTTTTGAGGGTTTTTTTGTTAGTTGTTGAATTGCTTATTCTTTATTCCATTTTTATTTATACATATACATATATATACATTATATATAAATATATATATATATGTATACATTATAAATATAAATATTGATATATACACTAAAGATATATATATATATATATTAATATATATATATATATATATATATACATTATAAATATATATTTATATACATTATAAATATAAATATTTATATATACACTATATATATTTATATATATACATTATAAATATATATATACATTATAAATATATATATATATATATATACATACATATATACATATAATAAATATATAAATCTATATATATACATATTATAAATATATAAATCTCTCTCTCTATATATATATATTATAAATCCATAAATCTATATATATACATATTATAAATATATAAATCTATATATATATATATTATAAATATATGTATATATACACATTGTTAATATAATTACATTTGTATATATATTATAAATATATATTATAATATATAACATATATATACATATATATACATATATAAATATATATATATATATATATATATATATATATACATATATATATATACATACATATACACATAATAAAATACGTTTGGATATCATCCGACAAAATCTAATAGATGAAATTTAAAGAAATCGCATATAAATACATTAAAATAAAATGAACTCATATAGTGAGGTTTTATTTTTGATCTGTATCATTAAATACTGCTTTAGATTATTAAGTGTTTTATTGATTATTACTTAAATATTTAACTGAAAATAAAGGCATGTCAGATAGAACAACGCAGAAATGATATATGAAAAAAATGTGCAAAGTGTAAACTGTCCTTATGAAAACATTGCTTGAATATCGGCTAAATTATCTTCATGGTCAGAATGTCTTTACTAGAGATCTTATTAGCACCCTGCCATAGCAATCGTCATTACCGCTTATTACGTCACATGTAATATTAACAAAGTGTGCACCGCGTGTAGATAATACCTCCAATATTTAAGCGCTCGTAATTTATTACTGAACTATAATTCTTTCAATAAATAAATATGAGACAATTTGTAGCAGAGGGTCATATTTATTAATTAATATTGGCAGCAGCATTCGCGACCACCCGTTAAAGCCACCTAAGAACCGTATTACTTCGTTGAATGATGATTAATAGTATGTCAGAATAGAACATATGCACATACCATCAACTGAACGCAAACGTCGTCCCAGAAAACAGCACTTCATCAGATTCATATACGATGGTTCAGAGAAAATTGCCGTATTCAACTGTAAATCTATCTATTTCATTAAACGTTATATTCCAGTATACTTTTTTTGATAAGTGGTTACTGATTGTTAAAATAAAAACAACGAAAACTTGTGTTACTTGTGAAATAAGTTGATGCTAGAGTCCTGTGTTAACTGACTCACAGCTTTTAAGACAAGGTAGAGTAATGTGTGTCCTACGGTTCAGACAATTAACCAGCGGAAAACGGTGGATATAGAGTAACACAGGTCAACAGAAAAAAAGACAGATGGCCATTATAATTACATTTCATTTTGTCTCTTTCAAAAGAGTGTATGGCAATTTTTTAGCAACCAATTTATATGAGTGATCGATTTTTTAAATCAATTTTTATAGTCGGAATAAAATCGATGGTATTACATTTTTATTATGCCTCATGAAATCGACTAATTCTATATAATTTAGTTTTGCATAGTTACAATTTACTTCTGTAACTTCAGTTGAAATTTTCATGAATCCTGTTATTTCTTTTTAAATTTGAAAAGTTAATAAAAATTATTAGAACGGGAAATAATCACCAGAGTTTATGATTAATTACTGGTCATTCATTCGTCATATAATATCTTTAACTTAGCTTTGCAACAATTATTAAACTGAATGGTATAAGACATTAAAGAAGAAAAAAAACAACAAATATTATATCTTCGAAGAAAAAATATGAATATAAAAATACAAAAGAACAATCTATAATTTGACTCGTTAAATTTATGTAAATGCTATGACCGAAAACGCGCTTGAATTGGACGATCAAAGAGATTCTGGGGAAATACACATTAAATTCAGAAATAAAAATACATGAATATATAATGAAATAATATTCAAATATCTAATCAAAATCACTTTTAGTTATTTGTATTGATTTTTGTTAGGATATTTGTTCTGTAGTTATTGTAGGTTTTTGGTTACGTTTTTACAAAATTACCGATAAAATCATTCAATTAGTCGCATTTGAAAATCAGAAGTTCAAAATATTTTTTATAAAAACGATTGATTTCCGAAACTACAAAGAGAAATTATGCGTTGGCCAAATTTCAATAAAATTGTATCATGAGAAAATAAAGTTAGGTCACTTGTATTTCGATATATATATTCTCCTGAATTTGTTTTTCATCGTATTTCGGTATTTTCTCTCGTTGCAATACAAGCTTTTTGTATAATTGGGTGAAACTGATGATAAACTCAAAACAGTAGTTTTGTGTATTGTTCTGCAGAGCAGGTTCGGTCATCGCTGATTATATTTGCAGTTGACATTATATTACAATGGTAGCCATATTTAAAGTTTAACTTATTGTTGATTGGTTTCTCTCCTTTTTATGTTTATCTAATTCGAGGCGATTTCTTATGAATAATTCATTAAACTTTAACGGGTGTTAGGGTAAGTTGTTTTTATTATTTAATGTATTAATGCCGGTAAATCATATTTTATTAATGTTTTTTAGGGTTTAGCTTCTAGGACTTGCAATTGTTTTATAGATGATTTTAGTACTGCTAATTCGAGTGCTCTCTCTCTCTCTCTCTCTCTCTCTCTCTCTATATATATATATATATATATATATATATATATATATATATTAGGTACGTGCAAAATCAATGGCCGATCCCCAAAATATAAAAACATTTTTACTCTCCTTCACTTAAAAATTAACTAACCTTCAGTAAATCAACTAATTACAATAAAATGTTCAATATTTATTAATCAAGAATCACAATATAATGAAACCATTATTATTTTTTTAATGTTAGTGTAAATGTATAATTTTTAAAACAAAATACACTTTTACTAAACTTACATTTTTATATATTAATAAAAAAATATGCATTATTGTTTATGATTTTTTATGAAAATACTTATTGTAAATATGAAAATTATCTTTTTTATACATATTTCGTATATATTTAACGTGTTAATAACATCATTATAACTAGAAGAAATATATTAGCGATGTTAATATTGAATAGAGCATTGTTTAATCAATCTTTTAACCAAAAAAAATAATATAATTGAAAAAATATTGCATGTGATTTTAATGATTAGGTTTTATAGGAAAAATGCGACATGATTATATTTCCCTTTTATACATGAACGTGCCATCATCCGCGCAAGACATTTCTTTTATAATCCTGAAAATAAACCAAATGTGTACAACCTTGAGCCTCAGGAAACTAACAGAAAAAAAGAATTAAAAAAAGAATAATTTCTACTAACGATAGTTTTTCAGCGCTATGGACGCCACGTTCTGTAATAATTTCATTTTTTTAAGATTAAGCAATTTCGTTAATGTTACACCGGTCGTTCTTACACAGGAGAAACTACACCGGTTGTCACTATAAATAGTGCGAGTCACCAGAGACACTGGAGGCAAAACACAGTCTTGTAACTGTCTAGCCAAGAGCTAGTCTGTTTCTTACTTTGTTAATACACTTGTTAAACCAACCCTCGACTTTACTTCCTTTATTTATTATTTACTGTGGGACAACTTCACAACAGTAAATTTCACAATTCATCGTAATTTATTTGGAAAGATAAAACGTAAGTTTGTATTTGCTTTGTCAATTTTTTCATCAATAAATATTATTTAAAAAGTTTTAAAAAATTATTATAAATAGAATTTAGTAATGACATTTTCTTTCAAAATTGAATTATATTTATTTGTTAATAAATATTGGTTTATATTTTAACTTTTTTCAATGAATAATGTCAGTGTAGTCATAGATGTTTATTTAC
>OY744523.1:44143599-44173599 GCA_963556195.1 Sepiola atlantica
ACAATCAACTAAATCCCATCAATTCACTGTAGAGGTTCCCATATGCCAGGGGGCTTTCTACTCAAATAGATTATCTCCTCATGCTGCTGGCATTAGGAACTCCCTCCCTACCCCCTGTTTCCCCGACGGTACTGACATGGAGAAATTTAAACCTAATGTAAACAGAAATCTCAGTGCGCAGATCCCAATTAAGGTTGACCCCTCCCCAACCTTCTCCCTTTTCTTTCTTTTCAGTAGCCCCTTACATCTACAGTGGCGGTCTGCCTGGTCTGGGGTGAACTATATTTAAAAAATAAGAAAAAAAAACAATTTCGTAAGAATACAGTCAACGCTTGACTTGTTAAAACATGTTCAGCCGTGAATGCTTAACCGTATGTTATTTTTCTGTCCGTTCAATGATAAGCACGGCTTTTTTTGGGGGGGGGGGGAGCGGTGTCAATCTGTATCTTAACCACATCATAATTTGTAGAATCAATTTTTATTTCAAAATCTACCCGTTCCGATATTTCAAATATTTGGATTGATGCTTGTATATATAAGACTCAGAAATAAATATTAAAAAAGCACATGTTCTACAGATAGATGGGCAGACACGATATGTTAAAACAAAGACAATTTTTTTCACCTAAAAACCGTGCCTTACAAGGTTCTAGATGTTTGTGTAATATTTGATTGATTGCTTTACGCCGCATCTTCCATAAGTCGTCTTTCTTCGTTTGGCCTTGGGGAGCTGTAGTTTAATAAAGTGTTTCTATTTTGGAAACTATGGGCGGGAAAGTGAACGAAACAAACGTCTTAGTAAAGTGAAATACCAATTTCGATTGCATTCCCGAAGACATCAATGACACAACGAAAATGACAGAGAACAGTTCATAGAGAATAAGATTTATTTTAAATATATATTGAAAAGCAGACCCACCCTTATATATATACACACACTTTATATATATATATATATATATATATATTAATATATATCTACATACATATACATATATATACATATATATATATCACATATATATACACACATATATATGTCTATATATATATGTATATATATATATATATATATATATGTATATCCACATGAATATATACATATATAGACATATACCCATCTATAGATTTAACATATATATATATATATATATATATATATATATATATATATATATACATATATATATATATATATATATATATACATATATATATACATATATATATATATGTATATATATATATGTATATATATATATATATATATATTTACATATATATATGTATATATATATATGTACATATATATATATATATATATATATACATATATATATATATATATTTACATACATATATAACCATTGGTTTGGGTTTGTAGAAAGAAAAATCAAACATAGTGCTCAATGATTTAATAAAAAGAGCATAATATTCATTTATTCATATTCTTACAGAGGAGTTTGTAAAATCATCATGGCACTACAATCAAATAGAACATGTTATGGCAGCGACCAGTATACTCTCGAAGTTCGGAGTATTCAATTTATTTTTATTAGAGACATCCTATATACTACAGATAATACAGTAAAATAAGGGATTTTTATAAGAAACATTAACTTAGAATAAACTGGTTACACAAAGCACCATAACACCTTACATGGTACCCACAGTTGAATAGCTACAGTGATTGCAAGATAAACAAAGACTACACGATATGATAAAATTAACACAAATAAATAGATCAATAAATAAAAAATAAATTGAGTAAGTAATAAAAAGATACAAATACACAAATCACTGATATTTGATTGATTTAAGGAGCAACTGTAATGGGATTATCTTAAAGAGACTGATTTAACTTTTTACTTCATAGTATCTCTCTTTTCTTCCCTTTCTTTCTACTCCCTCTACCTCTCGCTTTTGTGTCATTTTTATTAGATTCTTACATCCATTAGACACTCATTGACTTTGCTAAGTAAACTTGCATGATAATATTTTCAAAATGATTATTTAAATGAATTTGGAAGGCGAGTATAGGGGAATTGAGAACCATTTGGAAAGGTTTCAAATAAACAAAAAAAAACGCATATTTGAATGCTTATCTGGCTAAAAGATTTCAAAGGGTTTTCTGTATTTTGAGGTTATTACGAGTTCATAGAATTTTGGAAATCTGTGTATTTTGAAATGTCGTGATTTTTTTAGACATTTAAAGATTTTTGAAATGTTCAAGCAATTTTAAAGGTAGATGTTGAAATTTAGCAATTTTAGATTTACGGTTTTTAGAACAGGTTGTTGAGAATGTATGTTTTAGGATATTTTTAAAATACTTCAAATATATTCAAATGAATGTACATATATAAAATATTTATATATCTTTTACATGAAGTACTTTACATATATTTAAGAAATTTAAGAGATTCTAATGAAGGTTGATCGAGATCTTAGAATATGTGTATGCTTTAAAATTGTGAGAAATGTATATAATAACAGGGTTTTAAAGGAAATTGCAAGATAAGTTTTATTGTGATGGCTTTCGCGGGTAAATGTATTACTTTTTATCATTAAGCCATCAAGCTATGCGACTAAACGTCACAACGGATACATTTACCCATTGAACTGGAACAAACAGTTCGATGTTCCCATCGATATTACCTGGAGTAACATTCTGAATTACCTCTATTTATACAATACTTTGAATAATTACAAATAGATGTTACCATGGAAAGCATTTATGTTAAGATTACTGCCGGATTTTTTTTCACCATCGACGAGTGTAAGGGAGGATGAAAGAAAATATATAATCTCAGATTTCCGTAAACAAAATAGTAAACATTGCTATAGAGTAACCATTTTTCTCTTTAATACTGTTTTTTATTCTTTCTCCCATCTGCTCTTAAATACTGTTTCCTTTGTATGTTGTTGTATTTATTGATTTATTATTTCTCTACGAAGTTTTCTCGAAGTCATCTACAGTCCCTAATAATTTAAGTACCGATGCACAACATAGTTTTCTAAAAAAAAAATTAAATTTCTCCTAGTACGGTCTGTTATTTCCCTCAAAATCAAACATGACTGCAGATAGTCTGATCCACTCGTTTATATGTAAAAACAAACCTAATGACACATTACTTTTCGATCTGGATCCGCTCGAGTCTTCTAACCTGTGGTAAAAAGTTGAGGATACCTATTTCTCTGTAATATCATTCATATATATATATATATATATATATATATATATATATATATATATATATATATATATATATATATATATGTATATTGATATATATATATATATATTGATATATATATATATATATATATATATATATTGATATATACACATATATACACACATGTATATATATGTATATATAAATATGTATATATATATATATGTATATATATATAAATAAATATTAAGTGACGATCATGTGATTGTCACGTAATATTTATACATATATATATATATATACGCCAATGTTCTAGAGTAAGTTAGAGTGTCGAGCATAGAAGTCGTGTTATACATATTATACAGAATAGAAATACGATTTGACTTTTGCCTTTCTAATTCCTTTTCATCTTTCTACGTATCTATTTGCTCTATACTGGATATTGAGCTGTATACTTTTCACAATAGGTTGTACCTTTCCTAAAAGTTCGCTTTTAGTTCACCACTTATATATATATATATATATATATATATATATATATATATATATATATACATAAAACACACTCTAGTTAATAATGGCTTCCCAAACTACGTAATCGACCAACACATTCTACTGTTTAAAAATGATTCCCACGATACTACTACTACTACTAATAATAATAATAATACTAATTCTAATACTACTACTACTAGTACTACTACTACTACTACTACTACTAATAATAATAATAATAATAATAATAAAGAAAAAAAATTAAAAAGAAATTTAAAAAAACAAACCAATTATTCACTTAACACTACTATGAAACTATTTTATCGCAACCAGTTACACCAGAATTATAAAATAGATGGACAAGTTCTAAGAAATACTATTAATAAGAACGTATTCCATGAACTAAACTAAACAAAACAAACAATACGGCTGTCTGTATTATACATTATTCTGACCTAGATGGGTCTCATCAGACCAGTAAACAGCCACATTTTGGAACTGAAAAACGTTACACACCGTGTTCAAATAAAGAACAACATAGAGGGAAAATAAGAAATCATTCCCATTGATAAATGTTCTCTATGAAAAAGAGGAGAAAGGGGAAGCACGAGTAAATGTTAGGTTAAAAACCCACGATGTCTAGTCGTTGTTTTCTGTGATTGTACTAGTAAAAAACATGTTGGGGAGAGAAGGGGTTATAAAAATAAGAATTTAACACCCTTTTTTAATGCAAAATCTCTTTTATATATAAAAGATATTCACGATTAGAGTTCGATTAAAATTTAGTTAAGAAAAATTATTCTAAAACGAAAAATTCGTGATATGTCACAATGCAAAGATCATGATACGTAGAATGAGACGAAATTTACAAAAAGTTAATTTACAACTACGCATGTATCTTTTGTTTCTAATAGTTGGGAATAGAGATTATCACCCCCCCTTTTTGATATGTTAAGTATATTTTAAGTATGGAAATAAAATTTAAAATATTTACCATTAAAATCTCGATTAAAACTTAATTTACAAACCTCATAATGAGATTGCGGAATATGTTACAGTTCGGAGATTATAAGGCGTAGAATGAGACGAAGCCCACACAATGTCGATCTACAACTTGACACCCTTCCCTTATTCCTTATAATAAAAAACAACAACAAATTCACAATAATTTATATGTTTATGTGTGTACGTATACTGTCTATGATGTTAGATACAACCCAAATAATTCAGAAATCAAGAACAATGTTATCTTACCTCATACTATTTCTATTCCTCAAAATAGTATTTTTTTATTTCAAAGACTCTATATTTACAGAATATATTTAAAAAAACAATTCAATAATTTAAAGATTAGTTCTAGTGAGACAGCCCATTTTCGTTAGGGGCTAGTAATTTTAAATCTGCGTCTTTTTTTACATTTGCCCATCAATTTATATATCTTTTTTTAAATATTACTATCTTCGAGTTTAGGATTCTAATTTTCATTTCTAAGAACAAATTACACTTTTTTCTAAATTTTCTGGGCGTATTTGAATTACACAGAATCCACCAAAGAACGATTGGTGTTAAACTTTTGTTCTCCATGACCCACCAATGCTTGGTCAATTCAGTGTTACTGTTCCCATCCAGGTTCGAAAATGCATATTTGTGAGAGTATAAACGTTGTTTCTATTTCCCCGTGGATCTTTCTATATAATTTTCTTATTACTGATAGTCTGGGTAAATTGTTGGATTCCTGTCGACATTACAATTACCCTTAAGTGGATATTTTTCTTAATCATGCAATTACATTTTTTTCGCTCGATTTTGTCTCTTTAATCAATGTGTCCAGTTTTTTTTTATAGTGTGTGTTTTTTTTTTCTTTAATTTAAGACGGTGTGTAACGTTTTTCCTCATCATTCAGTTCCGAAATGCAGGTGTTTACGCGTCTGATGAGACCCATTGAAGTCGAAATAATTCATAATGTGGGCAGCCCTAATGTTTGTTTAGTGTATTTCCTTTAAATGTATTCCTGCTCTGTTAATAAGTATATAAAGCTCCCTTACGCGGATTCACATCGAACCCTTTCAACTGTGCTCTCTCTCTCTCTCTCTCTTTGTCTATATATATATATATATATATATATATGTATATATATATATAAATATTTGTTATTGTTTATTATATATGTACGTATACGTTTCGTCCTTAAACCGGGACTCATCAGCATAGTGATATGACTATTCACTACCGGTCATGCTATTCAAAACCCCAGATTAAAGGTATTTTACAACTAAAATCCGACGCCTTAACCACACGGCCAATGTTAAATAGCAAATACACTGTGATAATTTTAACACGTTATCGGCGGCTATGACGTCTAGAGCGTTCTACTTTTTAGGAAGGAACGATGCATTTAAAGCTAGTGACGTCATGCTGTTTTAATACTACACATACAGTGCTCTACGTTTTCGAAGAGCAACAAACAATGAATAAATAAATAAATATATATATATATATATATATATATTCATATATATATATAGGAGTTGGACAAAATATTAATATACACAACTTGCAATTAAAAATACATATTTAAATACGGCGAAATACCTGACTTTGTGGAGCTCTCGACGAACAGTTTTGGTTGGAGCAGGATTATCGAGATCATTGTAAAGCTTCGCTATCATTTTGTATGCTGTGGTTTTCTGCTAATTCTTCACCATGCTTATAAAGGGATCTGCCATCTCTTTCAGGCAGTCTTCGTTTTTTTTCCCCAGTTTGCTTTTGAGGAGAATGTGTTCTCCTCTTTTACATAGATTATAACATAACGTTCGAGACAGTTCATTTCGATACGGCCACAATCTGCACCGCTTCTGTTTCAGTAGCACCTGCCATACGGGCAACAGCAATCTGCTCTCTTTGGCAATCTCATAGATCTGTTACTTAAATGTTACTTAGTAATACATATCATCACTAATACATACTAGGTGTACACAATTTATTAAAGAAAACCATAACGGTAAATAAATAAACCATTCCCTTATCATTCGTGTAAATCTTTATAAGTATTTTTAGATTGCTGCAAAATCAACAAGGTGGTTCCCTTGTTTTGTAAAACCCTCCATATATGTGCACACACATATATATATATATATATATATATATATATCTTTAATCAACAGTACTATATTACTCTATTCGATAATTCTCTCACTCTTAGTATATATATATATATATATATATATATATATATATATATATATATATATATATAATTATCAATGACAATATATGTATTAGCATATACAATCAGTTCCATTTACTTTGTAATCTCCTAAAAAGATTCGGCTCAATGCTTGTCAATTATTGAATACAGAACAAAATATAAGTCAGTTTTTTCTCTTTGTGAATGATTTTGTAGTGTTGCAGAGACGATATTGTCATAAAAATGTTGTTTGCCATGATACAAATGAAACGTACCGTAAAAAATATATCTCACATAAATGTTATATTATTTGGAAATATACAGATATATGTATATATATATATATATATATATATATAGATATATATATATATCTATATACAGATATATATATATATAGAGATATATATATATATATATATATATATATATATATATATATATATATACATATATATCTATATGTATATATGTATATATATATATATATATATATATATATATGTATATATATATATATATATATATATATATATATATATATATATATATATATATATTAGAGACAGGGGTCATGAAATACTGTTAATTATTATCTATTTTAGAGCAATAGAACACTTAAAAATATTTCTGGATACAACGCTACAGCATATTAGACAGAATCTAAGTTATTATATTAACATCTCCGTCAATATCTATATTACATTAGTGTGAACAATCTTTAGATAACTATTATGAAATGTCGATGGCGATATATAGAGATTAAAGCAAAACTATTAAACTAAAAATAAGACAAATTTCAAATATTTTTGGAGGCATATACAAAAATAGTCCTCTAATTAACATTAAGAAATGAAGGTAAACTTTTCAAATACATTGGTCGGCTATGTTATTTATTCATAGCTTGATTTACATTCATACAATTACTCTTTAAAGTTTAAAATATTTAATATTTGGTGTCAGTTTGTGTTTGAAAATTGTTTCTCAATATAATCGATCTGAACTATATGATATTATTGTGTTTGTTCATATTATATATATATATATATATATATATATATATATATATATATGAAGAAGAATGGAAAGGAATTAGAGAAGCAAAAGCCAAATCAAAATTCAATTCAATTGCTCAGAGCAAGGTATATTCCGCGAAAAGGCAATTTATTCAAGTTAAATTTTCCTTAAGCCAGGCTTTTCAAAGATCAAAATCTTATCATCAGAGGAAGTCGCTGGGATAGATAAGAAGGCAAAGGCCAAGATTTAAAATTTGAAAATATAAAATAAAAGTTGTAGGGAAAGAAACAAAGGGCAACACTCTGCCCGAATGCAAGCAAATGTCCGATTGCTAAAAAGTCCGGTGTCGAAAAGTCCAGCGGAGAGAAGGAGATGTAGATAGGTAGGTCGTTAAAGGCACGAGATGTTGTGAGAGAGGATTCAAAGTTAAATTCCAAGAAGCCACAACTTCAGGTGCGGCGAAAATAGAAAATCCAAAGGGTAAAATGTCCATAAGAGGTACGCTCGTGAATGCA
The DNA here is from genome assembly GCA_963556195.1 of Sepiola atlantica. Lineage (NCBI taxonomy): Eukaryota > Metazoa > Mollusca > Cephalopoda > Sepiida > Sepiolidae > Sepiola > Sepiola atlantica. The sequence goes on from OY744523.1 coordinate 44,151,990, forward strand.
GGCAGGCTCAGTAAAGAGTGAGGTGGAAAATATTCGCCATTAAAAATACTTCCTGGGCTGAGATATCAAGGAAAGTGTTTTAAAGTGGGAAAAAAGGCAGCGACAATATTTTAAAGCTAGCCCGTTGAGAAAGCCGACATGAAATGAAGAAAGGCAGAAACTCATCTACCTGCTCTATCCTGGATATTGAGCTGTATACTCTTCACAATAGGTTTTACCTTTCCTAAAAGTTAGCTTTTAGTACACCACTTTATATATATATATATATATATATATATATATATATATATATATATATATATATATATATCTTTGAATGTTTTGAATCAGCCAACATGACGCGGGATTTGGCTAAAGAAATGAAATATTTATTCAATAATTTTTTTAATCCACATTTTCGGTTTTAAAAACCTTATTCATGGTACAGACACAATTTTATTTTTTCCACTTTCTTATTTTTTTCATAGTCGAAGTCTTACGGCTTGGCCGAAGATCGATCTTTTGGTGTTATTAATATAATGTGTGTTATGCCCGATCTGTAGTGGAGCGCTCTAAAACGTGTGTATACGATAATTAGATTTAAATGTAACTACAGCTTAGAAACGCTGTAAACAATAACTTTAATTTTTTGTGAATCAGCTAACACGACGTGACATATTTATTAAACCATTGTTTTTAATCAAAATGTTCGGTTTTAAAAACCTTATTCATGGTACAGTCAATATTTTCACCTTTTTTTTACTTTCTTCTTGTTTTTCATAGTTGACGTCTTACAGCTTAGCCAAATATCGATCTTCTGGTGTTATTAACATACTTTTTTGTCCGATCTGTAGTGGAGTGCGCTGAAACGCGTGTGTACGATAATGATATTTAAATTTTACAACTGCTTAGTAACGCCGTTTTAACGATAAGTTTGAAAATTTAGAATCACCCACCATGAGGCGAGATTTTGTTAAAATAATTAAATATTTATTAAATCATTATATTTAAACCGAGAATTTGGATATAAAAAATAAATATTTCATTTGTTTAACAAAGTCCTGCGTCATATTAGTTGATTCAAAAATTTCAAAGTTATCGTTTAAACGTCGTTTCTAAGCTGTAGTAAAATGTAAATCTAATTATATATATATATATATATATGGGAAGAGAAGGATGAAGGTAATCCGACGTGATGGGAAAATGAAAAAGGAAAAACCAAAAAATGGATGTTTTTTATGTGTACATCAACGTTTCGTCTTTATTTATAAGACTTCATCAGGATGATAAAATAGAGAAAACATGTCACGCAAGTACAGATACATGTAGGGTAGACATATTGGGAGGAAAAATAGAATGAAATAATGGCCACTGCTGGGTGGACGTCCGTATTTGTTGGAGAAATAGAAATGAATGTTGAAGAAAATGAGTGGTTAACTTTTATTTTCATCTCCAACCTTTATAACACTCTTCCATTTACTTTTCCCTTCCTTTTTTTTCTCCTTAAATCTTCATTTTCTCCTTACTTTTTTCCGGTTTTTTTTTTTTTTTTTTTCTTCCTCACACTTTTAATACTGGAGTCCAAATAAACTTTCTGAATCCCTCACTCATTGCTATCATTTTCCAAATATTTCAAATATTTCACACCCTATCACAACAAATCCTCCCTCTCCCCCTCTCAACTATTTTCTCCCATACCCCTTCTTAAATTCCCTCATTTTCTCAAAACGCTCTCTAAGACCATAACTTTCGCCCATCCACCAAAATCACCCCCCTCCCTCTCTACCCATCCTCTTTCCCCTGCATACAACCCCCATATACAAACATTCCAACTTACTTTTCCCCTTCAATCTTGACCGCAGCCATCTGGTCAAACACCTTCCTCCCCCCTCTTCCTCCACTCCCGCTCTGCCATCCACATTACCCCTGCTCATCCCCCACCTCTTTCTCTTACCACCAGCCACAGTAGTCCTTGCTCACCCCATCCTTCCATTTTTTCCGCACTCATTTTCTTCAACATTCATTTCTATTTCTCCAACAAATACGGACGTCCACCCAGCAGTGGCCATTATTTCATTCTATTTTTCCTCCCAATATGTCTACCCTACATGTCATTGTACTTGTATGACATTTTTTCTCTATTTTATCATCCTGATGAAGTCTTATAAATAAAGACGAAACGTTGATGTACACATAAAAAACATCCATTTTTTGGTTTTTCCTTTTTTATTTTCCCATATATATATATATATATATATATATATATATATATATATATATATATATATATATATATATACATTTATTTATGTATTCATTTAAACACAACGTCGTAGTCAGATAAAGCAACATCCTGACTATAGACAAGATATGCTACACAGTTCCATTATTCAATCTTGGTGATCGTGTTTTTAGTGTCATACGAATTTTGATGACGAGTCGTCAATGGCATTATTTCGATGAAGTTGAAACAACCGTGACGAAATTTATAATCCAACGCAAGAAGATCAATACTTTGACGAAATATAAAAACATCGAGAGCATTAGCTGAAAGTTAGGAATACTGATTGTCTTTATTTTTAAGAATTTTGATCGTTGTGTTATTAATTCTTACATAGGTAATTCCAATTTGAACAGGGCGGCCGAAATCTGACGTAAACTTAAATATTTTTTAAAGTTATGTACGTACTAAAATATCTAAAAGTGCCTTGTTTGGTGCCGAACTGAGGTATGGGTCTCTTCATTCCAAGAGGTGCACTTTCTCAGACTTTTCTGAATTTTGAGTGGCTATTTTTTGCAAATCGCTTGAGATGCCTCTACCGAAGAATGTTAATGAGGCTTCTCATGGATATTTTGTAGGTAATAGTTCGCTTGTCCTAGTGCGCTTGCTTCTTAAAAACAACACATTCCCTTATGGCTAACCTGCTGACAAAGAGGGATAAAATATGCACAAAAAAGAACAACAAAACGGAGAAGATGGGCAATAATCAGTTGAACGTACGCGGACGTTTCTGAATGTGGGAATCATGTGAGTTGCCACTTTGTGATCGGCATACACAATGTCCGTAAACAAAAGCTGAACGTAAACAACTTCAGAAAAATCTTCTTCGTTTCTTGTCAAGATTATTCTTGATCACCGAAGAGGATACGCGTCAATGTTTGTGCCGAGACAAATACGTTTACTCGGATGGCAAACAAGTCGAAATGAGGAAAATGGCGGCAAAAAGAGCAATGCTAAGACATTGAAAGGGAAATAACATTAAGTCGACTTAAGATGATTAGTAATCGTCTTGTGTGACGAATCCCTATTCTCCGGTTCGTCTCTTTCGATGTCTTGAGGGTTGAATCAGTGCTATTATTAAGAAGACAAATACGATTATGTATATTATGAGCTTCTGGTTATGTACGTATGGAGAAAAAAAAATGACGATTCTCGTAAATATCTAGTAAATAACCCAAAGATTAATACGAAACAATTCTTTCCGAGTAATTTAATAAAGATAAATATTTTCCCAGGCGAAATCATATATGGTAATTGGAATACGATATTCCTGAGATTAGTTATAGTGTGGCTTATTTCTTGTACTTGGAGATATTTAAGATAAAGCAGTGAACGTTTTACGAGGATTTCTAAGCTCAGTGTGGGGCTTCTTTATTATTTTTAAAATGTTTCTTTCTGTTTTTGCTTTGCTGGGGATGGGGCATCCTACCGGTGAATGGCTATTTCAGACACTCCAGCCTAGAGATCTTTTTTAAGATTCTAACCGTCCCTTTAAGTGCAAATGTTTGTATTTCTCTTGCACTCGGTTCACCGGGTATGCTCGCCATATAGCTTTTGAAATTATTGTTCATTAGTACTGTGGCTCTTATAATTACTAGGATGATGGAGTTTTTCCTAAGATTCCAGTTTCTTTTCTATGTCGTACATTAGAAATTGGTATTTCGTAATATTTTCCCTTTCAGCTCTGTTTAATACTGCATCATTGGGGACACTGACTTCAACTAGGGTTGCTACTTTCTCCTTTTTGTCCCATCTCACGATGTCAGATTAAACAGCTTTGTTTTCTAGATATGTAGCTGTAGGGGATGCATAGGCATAGTGGATGGGGTATAAATTATTTTCAACAATTCGTTGTTGTATATGCTGATGTTCTTTCTGGTATATGCTATGTATTTGTATGTGTATTCATATGTTCAAGTAGAAAAAGTTTCACAAGAAGGCTGAAGAGTAGAATCATCAGAACGCTTCAAAAACATTAAAAGTGTAACTCTAGATTTAAGAAAGTTTAATTTCGAGGCAAATGAAATCTTACTGTAATTGTCTCCATAGATGTATAATCGTTTGAACACATAACATCAGTTGTGCAAATTGTATTATCTCACAGTTTCCACTACGTGAGTGTTTGCTGATTGCTTTTAAATATCTATATGTTGTTCTCCATGTGGTTATGCAATGTTGTAATGTGTGTTTACGTACTCTGAAAATATCATGGAACAAATACTCTAACTAACAATAACACCTGGTTATTGTGAGAAAAACAAAGGAAACGGTGATAAAAATGTCATAATGCAATTCTAAGGGTATGTTTCTAATAAACTGATGATGATGCCAACTAATGCTCAATCTCTTGTCTCATCGTCCAAATGTTGCAGCTTTGTACCTGGTTCACAAATATTTCAATGGAAGGTGATCCAATGAACTTGCTGCTCTTGTGCCCCGTCGACGTAAATACACTCGATACACTCGACAATCAGCAATATCTCATATATTTACTGCAAAGACCCCCAGATGTCAGAGAGCCTTCTTGTCCAATAGCTTCTTTCGTCGAACTCACGGCCCTCGGATCTTCATCTCTGCCCCCTGTTTCCCCGAGTGTACTGACATGCAGAAATATAAAACTTATGTGTACAAGCATCTCGCTGCACATCTCCCAATTAAAGACTACCCAAAACACTTACACCCTAATTGTAAGTAGACCTTTATATCTTCAGTGGGAACTTGTCTTGTTCGGGGTAAACTAAGTTACAGAAAATGTCTCTAGATGCTATGAAAGTAGCTCCGTTTCCTGCCAAGTCATGATACATTTCATTAATTGATAAGAAATACGCCATGTGATTAAAACCGCATGAGTTCATATAGTCTTACTTATCGGTAGTTGATTAAGTGATGCTTATAAAAACTGACTTAACTAGGAACTTTTCTGACGGCTTTTACCCCTCTCTGGTATAATAGTTATATAGATGAGTATATTGATGTTTTAATTATTACTAATACTAGAATCGGGATTTACTAGGCTGCACCCAGACTTTCTGTTTATATCTCAGATTTCATGGGCATATTTCTAACAAAAGAGGGACACTTGCTGTTTTTTGACTTAATTTTCGTTTTCAGTTTTTGGTACAAAAAGATGTTCTATGATTTCATATCATAATTCTCATTCAATACTAAATCTCTCCATTTCAATCAACGATATGCTCGAGTGTATTTTAGTGTTGATAAGTTGCTGTTTTTTGTTATAACATTGTTCACCCCCAAAAAAGCAAACCGACACTGTAGACGTAAAGGGCTACTGAGAAAAAAGCTGGAAGAATGAGAGGGGGTCAACCTGAATTGGGAGCTGTGCAGCGAGATGTCTGTTTACATTAGTTTTAAATTTCTGCATCTGAGTACCGTCAGAAGAACAGGGAGCATGAGGGAGGTTCAAGAATCTAGCAGCATGAAGAAAAAAAGCTTTTGGGGTAGAAAGCTCTCCGGCATCTTGGGACCTCCAGAGTGAATGGATGGGATTGTGCAGCCTGTCTGGTTTGTCTGGTGAATTTGCGTCGTGTGGGCACCAGAGCACCACGTTCATCAGAGCACAATCCATTTAAGTAATTATCAAACAGGCACAATGAAACAACATTGTGGCGATGGGACAGGGGCTGGAGCTTGGATGATAGTGAGGGACCTATTAAGTTGGCGACTTTTTTGGACCTTTTCCAAGAGGGCAAGACTAGTGGATGATGTCCCAGCCTAGATGTGGCAACAATACTCGATGAATGGGCGGATGATGGCTTTGTAGAGATATAAAATGATGTAAAGTGTGATAAGTTTACCAGCGCGGTATTGACTCGACATTAAAAAAGGTTTACTCCTGAAATCATGTAATAAAATTACTAGGATAATGAGTAATTTAGATGCTGATAGTGTAATCTTAATAAAACTGGATGAACTTTCTTTTAATATTCATTTTGTGCACAAATTATATTTTAATAATCAAATACGTAGAGAGTAATTCATTACTAATTTAGTATATATATATATATATATATATATATATATATATATATATATATATGGACAATGAGAAAGGAATAACCAAAAAGGAAGTTTTTATGTGTTCATCAACGTTCCGTCTTATATTTGTAAGACTTCTTCAGGATGATAATATAAAGAAAAATGTCATGCATGTACGTGGACATATAGGGTTGATATGGTGGGTTGAAGGGAGGAAATATAAGCCACTACTAGAAAACAGTAGGGACCTACGTCCGGACTTGGTGAAGTAAGTTGCGAGGAATGAAAATAAATGTTGAAGAAACTGAGTGCAAAATAGTGGAAGTGTGGGGGTGAGCAGGGATACTGTGGATGGTTGTAAGTGAAAAAGTGGAGGGTTTGGGTTAGCGGGAGTAAATGTGGATGGCAGTGAGTGAAGGAGGGGGAGGGTGGGGAAAGAGGAGAGGGAATGTTTGACCAGGAAAGTTAGATGTCATGGTGAATTAAGATGTGTGTGTGGGGGTGTATGCAGAGGAATGGAAAATGAGTAGAAAAGGAGGGGGAGGCTCTGTGATTTTGGTGGATAGGTAAGCGTCACGGTTTTAGAGAGGATTTGAAAAAATGAGGAGATTTAAGAGTGGGAAGTGATTGAAGGGGGAAATGTGTGAGAGGGAGGGGAAGAGGGGATATTTGTTGTGATAGGTGTGAAATATTTGAAATATTTTGAAAAGTGAGAATGTTTGACCGGCTTGATATGTTAAGAATGTAAGGGTAAGAGTAAGTTAGAAAAGGTAAGATTCGTGGAGAACGAAGATGTCTGTGTGTGTGGGGGCGTGTATGAGGCGATAAGTGGGTGAGTGTCATTGAGATCTGAGAGAAAAAATGGATGTCATCTATTAATTGGGATGAGTCTTTGTTCAGTAAGGATGATTTTGCTGATTAAAGGAGATAGGTTATAGAAACCATTTCGTTGCTTGATGGGAGAAAAGTGCACTGAGAGGGTTATTGTTTTTTATGTCACTTTTTTTATTCAATCAATCTTTTTTTCAAATCACGTTGTGTATCTCCCACGTAAATTTGATGGCAGTCATTTCATGGGACAGTGTATAAGACGGCATGGGATGTGTTTTTTAAAAAAATGTCTTGATGTGTTTAATGTTTGTTTTATGGATTGTGATGTAGTTTGTACTGTTTGAATGCCTAGTTTGTTAAGCATGTTGCATATGGATGTTTTATTGGAATGCGTGGGTGAGAGAAGGGGTCTGTCTATGAGAGAGCTGTTTGGAGTTTGATTTTATTGTGTGTTGTTTCTTTAAAATATTTGAAAGGCTTTCCTCCCCCCACACACAGACATCTTCGTTCTCAACTAATCTTAACTTTTCTAACTAACTTTTTCCCTCACATTCTTAATATATCAGCGGGTCAAACATTCTCACTTTTAAAAATATTTCAAATATTTCACATTTATCACAACAAATCTCCCCTCTCCCCCTCCCCTCACCCATTTCCCCTTTCAATCACTTCTCTCGCACTCTCACTCTTCCACACCACACATTCTTAAATCCCCTAATTTTTTTTAAAATCCTCTCTACAACCGTGACGCTTACCTATCCACCAAAATAACACAGCCCCCCCCTTTTCTACCCATCATCCATGCTTCTGCATACACCCCCACACACACATCTTAATTCATCATGACCTCTAACCTACCTAGTCAACATTCCCCCTCCTCTTTCCCCACCCCTCCACCCATTCACTCACTGCCATTCACATTACTCCCGCTAATCCTAACCCTCCACTTTTTCACTTACAACCATCCACAGTATCCCTGCTCACCCTCACCCTTTCACTTTTTTTTCACTCAGTTTCTTCAACATTTATTTGCATACCTCGCAACTGACTTCACAAGGTCCGGACGTCGGTCCCTACTGTTTTCCAGTAGTAGCAACTATTTCCTCCCTTACACCCACCATCTCAACCCTATATGTCCACGTACTTGCATGACAGTTTTCTTTATATTATCATTCTGAAGAAGTTTTACAAATGAAGACGACACGTTGATGAACACATAAAAACTTCCTTATGTAGTTATATGTATGTATACAACATATATATATATATATATATATATATATGTATATAGTTATATGTATATATATGTATATTTACATATATATGTATATATATATGTACATATATATATATATGTGTATAGATATGTACATATATTTGTATATATATGTATGTATATACATATGTATATATGTATATATATATATATATATATGTATATATATATATATATATATGTATACACATATAAGTATACGTATATATGCATACTAATGATCATAGAATTAACGATAATTAAAGTATCCTAAAGTTATCTATCGCGATACAGTAAAGCTCAATACGTTCAGTAGAGCAATCACTTTAAAGAAAGAAAGATGAATGTACAAATTACATGAAATTACATGAAATTACATCAAATTACATAAAATTAATACACATTTTATTACATCGAAAGTTCAGATGCAAGGAGTTACATTAATTCTTCAACCATGGTTTTTCAAAGATAACACTCTTCTCGTCAGAGGATAACATTTGGTAATGTGGCATTTATAATAAATAAATATTACTTTGTTTTATTTCACTTTGACAAATTCAAGAATAAAACTAGAAAGGTTGGGGATGAAGGAATAAATGACCGGGAAGGCAAAATTAGCAGTATTGAGTAGCCATTTTCTAAGACAAAAGGGGGCGCTATGCTGCAGATAGCAGAATAGCAAAAGTTTGTAGAATTGGAGACAGTTTTTTAACAATTTTTACAGGGTTTCAGTAAGAGGTAGAGGGTTCAAAATATCTCACTTGGTCCGTATAGATTATTACTCCGTTATGTGTATAGTTCTGTAGAGTTACAAGTAAACATCCTGGACTGATATTTCAAATATCCAATTCGCCAAATCCGAGGTGAAGATTGTCTGTTGAAAAGCGCTATGTGGAAAAGTTCATAACTGCCTTCGAAAACCTTGCTTCCTCGGCAGAAAGATGTTTCAAAAGATTGATATATTATCTTACATATTCTGATTATTGTAGGAAGCTTTGTCGATTAAAGAGAACAGAACTGGATCCACCGAAGTTGAAAAGGAATAAAGCGTACATCTAATGTTTTAAGGGGGTGTGGAGGGGTGGGAGGGGTTGGGGATTGGTAAAGTCTATAAATTCAAGTTTTTATTTGAGTTGGAAGCTGGTTACACAACTACGTTCATAAATGGAGATACACAATTTTATATAACAACTCTATGTTATTAATGATTTTAAAGACTAAACGATACACTAATAATAAAATTGAACTCTCAAAATCCTATTAAAAATAAATTCGTAAAAGAAATAGATTATTAAAAAAAGAAATAGAAACTATTTGTTGAATTGATATAGTTAGTGTGTCAATAAAAGGCGGAAATAACGGAAAAGTACAGAGGTATAGGTTTATGGATAATCTGTGTTGTCAATAACCGCAGAGAATATACATCATCAGAGTCAACCAAAGTCGATATGAAATAGTTTGCTTGTGTCGACATTCCCGCTTCACGCAGCAAACGAGAATGAAAGTCGCCAGAATCGACACACCATCAGCTTAATAATATTGATCAATAGAACGTTTCTATTTACTTGACACAAAGTCAGGTATTAAAGTTGGGAAATCGAGCCTACCCCAAAAAGGTTTAGTTTGATTACTACAAAAATAGCATTTCCTTAGTCTTGAAGTATTTATCCTAAATTGACTGAGGACACAAAATACTAAGTACAACATCCGAACTGACACTACACATTGATCTTAGGAAAAAAAAAACCAAAGTTCAATTTATCTCATCACATTAGTTGGCTTCCACTTTATGAGTTCGTGTGTAAATATAGTCAAATTCACATTCTATCAAAAATATCTATAACGCTGTAGGCAATATAATCTTAAAACAAGCGATAAATATATTTTTTTATTTTTTCATTTTGTGATATCATCTTATTTTTTATTACAATTGTTCTCGAAGAAAATATATCGATTTTGTTTTAATTTCCCGTCTTTTTTCAGCATATGACTCGTTTTTGGTTTTCTTAAAATACTCCTATTTCAATACAATCCCATAAATATCAGATTTTAAACCTTTATTTAAATCATGTTTATCGACCTGAATATCGAGTGCCATCATAATTCTCCATTTTAGCAGTAGGTTTCATCCACAGCGTAACTTTAACTGCGTCATTATTTTCCTCATTAAAATGCATAGATTGAATGATTCCATATTTATCCACTTGCTCAGCTTTGCTTTCAACTGCCTTCGATTCTCAAATGCTTTACACCCGCCTAGGTTTCATTTAGTCTTCTATTCTTTCAGACGTTACTATTTTTATTAAGAGTTTTTCTTCTGTAAAATAATTACCGTTGACAGTTTAATTATCTTAAAATAAATGTAACGAATGTATCTTATATCAGTATTATTAAAATTATTCGGGCTAATCTTTGATGTTATACGTACAACCTTTCTAGTTAATGTAACCTCTGACCCTCTTACGTATTATTTAAAACATCTACCTTGTCATGGCTGACATAACAAACTCAATTTAGTCCGGTGTATTAAATTAAGAATTCCGTTTAATATCCCGTACAGATTCCCGAGTTCAACGAGAAAATTCTCAAGTTCGGAAAGAAGCACGAAATAAGGTCGGAGGTTATATCGATCGAAACTTTGTGAAAAATAGAACGAATTATCAAAATAAGTCACATTATTAATCCTCATAGAAATAGTTTCGAAACAAAATAAATAGCTCATGTTTCATTTATTGAATGTTCGAACAAATTAAGTCTTATAAAATGCTCAAGCACATTGCATTTTCCACCCATTGAATCTAATTCTCAGCTAACACCACATATGCATTATGTTTCTCAAACTGTTCAAGTTGACAACGGTCCGAATTCTATTTGTGTCAATTTATTCGAGTTTAGAACAATTCATTTTGATTGGGTTGGGTTTTTTTTATTGTTTTATTTTAAGGCATATCTGCTTTTTTTGGTTTATTTGATGCCCCCATTGGCCATTTTAGTGAAAGTTTTCATGCGTACACTTATTCATATGTTAAAGTATGTATTCATGATGTTTGGTTTGGTTGTTTTGTTTTACTGTATATCAACCCTTTTAGGGTGATTTAATGTCGAATCCGGGCAGTTTGGTAAATGTGTTTCATGCTTCAAGTTATTTATATGTTCTAGTATTTATCCATGGTGTTTGGTTTGGTTGTTTTGTTTTACTATATGTCAACCCTTTTAGGGTGATTTAATGTCGAATCCGGGCAGTTTGGTAAATGTGTTTCATGCTTCAAGTTCTTTATATGTTCTAGTATTTATCCATGGTGTTTGGTTTGGTTGTTTTGTTTTACTATATATCAACCCTTTTAGGGTGATTTAATGTCGAATCCGGGCAGTTTGGTAAATGTGTTTCATGCTTCAAGTTCTTTATATGTTCTAGTATTTATCCATGGTGTTTGGTTTTGTTGTTTTGTAGAGGAAAATGTTGATTTTGTTTTGGGCTTTACATAACATGATTATGTTTGACAAAATGAAAGTAAACAAAATCATCAATGTTTGGTGCAATTTTGATCAAGGAGCCGGTATCTTCAGACAACCTGAGCTGGTAGCAGCAGAGATTAATTTTAGAATCGTAAACCTTATCAATGTTAGTACCTGTATTTTCACTTACTTACTTTTGAACGATTTCATTGTTCTGAAATGGGCTTAACAACGATAACGTTAGATGTCGTCAGCATAAATAAATTGACATTACTATTAGTATACATATACACTAAAACTAAAAATACTGTAAATTAAAATGCATTCACATATGAAAACCAGTATAGTTTTGCAGATATCAATAAACCAACACAATACCCATATAGACTTGTCTCTCTTCAAAAAGGGGCTGGGATACTTTTCATAATAACGAAGAGGACATCTGTCAAGTAAATATAAAAATCACAATAAAAGACTCTGTTTTATTTGACTTATTTGGACTAACGTACTAATCTAATGTGTGCTTATCAAAACATATCGGCCAATGTTACCTCATACCTTCTTTATGTGTGTTTTGTCGAACTCAGAAATATAGTTTTCGAACTCAGGAATCTGAACAGAATTTCGAACAGATCTCTTTTATTTAATACCCGATGGTAGCTTAATCCCCTTTTGCTAGGAATGACCGATTAGATGTCTTCATTTAGTCGTAATTGTATGCATACTATCGCCCGTACTAAATGTTGAACATTCAAGCTCCGAACGATTGTCACTTAGAACTGATCGTACTGAGCAATGTTATCCGTTGCATCACGTTACTTCATCTAAAAAAATCCCGGAATACGTGTTCTTACCGCTTGTAAATCCTGCGTCGTTTATGCTTTTTGGAAGCAAGTTAGTCAACGGATTTTTCATTCGGCATTGTCCGATGTTCTACGTTAACACTTTTAGCGCGGGTCCTCATGTAAAAAAGCACAGGTGAAAAACATCGATTAAACTCATTTACATATGTATTGTTCCATAATCAAAATCTGATGTCTTGTGAATATCATCAGTTTTTAAATCCTAATTTTTGTATTCTTGTTTTTCATTATTATTTAAATGCGATCGTATTACGCATGATATCAGGGTGTAATTGCAAGTAAGAACACTAAAACGTGTCATACGTGTTTTTAATTAAAAATTCTTATCTTATAAATACTTTAACGGTAACAAAAAAAAGTATTTCCTTTTACTTTCTTTTTTAAATGCTATACTTATATACCTAAAACAATTCGGCAATTTTATCCATAAAAAAATTCGCGGCTTATATCGGAATTTAAAACAACTAACAGCATGACACGAACAGCGACCCACGGTTACAAAACATCCATTTGCTTATAGAAATAATATGGGCACTCTTAATAGCTTCCTTTCACGGAATGGGCAGTAATAAAAACACACACTAAACGGGTAAATTGTTTCAATTTTGACCATCCGTATTTCACGAAATATCACAATTTACAAAAAAAAAATAATAATCATTATTATTATTATTATGGTACATTAATTAAAAATGCTGAAAGTTTGGTTGTTTATTTAACAAGTATTTAGTCGAGTGGTTTATTGAAATATGAATTTATGATTAAATGATAGTTATTGTACACCGAACATATCCTGCCTTGTCACAAATAAATAACGTTTAGCTGTTCCCGCCCTCAAAAATACAGTACGTTTCGTCACGAACAGAATTGATACACTACATACACATGATTTATATATCTCAAAGTATGAACATATGTAGCTCAAAATTGCATACGTATTATTATTCTATTACTTCTCAAAGAATTTTAACGCAAGGTCACGTGTTAAGTTAAACACCAGTGCTACAGTCTTAGCGCACTTTTTCCGACATTACCCGGTAGGAGCGCGTCAGGTGATTAGCGATAAACAAACTCTTTCTCAAAGAGAACTTTAAATCTGAGGGGGTTGACCTCCTGGAAGTCTACAGTACCACACCATAACCGGACAGCAACACATCACTGTCGGACGTATTGTCCAGAACGTAGATCCGATCTGTCTAAAATAATAAAATGTAAGTTATACGTATCGCTAATACCCGTCCTGGAATGGGTGTGTGTTATTTTTTTTTATATTATCAGCTACCGGTGAATATCTGATTTTTGAAGTTGATGTTGTGTTTTTCGTTTAAAAGAGATGGACGTGCGTATGCTCCTGCCGGTGATGATTATATGCTAGCACAAGTTAAGGCCTATGATCTTCCCAGTTTTGCAAACTTGCTCGCAGTTGACAATCAATTATAACTCCATAACCCGCAGTGCTGTTGCGGATAAGCACGCCAATGTCTGGCGTCAACAATATTCACGGACGAAAGATGACTGACAATACAAAGGTATTCAGTGCTTTGGTCGGTAGCGCCCTCCTGTGTTACAATGTGCGTGCAATCTAATAATTAGGAAAGTTGTCATTTCATAATCTCTTGTATTGAACGGCTTTACTAGACCTTACAGGAAGTCTAAAACAGAGTGGAATTACAGACACTATTCATATGGCATTTGAACATGTCATGAATAAATAAGCACACTATCATTGGATTGCTTTTCATCTAAAAAAAATATATCCATATATTGATACAAGAAACGTTCACAAATGAATGGCTTAACCAGGAAAAAAGTCAGAAAAATATATAATATTTTATCCGCGAAATCAACAGTTACAAAATAGTACAGAGCGTGTTTGTTGAAGAATTAAGTTTTATTCTATCAGTTAACAAATCATTTTGTATAAATGTTGTATTTTGCTATAGAAAACAAACAAACTTTCGTTGATATACACAAAACTTCTATATAAAGTTCAGACGATTTCCCCCGGTACCTTTTTCAAGAATAGAAACATAACGACATTCATCTAAACTAACAACGAAACTCCCATTATTAACCCGAGCGTGTTTCAGGAAATGTATTACTATTTGCAGCATATAACAAAAAATACTTCTTTCATACCGCCATTTCAGACTCTCACAGAAACATACTCCATACAGATAGAAGCACACAATTTTCTCTCTAATCTTCATCACCTCACACCTTCCCAGTTAAGATCGGGAATTAAATTACATTGGATAATTTATAGAATCACACCATATATAGTTCATGTCATTCTTCTTATCACTTCCTACATGATATAAAATACTGATCAGTAAATTAATAACGAGACATACGGCTATTTCTCATTATTTCTGCTAGTACAACTGAACGCGTCAATGTCTTATTATCAACTTTAATATCACTAGTTTGATAGTTTTTTTTCATTTGCCATAGATTGCTTCGGTTTTCAACATTGATTCATATTGTGTGCTTTGATGTCAAACAAGTAAATAGATTAATAATGATTTCTAAGCTAATAATCTATTGTCGATCAAAACTGTGTTCGATAATAGTTATTGATCTATTTATTTGTAGGTGTCAAGCGATCGTATATATATATATATATATATATATATATATATATATATATATATATATATATATATATTTGGAAAATAGTTTATCCAACTCAATGGTACTCATCTCTGTTCATATAAAGGTGGGTCTGTGTATATACTCATGCATGGTTATGTATAAGATACACTCTTAAAATTGTAAACTGATTATTATGAATTATTGAACAACTTCTAAACCTTGCTACCAGCTACTTACGCCGTAGCAGTAAACCGTTGGGGAAGGAAGCCTCCTTAGTCCTGATCGACAACCTTCCTCGAGTTAGAATCTCGAACAATATATCCCGTTTGGAAACCTACAATTGCTTAAAGAGTAGATAGGTTCTGCTTGTCGCCGGTCCTTGCACTCCGTCTTTGTTTATTAGTCAGGATCAGAGGTTACAGTGCTGGAACGCCTCTACACAC
This sequence comes from Sepiola atlantica, assembly GCA_963556195.1. Taxonomy (NCBI): domain Eukaryota; kingdom Metazoa; phylum Mollusca; class Cephalopoda; order Sepiida; family Sepiolidae; genus Sepiola; species Sepiola atlantica. The sequence goes on from OY744523.1 coordinate 44,167,689, forward strand.
TCAGTGCCTAGCCTTGTTTCCTTACTAGGACAATGAATGCCGTTCTATTTCTCTCTATTTGGGCAACTTGGGGAAAGTTTTTTCGTCACTAAGTCTTACATGACCAGTCTGGGTACTCTCTTGCTCCGACAGGTTGAGGGTACAGATTAGACAGCTTGTGTGGCTGCTGTTTCCGACGGACAGGAGCCCAAACTCTAGGGTAGCGCTAAGAACGGCTGCTCCATCATCAGTTGCATAATACTGTGGGTAGTTATGTGTACCATGTCGCGCATGGAAAGGGACCCTGCAATTATCTCCGGTGGGTTTTCCCGAGGCCACACCAACCATGGACCAGGTCGCGACGAATAGACTAGTTGCGTGAGCTTATAAGTACCCAGCATGGCCAACGCACTCTATAATCAAAACAAACATGTCATTACAAAAAATAAAAGCAAACCTAAACCAGACACCCAAGAAAAAACACTTTCGCCTCCGCCCTTGAGGCTCGCATTCACAAATATCCGGGGACTTAGAACCAACATCAACGACGTAGAAACCTTTCTCCTGACAAACTCCCCGGATATCCTAGCTCTAAGTGAAACTGACATTAAATCCTCAATCTGCTCTCACCACTTTGACAGCTCTGTCTATCTCCCACTCTGCCTTAAAGACTCTGACAAACATATGCACGGGCTAGGAGTTTATGTTCAGGACACTTTCCCCCTTACTAGAGAACATAGGTTAGAATCAGATGACCAATACTACATGTGGTTTAGATTGACTTTACATCGCAGCGTCATTTACTTATATTTCTTATACCGTTCCCCGTCGACCCAGGACTGTACTCTGCTAAAGTCTGTTTCTGAAAGCATAGACAGAGCACTCTTAATTAACTCGAATGCCCAGATACATGTATTGGAGGATTTTAATGCCCATCACCGGGACTGGTTGCGATTCTCCAGCCTTACTGATGCAGCCGGCAACTCTACGTATAATTTCTCCTTAGCTCACTCCCTCTCCCAGACTGTCGATTTTCCGACCCGCATCCCCGATCGAGTAAACCAACACACCTCACTTCTAGACCTTTTCTTGATCTCAATGCCCGAGGCTTGTGTGAAGAAAGCTCACAGCCCACTTAAGAATGCTGATCACATTGCGCTAATGATACATATCACTCTAAAATATCGTCCAAAAGCTGATGAACCGTTGGTCAAAACAACGAGGTACTACGAGCAGGCTGATTTTGAGTCAATCAGAGATCACATCAGTGACACCCCAGGGTAAGAAACCTTCTCATTCCCTGCCGACCTGTGTGCAAACGAATTAACTGAATGGGTCAAAGCACACATTGAAGCTAACGTCCCCATGCGAAAATTCTTTAGCGAGCCCCACTCTCCTCAATGGTTCACGTCGAAATGTGCAGCTGTCTTTTCTGAGAGGCAACAAGCATTCCGTAAATTTTGCCGCCATAAGTCAGCTACTAATAGACATACATTTATAGAGTCAAGTAATAATTGTAAGGCCGTGATAGGCGAAGCGAAGAGAAGGTATAATCAGTAAACAAAAACACGCACTCAGTCACATGAACTAGGTACTCGTGATTTCTGGGAAATTTACAATAGTGTAGTGAATAATGGTCAATCAACGATCCCCCAACTATCAAACCACAATGATGCCGTGTGCACGCCCACTAATAAGGCTGAACTACTTGCCCAGCGTTTCGCTTCTAACTCCACTTTGGACTCAGATAACCACCGCCTCCCCAAATTCCCTTAGCGGACCGAAGCCACACCTGATAACTTGGTCATCACCCTATCCAAGGTTAGAGACATCATAAAAAACCTTGACACCTCCAAAGCTTGTGGGCTTGATCTTATACCTGTAATAGTAATAAAGAAATGCTCTCCTGAACTGGCTCCTGTCCTCTCCAAACTGTACAATAAATGCCTAGCTGAATCTTGCTTCCCTGATAGCTGGAAAATTGCCTCTGTGGTACCAGTCTACAATAGTTCTTGGAATAAAACCGATTATCAGAACTATCGCCCAATCAGTCCACTGCCGATCATTGCTAAAATCTTTGAATCCTTAATCAGTCTAACGATTGTACGGCACTTAGTTCATGCTAAACTTCTTTCTGACCACCAGTATTGATTTAGACAAGCACGACCTACTGCAGACATCCTAACGGTCATCAGTGAACGCATGTATCATACACTTGACAAGGCAGGAGAAGCTAGGGCAGTAGCGCTTGATATATCAAAGGCCTTTTACAAGGTATGGTATAAAAGGGCTTCTCCTGAAAACATGCTCATACAGTATTACTGGGCAATTACTTTATATAATTAATCCTCCCTAAACAAAAGAAAACTCCAGGTTGTCCTCGATGGCCGTTCATCTAAGTAACATGACCTAAATGCTGGTGTGCGCCAGAGGTCTATCCTTGGACCTGTGTTAGACCTGATCAATATAAACGATCTCCCTGATGACATAGTGTCTGAGATTGCTTTATTTGCTGAAAACACCACGCATTACTCTCGCCATGTTGACAAAACAGAAGCGATCATATCCGAGGCAATGGCTGAATATTTAGAAAATTACATCCAGGCTGTAGTTGATTGGGGTCATAAATAGTTGGTAACTTTAAATGCCGCAAAGACAAAACTCCTTTTCTTCAATAACTACAAGAAACCTCTCCAACCACCGATTGTCCTGGCTAATATCTCCCTACCTGAGAGTTTATCATTCAAACTCCTCGGCCTAACCTTCACAGGTAACATGAATTGGAACACACACATTGAAGACATTGCCAATGCTGCCGCAAAGAAGGTTGCCTCCCTCTACCGTGCTAGTAAACTCCTCACACCTGCCATTATCCTGTATCTCTACAAATCCACCATCGACCCAAGCATGGAGTATTATTGCCACATCGGGGTTGGTGCATCATCAACTAGTCTCTCCCTCCTTTACAAGATCCAAAAAAGAGTCGCCAACCGAATAGGTTCCTCACTGTCAACCAAGCTTCAGTCACTGTCCAATCGCAGCAATGTAGCATCCTTGTGCTTGTTTTACAAATACTTCAATAGATTATGCTCCGATGAATTGGCTACTCTGGTGTCCCCTCGACGTAAATTCACTAGACTAACTCGACAACCAACTAAATCCATTCATTCACTGTGGAGGTTCTCAGATAACGGAGAGCCTTCTACTCAAATAACTTCTTACCGCGTGCTGATGGCCTCTGGAACTCCCTTCCTGCCTCCTGTTTCCTTGACAGTACTTACATGCAGACAATTTAAACTAATGTAAACAGACATCTCGCTGCGCAGATCATAATTTAGGTTGACCCCCCCCCCCACCTTCTACCTTCTGCAGTGGCGGCTTGCCTTGTTTGGGGTGAGCTATGTTACAAAAAAAATGCTGGAAAATATTAGCGATATTTAGTTTACTTTCATGCAATAAGCTCTAAGTAGTGGTGGAAGTCATTCGTAGAAAATTTGGATACCTCTGACTTTTGTTAATAATATTAATTAAACATCAATTAATAAATAGTTTTACACTTTCAGTTCTTCTGAAGTATGTTTAAGGAGTTTAAGGAGTAATATGACAACCTCTTTCCTTTTGATGGTTCCAAAATTTCAGGTTGGCATTTAATTTTATCTATACTCATTAAACACGAATTAAGCAAAATTAAATGAGGTCCCATGTCTTCTTAAACCACGTAATCTCAACCTATAAGCTTATGACATTTTCTAGAATAAAAATTATTCAATTGATTTCGATATGAATTGAAATTCGGCACTTGACATAAATTAGAGTGGCATTGCATCTTAACGTTAATAATTTTGATATATGTTTATACAGCAATATTAATGAGCGTTATGATGATAACACTCGATCATATAAATACGATATCGTATTTTGGAATGATATTTCGGAGTAGAACTCTTTATCAAGTAGTTGAGGAAATAACTTTTGGCCACTTTTTGGTCGCTTTATTCGGATCTATTGTTTCGGTATATCCCGTATGTATAGCCGTTCAAAATGCTAATTGTTTCCGTTGTGGATACAAGTTTTCGAAGATCGCAGCTAAATAACACAGCCTATGTTATGTGTATAGATATTGTCATGGTTTAGTTGTTTACAGGCATTGTTGATATAGCAAATCCAGTAACATGGTTTTATGAAGGTATCATAATAATGTTTAACAGTATTACTGAGTAATGCATTTGCATCGTTATATATATATATATATATATATATATATATATATATATATATAGGACAGAGAGAAATGAATAGGAAAGTATGTACTCTTAATAAGGAAATAATACAGATATAAATAATATACCAGAAATAACATACTCATATAGTAATAAATAGCAGACCTGTATCGAATAAAATAATAAATCATTAAATCAAGTGAAAAATAAAATAAACAACATAATATGACAACAGAAACAAATGCTTATTGCAGAAACACTAGAAAGCAAACACTCATAAACTGATAACAAATAGTAGATACGCCCATAACGTTGGGTGTTAGACAGGATGGCGATTGCGCATGATAATTTTGTAATGTTATAAAAACAACTGCATTGTAAAATATATAAGGCAAATACGTATACTTCGTGTTCCGTATAGTTCGTTTATATATCGTCCATATCTTAATAACACGCTCATTATGAAACAAATAGGCACGTATACAGAGAAATGATTATTTCATCTTGACGATGAAAGTCACTACCCTTTAAAAGTTGCTATATATTTTTTAATAAACTAGTGTTTTGTTTTATTATTGTTCTCATATAATTCTCTTTTTAATCTACTAATACGATCAATCCATACCCAATGTTATTTAGCAATCTCTTTAAGCTAATAGTGTAGCCACACGAAATTAATTACACACAAACAGATAGTTTAGACTGATCTTAGTACGGCGTTTCATTCCCATCTATTCTGGGCGAATACTTCTGGTGTAGTAGTCTTAACTATGAAGTGGGAATCTATATTTTACATTCTGAAATATTCCGTTTTATTCCCGTATTGAATATTTATATATAATGCATAATTTACATGTAGAGTATAACGAAATTGTTGTACGACACATTCTATAAATATATATGTATTACTTTCTTGGGGTTTAAATTAAGAGTATGCGTTTTCAGTAAGTACCTATTATGGGTCACAATATCACAACTGCGGCTCATAAAGCAGTTACATTTTGTATATTAAACAATGCGATTTCAGTTTACCTTTTTCCTACGAAGCAGAAGTTACGATAGAAGATACAGCTATATATATATATATATATATATATATATATATATATATATATATATATATATATATATATATATATATTAAAGAAGGAAAGATGAAGATAAAAAAATGCATAAAATTACATAAAATTACATGAAGTCGATAGAAATGTTATTACATCGAAAGTTCAGATGCAAGGAGTTACATCCTTAAACCATGGTTTTTCAAAGATAACACTCTTCCCGTCAGAGGATAACATTTGGTAATGTGGTATTTATAATAAATAGATATTACTTAGTTCCATTTCACTTTCAAAAATTGAAGAATACAAAATAGAAAGGTTGGGGGTACAGAAATAAATGACCGGGCGGGAAAATGATGGTGTTCCACTCAACGTATTGAGCTTTACTTTATCGCGATAGATAACTTTACGATACTTCACTTATCATTAATTCTATTATCATTAGTATATATATATATATATATATATATATATATATATATATATATATATGATAAATTAACAAACATTTTGCAGAATATTGATTATATATAATATATCAACTTTTTTTGCCCCCTGATATAATGTCCTTGTTATTGGTGTATCTGTGAACACGTTGTTGGTGGTTATGAATTCATATTCTGGTTGTAGAACGAAGAAAAGTTCGGCATG
>OY744523.1:44178599-44186099 GCA_963556195.1 Sepiola atlantica
TTACTCGTTCTATTCTTATCGCGGTCAGTTTTTTCTTCTTACCAGTTTGGTTTTCTTTATTTTTTATTGAATGGTTTGCTGTTGCTATCGATTAGTATTGTCTTCTTTTTTATTTATATATTTAGTAGTTTTTATTGTTTTGTTTAGTTTTTTTTATAGATTTTTGTTTTCTTGTTCTTATTGATTAGTTGCGTTTTGATATACGGCATAATCACATTGACACTCTAGTTCTCGTTTGATCACTGAAATTAAGCGACGTTAAGCCTTCGCAGTACTGAATTGATGGCCATTCAGTAATAGCAGGTGCTGTATATGCTATCCGCTTATATATGTATTATTCCCAGTCGAGCTGGGATTCTCATAACAACTGGAATATAGCACTGGTTATTCAGGTTCGATATTGCACAACACTTGCTCCACAATAATACGCGCATCCACCTTTACAGTCTGTATCCATTGTTTTCAAGACTAGACGGTAGTGACAAGTTTCGTTTCAATAGTTTCAAGTAGAGAAAAAAATACATTGCAAAGCAATATAGAGCTGGCGAAGTCAGCTAGTTTTAATATAAGAACACCCCATTTGGCTTATATTTTGCATTTTACAAAGCAATTGCTTTTATTTAATGAATTCATGTTGTATAATTGTGCCTATTATTTTATTGAAGACGAGTAAATCAACATTTTTCTCCCTATATTTTCTTACATATAATAATATACAGAATACACGCTAAAATATTTTTTTTCGCTGCATGATTGAGTTGTTCAAAATAATTGCATCTTTAATTTGTCTAATTACACATAACTTGCAATTAATTTATCAAAATATCGAATCTTTTACCAAGTTGGTAACGAAAATTCTTCTCCTCTCACATTGTATGTGTATACTGTCACGCTATGATAGTTGTTCAGTTAATTCGGGAGTTACGATCTCTTTTCAGGTAATTCATGACGTATTTACGTTCATATAATAAAATGGTATGCAAATAAGACAGAAACAAGTATTTTTGTCATATTCGTAAGATATTATATCGATGTAAATAGTATTCTTTGATTATGCAAGACATAATATATACTAGTTATAGACAGGGACGGGCAACCCCTTGATTAGGATTAACCTACAAAAGCTCAAAATAACATACAATCATGATGACATTCTTATGATGTGTTAAATAATGAATGAAAGTTGATATGAAGAATGCAGATGTAGATTGTTTAGTCACTTTCGGGACAGAATACGTGCGATAAAACTCATAGTGGCCAACACTATACACACAAACAGTATCATAGTTGTGCAAATAAATATAGTTTGTAAGGTAGCTCTGAGTAGAAAATAATACAGGTATATCGGAAACATTAGATGAAAAAATATTCTTGAAAGTTAAAAATACTAGTTGCCCTTAAAATAGAAGGGGTATTAATTTTGAGTAAAAAAAATCTTTATATTCATTGCCTTTTCTAGATTTATCACAATTTATCAATTTCCGAATGGCCTAACAGGAAACTATTAGTCCTCGTTGTATTTCACTCAATAGGTTATATATATATATATATATATATATATATATATATATATATATATATATATATATATATATATATATATATATATATATATATATATATATATATGTATATATATATGTATATATATATATGTATATATATATATATATGTATATATATATATGTATATATATATATATATATATGTATATATATATGTATATATATATATGTATATATATATGTATATATATATATATATATATATGTATATATATATGTATATATATATATATATATATATATATATATATATATGTATATATATATATATATATATATATGTATATATATATATATGTATATATATATATGTATATATATATATATATATGTATATATATATATATATATATGTATGTATATATATATATATATATATATATGTGTGTGTGTGTGTGTGTGTGTGTGTGTGTGTATATACTCTCTTTTTCGTCTCATTAATAGTCGGTCGAAGTTCTCAGAAATCAAGGGGCTCCTTCCTGGTGCAAACACTTGAGTTCTAAATGGGATACAGAGAACTAGTTATTCTTCGTAAGTGACCAGTTAACCATGTTGTAGTGGATATTTCGTGTGATCTCTTTGTCTTACCGGATTCCAGAAAAAGAATCCGTCTAGTCTGCTAAATTATCTACTCTAGTGATGTTACTAGAGGCAACATCACTTGGAGAAGGTGCGCCATTCCTTGTATAAGCCCGAGTGGGTAAGCCATACTTAGATGATCTCATGTGGGCTTCGAACACTATGTAATTTTTACTATTTACGCAGGGTGTACTTATAGCAAGAAGCATTTCAATGTCATGTTGTGCTGACACCACCCTTGTACAGACTAATTTTTGACACTCAGAGTAAGTATGTAGTAAGCATTCAACCTCTCTCTCTTAAGGTAAGGTTATCGAGCTGAACAAACCCGACGTTTTAGGAGGGCGGGTTAAAGAAACTATAATTAATTCGTTTAAATTAAATATCGTATAAGAATTGTTCGATAAACCAAGATAAATAAAGTAAACAATACATAACCACAAATAAGTATATATATTTTATATGTAAGCGAGAAATATACACCTATGCACAGAATCACCAAATATGCACCCATATGCAAACACACTTGACGCTGTATAATTTAATTCATGTGTACACTTTATTTTGCAGATCTTCATGTGGACGAACTAATTATAATAGCACATGATACACCCCTTTTATCTGTTTAGCATATTAAATTAACCTCTCTTAACTTTGAAAGTTTTCTTCGCTTAAATACTTATTTTTCCGTAAAAGTAACCAAAATAAATCACACTATATTCGTTCCGATCAATTACAGTTTAAGAATTATAAAAATGGATTCTTCCGAATGAAATAACTATATGAGTGTATTCGCGTCTCACATTTAACATGCGACAAGATAATTATATATGCTAAATCGAAACAAAACAAAGGAGCATATGAACAATTCTAGTAAAACCTAGATATTTCTAACACGATTTGTCTTGCTTAGAATTCTGGAAGTCTGGTAGACGACAAAACACGATTCCGAATTGCTTGAAGGTGTTCTGCAAGAAAATAGATTATTTATTGTAGACTTAATTTAATCCTTAGACCATGTTTACTATTGAATCTTAATTTCTAAAAAAATATGGAAAAACAGTTTATTTTTCTTCACAATGTTCAGTGAAGACGTAATATATAATTTAATAGTGTGCAATTGTTTAGCGACTGTGTGTTGCCAACGTACGCAATGTAGTAACACATGCATAAATGAATATATATATATATATATATATATATATATATATATATATACATATATATATATATGTGTGTGTGTGTATGTATATGTATATACATATATGTTTGTATATATATATATATGTTGAGATACATGTTTATATGCATATATATGTATACATATATATGTATATATATTTATATATATATACATATATATGTAGATATATATGCATATATATATGTATACATATATATGTATATATATGCATATATATATATGGTATATATACATATATATATATATATCTAAGGGTATGTGTATATGTTCACATATGTATATATATATATATATAAATAGAAAGTCACCTATACATATACATTTATTTCAAAATATAAACTTTGAACATATTTTGAATATATAACATATAATCTCTCTGTGTGTGTATATATATATATATATATATATATATATATATATATACATATATATATATACATATATATATATACATATATATATACATATATACATATATATACATACATATATATACATATATATATATACATATATATATATACATATATACATATATATACATATATATATATACATATATATATACATATATATATATATATATACATATATATGTATATACATATATATATATATATATATATATATATATATATATTTATATATATTACAAACAAGAAAGGAGGACGAATTTTATCGTTCATGATTAAAAAAGCCAGCCGACCGGTTTCGCCTTCGAGTAGTTAAAAAAAGGGGGTGAAAAATGAGAGTACAAAAAATAAAATAGCGTTATAGTGTATGTACAATGCATCTTAGAGACTGATCACATCTAGTCCTAATAGATATTACCTTTGTTGACAAAAGGAAGGGATGTTTCAGACAGTTAAAAGAGGGGGTAACCGGTTGGCTGGCTTTTTTCCTAGATTATCTTTCAATTCTGAACGATAATAAAATGTTGTACTCCACACAAAATCATGATTATATATATATATATATATATGTATATATATATATATATATATATATATATATATATATATATATATATATATATATATATATATATACATATATATATGGACAAACTTCGTTTATACATATTTAATTAAATACGATAAAAAGATTATTTTTACATACTCATACCTTGATCCGTTAAAACTTCCTAATATATTTGCTTGCTTCTAGTAAGAACATGCCGATTTTTTTTTCGAAATACTCATTGTTTAATTGACTGCTTTCTGATCCTTAAAGATGCCCTATCAGGCGTGGTAATCTGTAAGGCTGATGGTTGGAATATACTTATGGAGGTGGTAGTTTTATTAGGACTCACGTGTTGTTTACTGTTTTATTTATTTTTACTTATTTTTTTATTTGTTTATTTAGTTTTAGTCTTACCTTTTTATATACATTTATAAATAATGCCAACCTATACATAAATAAACAAATACATTATACATTCTACAATGAAAGCTTGCAAAAAAAATATTGTGTTTCGGAATTTTTTCACATGAGGGTTGATAATTTGCAGCATTTGATATATTCGGATCAATGTTCTCATCTTGGATTTTTATATCACAATATTTGCCAAATGAAAATTAAATGCCCAAATTCTTTAGCAAGCACCACTCTCCCCAATATTTCACCTCGGAATGTGCAGCTGCCATTTCAAAGAGGCAACAATCATTCCGTAAATTTGGCCGCCATAAGTCAGCTACTAATAGACATACAAGTCAAGAAATAAATGCCAGGCCGTGATAGGTGAAGTGAAGAGAAGGTATAATGAGTTAACACAAAAAAACGCATCCAGCCCCAGAAACTAAGTACTCGTGATTTCTGGAAAATCTACAATAGTGTAGTGAATAATGGTCAATAAACGATTCCCCCACTATCAAATCACAATGATGTCGTATGCACGGCCACTGATAAGGCTGGACTACTTGCCCAGCGCTTCGCTTCTAACTCTACATTAGACTTAGATAACCACCCCCTCCCCAAATTCACTTTGCGGTGCGAAGCCACACTTGATAACCTGGTGATCACCCCATCCCAGGTCAGAGACATCATAAAAAAACTTGATACCTCCAAAGCTTGTGGGCCTGATCTTATACCAGTAATAGTAATAAAGAAATGCTCTGCTGAACTGGCCCCTGTCCTCTCCAAACTCTACAATAAATGCCTAGCTGAATCTTGCTTCCCTGATAGCTGGAAAATTGCCTCTGTGGTACCAGTCTACAATAGTTCTTGGAATAGAACCGATCCTCATAACTATCGCCCAATCAGTCTACTTCCGGTCTTTGCTAAAATCTTTGAATCCTTAATCAATCTAGCGATAGTAAGGACCTAAGATAATGCTACACTTCTATCTGACCGTCAGTATGGATTTAGACAAGCACAATCTACTGCAGACATCCTAACGGTCATCTCTGAACGCATGTATCATACACTTGACAAGGCAGGAGAAGCTAGGGCAGTAGCGCTTTATATATCAAAGGCCTTTGACAAGGTATGGCATAAAGGGCTTCTCCTGAAAATACGCTCATACGGCATTACTGGGAAATTACTTAATATAATCAGATCCTTCCTAGACAAAAGGAACATACAGGTTGTCCTCGATGGCCGTTCATCTAAGCAACATGACATTAATGCTGGTGTACCCCAGGGATCTATCTTTGGACCTCTGTTGTTCCTGATCTATATAAACGATCTCCCTGATGACATAGTGTCTGAGATTGGTTTATTTGCTGACGACACCACGCTTTACTCTCGCCATGTTGGCAAAACCGACGCGATCATATCCGAGGCATTGGCTAAATCCTTAGAAAATGACCTCCAGGCTGTAATGGATTGGGGTCACAAATGGTTGGTAACTTTTAATGCCGCAAAGACAAAGCTCCTTTTCTTCAATAACTAAAAAAAACTTCTCCAACCACCGATTGTCATGGCTAATAACACACTACCTGAGAGTTCGTCATTCAAACTCCTCAGCCTAAACTTCACAGGTAACATGAATTGGAACAAATACATATATTGCCAAGGCTGCCGCAAAGAAGGTTGGCTCCTTCTACAGTGTTAGTAAACTCCTCTCACCTGACAGCATCCTGTATCTCTACAAAGCCACCATCCACCCATGCATGGAGTATTGTGTTCACATCTGGGCTGGTGCATCAGCTACTAGTCTCTCCCTCCTTGACAAGCTAATAGGTCCATCTCTTTCAACCAAGCTCCAGTCCTTGTCCCATAGCCGCAACGTAGCATCCTTGTGCTTGTTTTGCAAATACTTCAATGGATTATGCTCCGATGAATTGGCTACTCTGGTGCCCCCTCGATGTAAATACCGTAGACTAACCCGACAATCAACTAAATCTCATTAATTCACTGTGGAGGTCCCCTAGATGTGTGAGAGCATTCTACTCAAATAGCTTCTTTCCTCGTGTTGCTGGTCTCTGGAACTCCCTCCCTGCCCCTGTTTCCCCGACAGTACAGACATGCAGAAGTTTAAAACTAATGTAAACAGGCATCTCGCTGAGCAGATCCCAATCTAGGTTGACTGCCTCCTACCTTCTCCTTTCTTCTTTTTTCTCAGTAGCCCCTTACATCTACAGTTGCGTCCTGACTTGTTTGGGGTGAACTATGTTAAAAAAAAGTAAAAAAAAATATATATATATATAATTGAAAAAAATAAAATAAACGAGTGTATTGATGTGCCCTGTCACCGTTTGTTAAATCAGACAAAACTAGTCGATACCATTTGACAGCTAGTCGGACTGCACACATTTTTAATATAACCCTTTAAAATAAGCACAAGTGATGAATAAAAACTATTTAAAATAAAGAAAAACGATGAATACGTTACTTTCTAATCAAAAGAGTCGACAAAAACTTAACAAATAAAATTGAAACATCTAATTTGAATACAAAGTTACTAGTGCAGTAATAAATGTATAACAATCCGACTTATAAAAATGTATTGAATAATTTCGTTGAATGTTTTCCATTTTCTGGGACTTCTTTATGATTCTTAGTAATATTATATTTTTTTTAGCACAAACATTATTTAACAAATAATTTCAAGTCATCCAGACAGAATTCTTTCTATTTCCTTTAAATACTGTGTTCCTAATCACGATAGTCAACATGAATAAGCATTTATCCCCTTAAAATAGCAGTTA
>OY744523.1:44191099-44201099 GCA_963556195.1 Sepiola atlantica
GCATAGAAGTGAAGGATAGAACACAAAACAATTCAATCGCATGTAAGAGTAATAGCAATTATAACAATAGGCTCGTAATAATAACAAAACATAGCAAACTAACTGACCCCAAGTAAATAAACCACATAAAATACTAAGAAGTAAGAATAATATTTGCTTTAATCCACCTTACAGTTTTAATGTTAACACTAACACATGTAAAGGACTCTTCGAAATCGTAAATACATATTTCAAATATCTACATAGTTATAGCACGATTCTAAACACCACTATTAAAAATCTCTTACTACACAATGCCCAACATAGCGCAATTGTCAGGGATAACTGGTATATTCGCAATTATATATTTTATATAACTTCTAGATTTCAATAAAATATAGTGTAGTATTTGTTACATTTATTTATAAAATATGATATTTTTATGAATTACTCTATAAGGATTTATAAACTTATGTTTACTTACTTTTAAGGTTTCACTCATGCTTTTAACCTTGTTATATTAAACTTGTTTATTCGCTTGTTAGGCGCCTTTCCCTTGATGGAAGATAAGATATGCGCCGACATGCTTTCTGGCTGTAAGCAAACAATGATAGCCACGACGACCAAAAATGCTGTGAGCATTTTTCAAGCGTCGAGATCAAAAAGAACCCGGACGACTTTGAGCGTTTCTAGGACTTCATAGAAAGATGGCGGCTGCGTTTTTGTTGGCTTGTCCTTTTAATCTTATTTACTATAATCTGTACTTCCGGTGTTCTTTCTATTCGACACTTTGAGCTATTTACGAATCGTTTTACTTTCTTTTCTTCCTTTGATCGACGCATGATCACTCGGTGATATTCACAAACATATACGAACGTTTTCCATTGGATATAACACCTTTTATTTCTTTATTTTTTCTCTAGCGAAACGCATTTCAGTAATCTGACTGTACGCGGATTAGTTATATCACATCTAAAAGTGTTTTTCTTAAGGTATATATTGGTTAGAATATATGTTTAGTATGTATATATATATACACGTAAATTAATATATGCATAGATCTACGTTTATATATGTATATATAAACCATATATGTAGGTAGATGTATATACACCTAATATATATAACATATATGTAGTTATATGTATATACATCAAATATATATATACACATATATACACATATATATGTGTGTATGCATATACATGTATGCATATAGATGTATGCATATACATGTATGCGCATATATGTATGCATGTATATGAATATTAGTGTATGGGTAGTGTATACCCTTTACGCTAGGATAAAGGCCATTGCATGTATATATATATATATATATATAGTATTTTTTTACAATTTTACAAACGTGAGTGGCTACATATTTTAATACATGTTTCAGATGTGACTTTATTCAAAGTCAAACATCTTCAGGCCTTTCTATATATGCTGGAGGCACTGATCATATGTCATGCTCGAATAACGTTTTTGTTGAACGTAAGTAAAACGGCAGGGAATAGTGACTGTTGCAAGGAAATTGGGATATATATATATATATACAGGGTGTCCCAAAATAATGTATACACCCTTTGAATTGTTATAAGTCGTTCAATTTACTGATTTTTATTTGCAAGATTGCTAAACAAGATTGAGTAAGAATATTCATTTAAAAATACTGACAGTAAAATTAACAAAAACATAGAAAATTAACTTTTAACAAAGATAAAGGCTACTTAGGGTAATTTCAGAATGTTCATAAAATAAACCCTCATCCTAACCCCAACCCGTTTTGCTCAATACACTTTCCATATAGTAAAGACGTGAAGAATTGTACCTACAAACGTCCTGCGACATTTACTCCGGTATTTGAGCACATTCTACTACAATTACTACTCCCATTTGTTTGCAATTACTTCAGGTTTTTTGCTTTAAACATTGTACCCTTTACGTTTATTAAAAGTTAATTTTCTATGTTTTTGTAAATTTTACTTTCAGTATCTTTAAATGTGTATTCTTACTCTTCTACTCTTTTATCAATTTTGTTTGCAAATCAAACTCAGTAAATTGAACGAGTTATAACGATTCAAACGATGTATACATTATTTTGGGACACCCTGTATATATATATATATATATATATATATATATATATATATATATATATTGTGTGTATTTGGGTAATATTTTCTCATTGATGCCAACATTGTTCAAAATAACAGAATTCGTCAGTTTAATTATATTGTCTCATTTTTTAATTTTTTTCTGAGCGTCTTTTTGTATTAAAATCCCCCCCACATCAATAAATCTTCCATGGATGTCATGAACGTCTCGATTCTCCGTCGAACCGTGCTCAGGTGTAAAAAGCAAATGAACAAAACAGCTGGAGAAAGAAGAGAATGTTTAAAAACAGTAGTTAAACGCGCAGAGAAAGTTTTTCGCGTTGTTCCAGGAAAGACGTTTACGATTTAAATTCAGAGACGTCGAAGTGGTATCATATAATAAAATCGAATTTTAACTCGTTTGATATGTGATGTTATTAATTTCTACTTTGTTGTGTTTTTTATGTAATAGCTTACAGTATTTTTTTTAAAATTGGTTTCGTCCTGATTCATAATTATATTGTTATAAACTAAAATGTATCTTTAATAAAAATGAGTTTAGTTTTGTAAATGTTGGTAAATTGAGGAAGACTGTAATAGATGCATGTTTACTCGGCTGATAGCATAACATCACTATAGTAATTTGCTTTATTATTATTAGTAGGAAAGTTACAATCATTCTAAAGGGGTGTTAAACTTGTAAATTACATTTGGTATTTATTGTAGTTTTGGGGTTGGGAACGAGTTATATTTACTATACGATTTTAGGTTTAAAATTTCTCATAATTTATTATGAGAAAATAAAAACAAAAAATATTTTATATTAATGTGTATATATATATATATATATATATACATGTTATCTCTCTCTCTCTCTCTCTCTCTCAATATATATATATATATATATATATATATATATATATATGAATATAATTATTATTATGATTATTTGGTTGATCCACATAAATGTTATAACGAGATATACTATTTTATGTATCAGTTTTGAGTAATTACTAAAACAGTGTTCAATACGTGAGTAGAACTATGCAGTCAGATATGAATATATATATATATATATATATATATATCACATATTTATTGCAAGTGAGCTACATAGTAACGCTTACGTTTTATTCCAGACAGAAATCGCCAGGCTAATGTTAAGGGGACTTGAAGGAAACTGATGAAAACATAGAATATCTATCTATCTGTCTATCTATCTATTCTTTATTATTATCTGTTTCCTTTTATTCTCTTTAACATTTGGCGCTTCCTTGGTTTTATTTGCTTTTCCTTCCTCCCAATATTTCCAATGGCTTCATTTCGCCCATCATGTTTAATGCGTCCATCACTGCACTTTCTGATCGATAATCGGATTTTTCCTTTCAATATTTATGTGCAAGATTAAACAAAATATTAATTAACGTTCACGAGTGATTTCACCCCAAGATCGATGTAGTTTCTGCATCAAAGCACTCAGCCGAAATCAAAGATTGCTGCGTATATTATCTGAGTCTCGTCTTACGCGTCGGGAAGGAAGCCTCGTTCGATGAGGTGTTAAAAGCATTGCCCTGTTTGGTATTCCTTTGAGGCACATTATTCTTCGGGTTAGATTAAATGTATTCCTTAACCTATCAGTCGGAAGTTGAATCTATAAGAATCAGGGTCAATTTTTAGTGAGTAATTATTGGCAAAGCGATCGGAATTGATACTATTGTGATCGCGAGTTTTATTCGCTTATTGTTGTTCTATTTTCTAGCAACCTCTCTATTTTAGTTTCTCCTTTTTTATTTTTGGTGAGCACTATCTCAATTTTTCCTTGTTCTGTCTGTCTCTCTATTATACTCATTCCCTCTCTCTTTAATTATATGTTCTCCCTCTAAATGTTCAACTGTTCTCTCTATTGGTCTCATCATCTCTCTTATATACTCATTCTATCTCTCTTTGTGTTACTCTCCCTCTTTCAATATATTACGTTCTCTCCCTCTTCTCCCTTTATGGACCTCGTTTTTATATATTTTTTATTCTATTCTATCCACCTCTTTCTCCGTGTTATCTTTCTTTCTCGCTACTCCCCCCACCCCGCATATTTTCCTCTGTTACTCTCTACCCCCTCTGTTATTATTTTCCACTGTCTCTATTTTATACTCTTTTTACATATATATATATATATACATATATATATATATATTAATTTCTATTTAATATCAATCATAATGTAATTATTTAAACGTAATCATTTGGTAAACCAAATAAATATATACGTATCTAGCGATTGTTTTTTTTAACTGAGTTCACCAAAAACAAGGCAAGTTTGCATTGTAGACGTAAGGGGTTACTTAAAATTTGGATGACATTTATGATGATCATCGGAAATTGGGAGCTGTGCAGCTAGATGTTTGTTCACATTAGTTTTGAATTTCTGCATGCTGGTAATGTCGGGGAAACAAGGAGCAGGGGAGGGAGTTCATGAGGTCGGCAGCTTAAGGAAATGAGCTATTGGAGTAAGAGGCCCTTCGGCATCAGTGGACCTCCAATTAAAATGGTTAGTATTCAGCTGATTTTCGGGTTGGTTGAGTGTATTTATGTCGAGGGGGCACCAGAGCAGCAAGTTCATCGATGCTCATTCAATAAAAGTATGTGTACAACAACCACAAGGATGCAACATTGCGGCAATGGGACAGGGGCTGGATCTTGGTAGATAGTGAGGGACCTATTAAGTTGGTGACTCTTTTTTAGACCTTGTCTAAGAGGGTGATACTAGCGTATGATGCAACAGCCCAGATGTGACGACAATACTCCATGCATGGGCAGATGGTGGCTTTGTAAAGATACAGGATAATGTCACCTGTGTGAAGTTTATTAGCACGGTAGAGGGAGCCTCCTTTCTTTGTAACAGCCATTGCAAAGTCTTCAATGTATTTGTTCCAATCTATGTTTCCTGTGGATGTTAGGCCTATGTGTTTGAACGGTGGACTCTCAGGTATGGCGTTATTTTTCATGACAATCGGTGGTTGAAAAAGTAACTGATAGTTATTGACGGAAAGAAGTTTTCTCTTAGCAGCCTTAATTGTTACCATCTATTTTAGTACTCCAGACTGGAGGTCACTTTCTAAGGATTCAGCCATTGTCTCGGATATGTGTGCGTTCGTTTTACGCACATGACGAGAGCACAGCTTAGTGTCTTCACCAAATATACACATCTCAAACATAATGTTATCAGGGGGTTCGTTTCTGTAAATCACTTTCAACAAATGTCCAACGATCAATCCCTAAAGAACATCTACATTCATGTCATGCTGTTTGAATGAACGGCCATCGAAGGCAACCTAGACCGTTCTGTTAGAAAGGAATCATCTAATTATATTAAACATTCATCAGGTAATACTATATGAATTAATTTTTATGCGAAGTTCTTTTTGTCAGACCTTACAAAAGGCTTTGGGTATATGAAGCGCTATCGCTCTAGCTTCATCGACCTTGCCCATTGTATGATATATGCGTTCGAATATGAACGTCAGGATATCCACAGTAGACCTTGCTTGAGTAACTCGATACTGATAGTCAGAAAGAAGTTTAGTATTAACAAGGTGCCGGACAATTGCCAGATTAATTAATAGGTTCAACTATTTTACTGAAAAGCGGGAGGAGGCTGATGAGGCGAGTATTATGTGGGTCAGTTCTATCTCCATAAATTAATTATATATATATATACATATACACATATATACGTATATATACATATAGATATATATACCTATATATACATATATATACATATACATATACATACATATATATATATATATATATGCATATATATATATACATATACATATATATACGTATATATACATATAGATATATACATACGTATATATATACATACATATATATACATATATATACATATATATACATATATATACATACATATACATATACACATATATATATATATACATATACACATATATACTTACACACACATATATATATACATATATTTACATACACACATATATATACATACATATATTTACATACATATATATATACATACATATATATATACCCATATATGTATATATATACACATATATATATATACACATTTATATATATATGTGTATATATATACATATATATACATATAAACATACATAAATATATGCATACAAATATATACATATATATACACATATATATACACATATATATACATATATATACACACATATACACATATGTATACATATATATATTTATATGCACATACACATATATATATATATATATATATATATATATATATATATATATATATATATATACATATATTATAGGAGTTCTAGTTCATTGAAATAAGTAATAATCATTATTTATCATTGTAAAGTTTTCACGTCTACATCTTATGTTATAGTTCGCTGTAATTTCTACTTAGATACACACTGTCCCTTTTGCAGAAACTGATAGCATAAGCATATTCTGAAGTTTTCTGCATAAACTAACAAATCCATAAAAAATGTTACCAACCAAATATGAAAGCCGTTGGACGGTTTAGAAAGATAATTCTTTCGGACTCTTTTGATAGCCAACACGGATACTTTCTCAAGAGATTGTGAATGTTAGTAATTTTACTTACTTTTTATTTACGATAACATAATGAATTTATAATCTACAAGAAAATAAATATGATCATACAATCCAAAAGACACACATCGACAAACAAATAGACAACAAATGAAATTAAGTTGGTAATTGACCGCGTACACAAAACCGTTAACAAAAATACACCTTAAACCATATGAACATTAATGCAAAATGTATGCTACTAGTGTCATGAACATCCTGTTAACACACATACATATACACATTATATATATATATATATATATATATATATATATATATATATATGTAATATATATGTATATGTTATATGTGTGTATATATATATAATATATATATATATGTATATATATATAATATATATACATATATGTATGTATATATATAATATATATATGTATGTATATATATATATATATATAATATATATATATATATGTATATATATAATACATATATATATATAATATATATATGTATATATGTATATATATAATACATATATATTATATATTTATATATATATATATATATATAGGTATACATATAATATATATATATATATGAATATATATATATATATAATATATATGTATATATATATTTGCATATATAATATATATATATATATATTTGTATATATACATATAATATATATATATTTGTATATATAATATATATATATTTGTATATATATAATATATACATATAGATGTATATATATATACATATATTTGTATATATATAATATATGTGTATATATATATATTTGTATATATACATATAATATATATATATTTGTATATATAATATATATATATATTTGTATATATAATATATATACATATAGATGTATATATATATACATATATTTGTATATATATAATATATATGTATATATATATGTGTACATATATAATATATATATTATATATATATATATGTATATATATATATAATATATATATATAATATGTATATATATATATATCTTATATATATAATATATATAACATAATATATCATATATCTATATAATATATATATATATATCTGATATATATAATATATATATAAGATAATATATCATATTTATATATAATATATATATATATATATTTATATATATATACATATATATATATATATATATATATGTAGAAGGATCACATTCTCAAAATGCTCATAAAAACATTATTTCTTGTAAAGAAAACTCATAAGAAAGTACATTTTCTAAAATTTAAGTGTTCAAAATGGGTTCAGATAAAGATTAATAACGATGAAGTATTAGTTTTATGGGTTAATCAATTCTTTAGAAATAGTGTATATATTCAGATAAAATATTAAAATTGGGAAAAACAAATTTAAAATATATTTTCTTATTCTATCACATGTATACGACACGGCGTTATTGAACGTTGTTTTCATTTGTTTTAATATACACACCAACAAGAAAGTATTAAGACTGATTTCATTTTATATAAGTTTTATTATTATAAATAAAACAAAAAATTATCATAGATTTTGTAAACAATGTAATCAAGCTGAAAAATAATAAGCAGTGCTTCTATCTACAGCTCGATTCTTCAATTTCAAATCGAATGTCTGAACAAACTTTTATGTAATGTCACATTTTATTATATATAAATAACACTTTTCCAATTTAACAAGTGTGCTATGACTCAATTCATTCCCATATGTTTCACTCATGTAGAATATTCACATTATTGCTTCAAATTGAATTACTCCACACATTCCAACCGTTAGAGGAAGTTCCAGTCAGTGAGACAAATTATGAGAATGATAGAAGCAGACAAAGAGATATAAATAAACAACGAAACACAAACAGCTTACGTTGTTAAAAACGTTCACGAATATTTGAAAACATTTTCGTTTAACAATGAACATGATAGGTTCTACTTCAACATATACGTTTTCCAATAATATATTCTTACTAGAAATATCATTTCAACTTGTTTGTATCAGTACTTGATTTGATCAGAAACATAGTTGGTTTGCACACAGAGTTGATTCAGGGAAATGCCACTGTTTTCTACATGTGATGAAGGACATTCTACAACCTATCTTTTATGAATTGTATTACTATATAGGATGTATTTGCTTTCATTGTGT
Organism: Sepiola atlantica; assembly: GCA_963556195.1. Classification (NCBI taxonomy): domain Eukaryota; kingdom Metazoa; phylum Mollusca; class Cephalopoda; order Sepiida; family Sepiolidae; genus Sepiola; species Sepiola atlantica. Next base: position 44,199,940 of record OY744523.1, read on the forward strand.
TGGCCTTTTTTTCCTTAACCTAATAAAGGTTACTAACGAGATATATCATATGGATGACCTCAATGAACGGTATCAAAGTTCTGATATGAAACCGACTCGGAAACAGAACGCAGAATTGCAAGTAAGAACTGACATATAGTTTATGGCCACCATTTTAGAGAAATATGTTGAATACTCGTGTAAAAAACAGACGTTGTTTTGTCTCGTATTCTTCAGTAACACAATGATATTAAGAGAAAGAAACGTATTTAGGGACATACTCAAAAATCGCCACTGCAATTGCTTTATAATCTAGTATATTAAATGTAAACCAATTGTTCTCCTCCTTTCAGTTACCAATCTGACATTAATCAAAAGAGTAAAAAGAGTCACCTCAATATTATAAATTATTTTATACGACTTTCATTCACATATCGTAAACGTTTTTCTGTTTGCAGTTTGCTATATGGCGTAACCGCATTTTGGGGGTACACACTTGTTTGATCTATTATCAGAGATTAACTTTTCTTCATTAAGAATTCAAATAATTCAACCTCACCATCATTCCTTAAAATACAATTATTCAGATAGTATTAATGTGGAAATCAAATTTAAAATGAGCACTAATTGTTTCGCATATACATAACCATTCAGCCAAATTTGTGCGATTAATCCCGGCGCAAAGACGAATCACATTTTTCAAATATCAACTTTCTTCGCTGTGTAATATCAGTTATCTTGAACTTTCTAATCAAACCAGAATATTTAAAAGGCTAATGTTAAAATAATTTTAAAAGGATGGAACATATTTAGCTATATTTAAAATGTGTATATATATATATATATATATATATATATATATATATATATATATAGTGTGTGTAGATTTCAATTTTGTGTAGAGAATCTGAATAACAGAGCTCAATGTAATTTAAACAGAGCAAAACAGAATTATAAAAAGAAAAACTATACACACATTAAGGTTGTACACATAACTTATTTCGACCCCTTTAATTAGGTCTCCTCAGACGTATAGACAACCACGTCAAAAAAAACCAAGGGTTTCAAGGGTTTTTTTTGACGTGGTTGTCTATACATCTGAGGAGACCTAATTAAAGGGGTCGAAATAAGTTATTATGTGTACAACCTTAATGTGTGTATAGTTTTTCTTTTTATAATTA
>OY744523.1:44208599-44241099 GCA_963556195.1 Sepiola atlantica
TAGTAAGAACTTCTTCTCACAGAGCTAAAAGTCGTGTTTTTCTTATTTCTTTTACTATTAGTTAACTTTTTATCAAGGATAGGAGCCACTAAAGGTTAACGAGATGAAACGATTGTCAGTCGAAATAAATCAATGCAATGAACTAACATTGATTACTTTTGGGCAGTTTTACGATAATTACTTGTTGACGTTGAGTTTGATTGTGACTATGTTGTACTCTGCAGGAAGGCAATCAAACGGTAATGTGTGTCAAGCTCTGTTTATGAAACAACCTCCTAACAGCAATCACATGTTGAAACAACACCCATTTTTGTTCCGTTATAGTAAGAAAATATTGGCCAGCTGCGTATGGCTAACGGTAATAAAACAAAGATCGCACCTCAGTCTATCACTTTCTTCAAAATAACAAACTCTTGGAAGCCAGAGTAGGTATGTCGCTTCTGTTGAGAAGAAACTCAAAAGAACAGATGAGATCATCCGTTATGTGATTCTAAAGTCGGGTTTTAAATCTGGCTAATGAAGAGAGCGTGCTCTGAGCGTCGACCTCCCAACATGGGGCATTATCACCCCATCTTAGGACCCTTATATAGGTAGATAATTATATAATGCTACTTTCTGAACTTTACTACTGCTATATAGATAACTGTACCCGTCCTGATAGGTGTATTACACAAGTGCACACACACACACCCACACACACACACACATATATATATATATATATATATATATATATATATATATATATATATATATATATATATATATATATTATATGTATATATATATATATTAATATGTATATATATATATATATATATATATATATATATATTAATATGTATATATATATATATATATATTAATATGTATATATATATATATATATATTAATATGTATATATATATATATATATATATATATATATATATATCTTGAGAGAGAGAGAGAGAAAGAGAGAGAGAAGGGGAGCAGTGTCAATGTGTTTACCTGTTTGATTGTATTATATAGATACATTGAGCTATCTTTTCTATGATCATAGCATACATACTTTCATTCGAGCGCGTTTATCAATCAATAATATCACACCTTTTCGAAGATGGTGTAAAGTTCTATAGCGCAAGTTTCTTCGATAGCTCTCTAACGTTTTGCCCACGCATGGTACTGTTTTGAAAATCATTACGCTTTCTATTCTATGTTCTTTAGGTTTGTTATTTTGTTTATGAATATCCAACGATCAAGATAACATCGCCTCTCTGAAATGCCGCGAATCTCAATTGCTGAATTGAACGATGAATATTTTTGTTTGGCTTGACATAATTCTTCAAAATGAGAATATGCTGTTGCGGCAGCAACTGCAATAACAACAATAGTACTAATGATAATTATTATATAAATAATAATAGTAATAATGATAATAATAATCACTATACTGTAATTAATAATAATAATTATGATGTTAATAATAATAATTATTATTATCATATTAATAATAATAAAAATGAATATAATGTTAATAATAACAATTATGATATTTATAATAATAAAAATAATAATACTATTAATTATTTATTAATAATAATTATGATATATATAATAATAATTATAATATAAATGATAATTATAATATTAATAATAATATGTATAATATATAGTGACTAAAGTTGTGTCAGTCTTAGTTGTTCGTTTTCTTTTTTTATTGGCGTCAGACAAGGCATGACGTTTCTTGATAGAAAGAGCTAACTAGAACGTGAAATGATTATCATCAACACAGGATATACCTATTGACCTTAGCCTTGAAAAGACCAAGGTTATAAGTAAGCAGAAAACCGTTAGCAGAAAGAGAGTCCTACAAGTCTGCAGTCTTTTCTAAAAAAAAACACTTGAAGAAGGGGTACTATAACGAGGCACCTCAAAAGTCAATTGTTGAAGACCACTAAACGAACGAGTCAAATGATCTTTATCAAATGAAACAGGGACTACACCAGCCAATTCTGAACTATACAGGCCATTATAATACTTTAACAGTTTACATATGACATATTTCAAAGTGAAGTGTGACATACCGCTTGCTTACATGCAGCCGGTCATACCCTCTTTATGAGATGCCTAGACACAAAACAAAAAATAATAGTTCAAAAATAAGCATACCCATATTTATACAGACTGATTTATATTTATCCGAAATATAATGTGTCTATTTACTTTGCCTGTTTATAAACAAATACGCTAGTTACAATTTAAGCATGCCAGCCTGACGAAAAGTATATTCAAAGTTTAAGCCTGAGAGACCTATATACATTCATAGACCTTTTATAGTGAGGATACGACTATTAAATATTAGATCTGGCCATGAAATTTGCGCGTTTATGCAGATTTTATTTCGACCAGTTTTCAAAATACTAAGAAATCTATATACTACAAACTATCTGTGAAGGCTGTGTGTGTGTTTGTTGCCAAGCGGATTACGTTACGCCATCGTTTTGTGACGTTATTCATTAAAAAGGGGAGTGGAGATAACAGTGTTTAGTGTATTACAACACTAAAGAATAGCTGCATGCATGCCAACAGTGAGATGAGGGATACTGTGCATAGTCGATAACGTCACAAATTGATGATGCCATCAATCAAATCGGTGATAGAGAACGGGAAATAGATCCTTTATTATGCTTTACAAATCGACTGAGAACCGGAGACGTTGCCCGTCTAGTATTCTTCAAAAATTAAAGTTGCAAAATAGAATTACAGATACAACATCTGATATAGATGTATGGCCTCTTCTAAATGAGGATGCGTCATTTGAATATGTCACATTTTTATTTTATTTCATTTTTTTCTCTCAAGCAAATACTTGCCCTCTTTATGATAAAATATATACGTTAGGGGTTTATTTAGACTCTTTACATATCTGGTTTGTTCCGGTAAGACAGTCACAGTAAGACATCGTCTTGCTACTATAACTGTAAACAACTTATTACTTCGCGTATTTAGTTTAAGTCAAAATTTAATGAACAGGGTGTATTTCCAAGTACTCACAATACATACTCATATGAACACGTGACATCGTACCATCGGACTACATCATAGTGGATTTCACATCCAATGTCAACAAATGTGTGTCATAATCCGTCCTATATGAAGCCACTATTTTTTTAATTCTTAAATCATCTACCTTCCTTCTAAATTTTCTTCATCATTCAACTGACAATCCATCCGTCGTATTCACCTTTATCCTCGAGTAGTTGCTGGCTTTCATGAGCCGCTTTCCATCAGTAAAATAATTCCCGTCTCTCTTCTAAATCTTCAGTAAGTAAAACAGTAAGAAAATAATTTATGTTTAACAAAGAAAATGCTTCTTTAAACTTAACTTTAGCATGAATTACTGATAGAACGACTAGGACGCATCTTTGAACAAAACAGAATCTAATTAACTTGAAGTCTTGTACGGTTAATTAAACTTGTTTTTTTCTATTTTCGTTTCGCATTAAGGCGAACATTTCCATTTCATCTGATTCAAATTAATTTCGTGATTTTTCGTCATACGATCATTTTTTCTGAACATTTTACATTAATAACATGAGAAAATATGGCGTAACTTTTTTCGGTAAACGTTGCATTGCCCTGTGTTTGTATGTAAAATTATACTTGACGCACTGAACATTGGTCGTTTTTAATGAAACATTTGCAGTTTGTATTTGTTTTTGTTTAATACCAGCTCTCTGTGCATAGTGACACAATAAATTCGAACTCAATATTTAGAAAATCAATAAAAAAATAACTGAAAGTCCCTAAATTAACAATAAACAGTTGGTATCGGTGAAGATTACTGGAGAATATCTGTAAACTATTAATTTTGAAAACAAAACAAATTATTTAGAATTTGCAATGGAATAGTTCCGTTTAGTTGATATGTGGTGAAAATAAGAGCCAACAGAGAACGGCATCTATTTCATAGTAACAGAGGAAAAAGAGCCCGATCTTAACATGATCATATTTTCTTTTACTTTTGCATCTAGTGGGTGATCTTATGGGATCAGGTTGCATTCTATCTATCTTCTTTAGTTTCGAACATGTTTTAAAAGCACTATAAACAAAACGCTTATCGTACATGATATTTTCTTTTTTTTTTCAATCACTGTATTTAGCTATGTAACACGGCCAGAAAGACGCATAACTTACATAGACTCCGGGAATGATTCCTCAATGTTTTGCCTGTTATATATATATTAATAGATTCATAGATAAGTAAGGAGGGTATAGACAACTTCGGAGTAATCATAATTCATTTAAACTGCTAACTATTTCATTGATGGATAGAAATGTTGCTGGAAAATAATTAACCAGTCATAAGAGTAAATGCAAGTCGTAGGGAGAAAACTAATCACACAAGTCTGGCATCGCTGAAAATCTAATAAATATATATACCTTTGCCTCAAATTGGTGTCTAGATTTATTCTCCATCTTAAGTAAGTACCACCTACTCTTCTGCGCAAACATTCTAAAAACATTTTCTTTCAAGTTTTTGCGACATTCTCTTTAAAAGCAAAGAGAGTATTCTCTCGAACTTTATGTAGTACTCATTTGAAATGCTTCCTCTTAGCCTCGCAATAATCTTCATAGCATTATTTGTTCTCTACACTATCTCTATTTTGCTCAATAGAGCAATGGTAAAAATCGGTTAAGTATACTTTTCATTATTTTATTTTACTTTATAATGCTTAGTAAAAATAAATATGGTATGAGCATTGCCATGATAAAATGATAAACTACAACAACATATTTATGTCAATTAGAGCTTTTGTATATAAATAGGTGAGGATTTGCTAAATTTAAAAGATGTTAATTAGCATTTTAAATATGAATATAACATTCCGGGAATAAAATGTCTCCCACGTTATCTATATGCACACACGTTTCTGAGATTACGTTTTTATTTATTATGACAATAACATTTTAGTTAAATTTCCAATAAATATCAATTCTCTTTTTCGGCATATCATAGTTTTATTACAAAACGCACATGAATTATTTACAACTATTATTAAATAAAGAGATACATGAGTCGTTCCACATTTCTGTTTATTAATAAAACAGATCATGACAGAAATTACTGTGAAATCATGTGTATGGACAACTTTCATCCGAATAACTACTAACGTCACTCACTGCATAACCCAGTGAGTATAATTTGGACGTATCTGTAAATAATAGTTTAAGTTCTGAACTGTTCAATTTGGACGTATCTGTAAGTAATAGTTTAAGTTCTGAACTGTTCAATTTAGACATTTCTATGCAGGTGTACAAGCATTCATAGATATGTCGAATATAATTTATATTATGTGCGTCTGTGTAATATACCATTTCATATCATTAAGTAGAACAATACTGTTTGTTGATGTTAAACTACATTACATAAAAGGAAAATATACATATATGCAAAAACATACATTATTTGTATTCTATTTATATCGAGCCATATGCTATTGGTCAATACGTGCATAACTCCATAACATTAGCTGGAGCAATGTTGTTGGCCGATGTCAAACTACATTAAATACCATTTTGAAAAAATGGTTAATTGAAAATACTTTTCCATCACATTTGCCTCCTAATGTTGATAGAATAAGACACCCAGTTAATAGTTCATGTGGGCAAATATAGTTCTGTTAGAAATGGAACGTGACATCGGAGCAGCATTTTTTTAATATATTCATCTGAATGATTATTGAACAGTACACATTAAAATGATAGCACACAAAAGAAAAACATCCCCCAAGTTGCTATAATAAATTTAGCAATTACATAAACCTTTACAAAATTCCCAGTTCATAAGGCCATTGAAATCAACGCCGAAATCAAGATTGCTCATTGTTATTCGCACTAACCTTCCGATGATATTTAGTGAGCATTCCTTATCCACTAATCGACTATTTAGCTCAATGACGCGTAAGCAATTTGAATAAGCAATATAAATGATTTTAAAATATAAGTACTTGCAATTAAAAACAAAATTCTACCACATAAAACGAAAAGTGGTGACCAACACAAATAACGATACCATGTAATATTTGGAAAGAGTAACTTTTTAAATAGGCCATTAAAGTTGGGCGGGTGGTAGATTATCAGCAGGTGATCGTTTGCCAGATTGCTATTTACACTTTACTAATACACTATCTGAGAATAAGAGATTTATGAGATGTTGTATGTTACACGACGCCCAGTAACGTTTTCTTAATTACAAAAGTATATCAAATATTATAAATCGTACGTAGTAATAAATATACCCTACTTCGAGTTGAGTAAAGATCAAATACTAATAATAGTAAGATGAAAAAGAGTATGAGAATGGTGAGTGTGTGCAAAGTAAAATACGTGCAAGAGAAGAAGTTGACGAAGCAGAGTATGATGAACACGTTGTATTAAACACTACGGCAGTAAAATAACACGTGTGTGCCCAAATAAATCGGCAAACTAATCAATACGTAATATACAACAAGTGATAAATGTAGCCGACTAAAAGGGAACGTTGCTATGAGTAGGCATGATAGAATAATATATATTTCGTGGAATCAGATCTAGGGGAAATCGTTTTTCTTTCAAAACCTATGAATAATTAAGTAAACTATAAACATAACGGTTTGTGTTTCTTCTTTACACTGACACTAAAAATGTGTTGTGAATATATAATAAATGAGTGTGAGATTATATGTGTTTTGTACGCAAGGCAACATTGCGATCTTGAGATCCTATGTAATCTGATATTTCTAGCAACCATTTACATCTGAATTAGAATGAAACTAAAGATGACAAAATGCCTTGCTATTCGTTTATAGAAATATAATTGTGCTTGTTTTGGCAAAATGCGTGAGCTTGCTTTTTTTACTAGTAAAATAATAAAATATTCAATGTCAAAAAGAAAGTTCAATACAACATTATGCTATTTGGGATAGATATATTTACCATACAATAAGATCCATGCTGATTTATTAGGACCTTCGAATGTATAAATCTATATATATGGATATTAATATATATAATATATATTTAAATATATATATATATATATATATATATATATATATATAAATATATATTTAAATATATATATATATATTTAAATATATATATAAATATATATATATATATATTTAAATATATATATATATGTATATATATAAACACATTTTTAAATATATATATATATATAAATATATATTTAAATATATATATATATATTTAAATATATATATATATATATTTATATATATATATATATATATATGTGTGTGTGTGTGTGTGTGTGTGTGTGTGTGTGTGTGTGTGTGTATACATGTATACATTTATATTCTAAATATGATTTTTACAGGACAAACATTTCCAATAAATCGATAGTGTTGGTCTGGAGCTCTAATAAAACTATTATGATATAATAGAAATTTCATTAACTGTACGAACAATTTCTCAGAAATTAACCAATTAATCCTTTTTTTATTTTCATTAATTTCTTTCTGCCAGGCAATAAAATATATGTAATATTCGAAACATATGAGCCATTTATTTTTCCTGATGAGGTTGTTATCTGTGCTCTTAAAATAATTTTAAAAAAAGTCTCATACTTTTCGATATTAGGCATGGCTTGGATGTAAGACAATACAATTGTATGTAAATAAAAGAAACTGATATTTGTGAGAATTTGCTTTTTACATCCGATGTGGTTTCTATGATTCTATCATATATATATATATACATATATATATATATATATATATATATATATATATATATACATATATATATATGTGTGTGTGTATATATATATATATATATATATATATATATATATATATATATATATATATTTATGTATATATAGATGTATACATATGTGTGTGTGTGTGTAAAGCGAGAAAGAGGGGAGGGTTCGAGAGAGAGAGAGAAACGTCCCCACAGCCATAAACAAGGATAGAATGCGAGCGGGTTTTTCTTGTATCGAAAGAGAATAACATCATGCATAAGTTTGAAAATACATTTTCAACATTAACATGCTATATACAAAGCGCCATTTTAAATGATATTGAAAGCTTTGCGTTTGTAAATTCACTGACTTTAATATCAAAATGTTCACGTTTCTAAGGTTATTGCACAGACAAATACACAATGTGGAGCATGAAATAAATACGTTATAGTGTTAAAGAAGTTTCAACGTGCGAACACATATATTGCAAACAATTCATTTGATAAGACTAACTGCAAATAACTTACTGACACATAAGTAAACAAGTCTAACAAATAAAATATCAACTTTTTGGCAGAAACTGACTACAGTAATTAACAGATTATCTTTCTTGACTGATCCACTGATTTTAATGGTTCCGTAATTATTCTAATTTTTGTAGCGCGATTTGTTTTTAGTGTCAAATACTCCGCAGTTTCCGATATCAATATTGTCATTGGAGCCGATTCTCATTCAATAGCACATTTTATGACGTAAACAAATGCAACGAGTAGCTTGAGGCGGAATCTGTATCATAGGGTAAACTTATGTTCGTGCAGTTTAGCAATCGTCGTGATCGTCCTTTGACAAGGTGCATCGTCTTGTTGAAAAATACTATTTTTTTATTTGGGCGTTTTTTAGCGATTACCTTCTTCAAGCTCCGCAATAATGTCATACAATAAAGCAATTCATTGTATGCGGATGTTTACGTCAATGTGGGAAAGTATCACCTGCCGCTGTCAACGCAGCGCACTGACAATTTGACTCTTGGGTAGAGTGATGGATTCATGTGTCATCCACACATTAAACATAAATATAGGCATTTTTTAATGAGGCAGATTACTTCAGTAATAGATCCAATCCTCTTAAACTAATACTAACAACACACAGAATTTTATGAAAACGAGATATATTTGCGGAGATTTGTGCTTCTCACATTTTTTCGATAACCTTTGATAACGAAAGATGTTCTGCTTCGGTCTATTCTGACAAGCAAGATTTTAAACTTAATCGGATATCATAAGATCGATGCAACCCATGGTATACTAAACAGACACAGCTACGTATAAGTTTGAATAAAATTAGCCATTAATTTCCCCCTTATCTCTCTCTACCGTGTATCTCTTTACGTGTTTCTTTCTATCATTCCCTATCGCTCAATATACGTATATATATATATATATATATATATATATATATATGGGAAGAGAAGGATGAAGGTAATCCGACGTGATGGTAAAATGAAAAAGGAAAACCAAAAACTGGATGTTTTTTATGTGTACATCAACGTTTCGTCTTTATTTATAAGACTTCATCAGGATGATGATATAGGGAAAAGATATCATGCAAGCACAGATACATGAAGGGTAGACATGTTGGGAAGAAAAATAAAATAAAATGAAAAATAATGGCTGCGTCTTGCTGGACGTCCGTACTTGTTAGAGAATGAAAATGAGTGGGAGAAAAAAGGGGAAGGGTGGAGGGAGCAAGGACTACTGTGGCTGGCGATGAGAGAAAGAGGTGGGGGATGAGCAGGGGTAAAATGGATGGCAGAGAGAGATTGGAGGAAGAGGGGGAGGGGGTGTTTGACCAGATGGCTGTGGTCGAGATTGAAGGGGAAGAGTGAGTTGGAATGTTTGTGTGTGGGGGGTGTATGCAGGGAAAATGGGGATGGGTAGAGAGGGAGGGGGGCTGTGATTTTGGTGGATGGGCGAAAGTTATGGTCTTAGAGAGCGTTTGGAAAAAATGAGGGAATTTAAGAAGAGGTATGGGAGAAAATAGATGAGAGGGGGAAGAGGGAGGATTTGTCGTGATAGGGTGTGAAATATTTGAAATATTTGGAAAATGATAGCAATGAGTGAGGGATTGGAGTGGGTGGGGGAGGGGGGTGATTGAAAGGGTGGGTGAGGAATATTTTAAATATTTGGAACATGAGAAAGTTTATTTGGACTGTAGTATTAAAAATGTGAGGGAAAAAAGTGAGGAAAAATAAGAGAAGATTCAGGGAGAAGAAGGAAGGGTGTGGGTGAATGGAAGAGTGTCATAAGGTTAGAGATGAAAATAAAAGTTAGCCATGATCAGGCAAAAGACTTTGTTCTGTGAGGATGATCTTGCTTATTAAGGGTGATAGGTTAAAGAAACCATTTCGCTGCTTGATGGTAGTGGAGGATGTGATGAGGGCGGTTTCCAATAATCTTCGCCGAGATTTGTTGTGGATGTGTTTAGTGATTTTGGCTTGTTCAAATTTGAATGCATGACCATATTCTAGAGCATGGGAGAAAAGTGCACTAAGAGGGTTGTTGTTTTTTATGTCCCTTTTATGTTCATTTAATCGTTTCTTTAATTCACGTTGTGTTTCTCCCACGTAGAATTGATGGCAATCATTGCAAGGGACAGTGTATAAGCCGGCATGGGATGTGGGTGTTTTTTGGAAATGTCTGGATGTGTTTAAAGTTTGTTTTATGGATTGAGAAGTGGTTTGTACTATTGGAATGCCTAGTTTGTTGAGCGTGTTGCAACCCTCTTAGTGCACTTTTCTCCCATGCTCTAGAATATGGTCATGCATTCAAATTTGAACAAGCCAAAATCACTAAACACATCCACAACAAATCTCGGCGAAGATTATTGGAAACCGCCCTCATCACATCCTCCACTACCATCAAGCAGCGAAATGGTTTCTTTAACCTATCACCCTTAATAAGCAAGATCATCCTCACAGAACAAAGTCTTTTGCCTGATCATGGCTAACTTTTATTTTCATCTCTAACCTTATGACACTCTTCCATTCACCCACACCCTTCCTTCTTCTCCCTGAATCTTCTCTTATTTTTCCTCACTTTTTTCCCTCAAATTTTTAATACTACAGTCCAAATAAACTTTCTCATGTTCCAAATATTTCAAATATTCCTCACCCACCCTTTCAATCACCCCCCTCCCCCACCCACTCCAATCCCTCACTCATTGCTATCATTTTCCAAATATTTCAAATATTTCACACCCTATCACGACAAATCCTCCCTCTTCCCCCTCTCATCTATTTTCTCCCATACCTCTTCTTAAATTCCCTCATTTTTTCCAAACGCTCTCTAAGACCATAACTTTCGCCCATCCACCAAAATCACAGCCCCCCTCCCTCTCTACCCATCCCCATTTTCCCTGCATACACCCCCCACACACAAACATTCCAACTCACTCTTCCCCTTCAATCTCGACCACAGCCATCTGGTCAAACACCCCCTCCCCCTCTTCCTCCAATCTCTCTCTGCCATCCATTTTACCCCTGCTCATCCCCCACCTCTTTCTCTCATCGCCAGCCACAGTAGTCCTTGCTCCCTCCACCCTTCCTCTTTTTTCTCCCACTAATTTTCATTCTCTAACAAGTACGGACGTCCAGCAAGACGCAGCCATTATTTTTCATTTTATTTTATTTTTCTTCCCAACATGTCTACCCTTCATGTATCTGTGCTTGCATGATATCTTTTCCCTATATCATCATCCTGATGAAGTCTTATAAATAAAGACGAAACGTTGATGTACACATAAAAAACATCCAGTTTTTGGTTTTCCTTTTTCATTTTACCATCACGTCGGATTACCTTCATCCTTCTCTTCCCATTTTGTCGAAATGGAAAACCAAACCTTCCAGCAGAAGCTACGGAAATATAAGAACACACTATTCGCAGCCAACTCCCACAACAACAGGAGAAACTTTCTGCTGAGATGCATCGAAGAAAAGGTCATACCCGCAAGTACATTTACATTTCTAAAGCAATCGCACCACATTTTTCCTGACTACATTCAAACATATTTAACATCATCTGCAAACCTACTAAAACACAAGAGTTCACACCTTTTCCACGAGGCCAGAACATTGGGCATCAACCTCAAAAATAATAAAACAATACTGCCCAACACTATCGATAACATCACTAAATCCATCAAAAGATTCAACACACAACATACAACCAGACTAAACAACAAACTCAACAAACTTATCCAAAACAGCAAATGGAAAACTCTAGGACGTCCGGAACTCATAAACAACCTCACCACCTATAAACTTTCTAACATAGAAACTGAAGCTCTCAATTTCGGTTTAAAATTCGCCACTGGAATACACTCTAACACCACCACCAACACAGTTCTAAAAAATTACAGACACACTGACACAGATTTCACCAAAGGCTTCATTCAAGGCATAATCTCAACTACCACCACTCTCCCTAATGACCCCGTCTTACCCAAGAGATACATAGACACTCTTAAACACCTAGCTAACAACAACAACATACTCATATCGCAATCTGACAAAGGAGGGGGCATAGTAATCATGGACAAACATTCATATATCAAAAAAATATCTACTCTATTATCCGACGAAAACACATACACTAAAACTGACCAAAAAACTATAGATAAAAACATAGAACATTTTAACAAATCTTTCAAACACCTAATTAAGAACAACAAAAAATGGGCATCAAACATTGAGTATCACCCTATCATTCCCACATTATACGGGCTCCCCAAAACCCACAAACCTGACACCCCCATGCGTCCAATTGTATCAAGCATAGTTAGCACCACACACAAAATCGCACGGGCCATAGCTAACATCCTCACTCCACTAATGGGTACCATCAGTCCCTCCCACATAAAAAATTCAGGCGACCTTCTTAGCAGAATAAAAAACATCAACGTAGAAAATAAAAATATACACAGCCTAGATGTAACTTCGCTCTACACTAACGTACCTGTAAAAAAATGCCTACACTTACTTCACACACATATAAAGAAAATAAAAACCGACCTACCTTTTCCCCCCAACACTTTTATAGAAATAATTAGACTCATCACTGACATAACATATTTCCAATTTAACGAAGTATTCTACAAACAAAAATTTGGACTCCCCATGGGCAACCCCCTTAGCGGTGTATTGGCCTGCCTCTTTTTAGAATTCTTAGAATCCGGTCCTTTCAAATATAGACTACCTCCTAACATCGAATACTTTAGATACATAGATGATATTTTAATTTTCCTCCCCACAGACACACAAATCATTCATGTTAAGGATAAACTCAACACAGTAGAACCCTCCATAAAATTCACCCATGAGACTGAAATAAACGGCTCTATTCCCTTCCTTGATACTCTTATAATTAAGTCCAACAATAAACTAGAATTTAAGGTACACCGCAAAAACACTCACAAAAATGACTACATACATTTCTACTCCCACCATCATAGCAAGATCAAAACAGGTATAATTATAGGCTTCTTCCTACGCGCCCTTAGAATATGTAGCCCCCCACACATAGATGAAGAAATAAAATACATTTTTAATTCCCTAAAAACATTGCAATACCCCACACATTTCATATTAAATGCCAAGAAAAAAGCCTTCCAAATATTCTCCAGAAACACCACACAAAAAAATCAAACCCCTAACACCTCTCTCATAGACAGACCCCTTCTCCTACCCACGCATTCCAATAACACATCCATATGCAACACGCTCAACAAACTAGGCATTCCAATAGTACAAACCACTTCTCAATCCATAAAACAAACTTTAAACACATCCAGACATTTCCAAAAAACACCCACATCCCATGCCGGCTTATACACTGTCCCTTGCAATGATTGCCATCAATTCTACGTGGGAGAAACACAACGTGAATTAAAGAAACGATTAAATGAACATAAAAGGGACATAAAAAACAACAACCCTCTTAGTGCACTTTTCTCCCATGCTCTAGAATATGGTCATGCATTCAAATTTGAACAAGCCAAAATCACTAAACACATCCACAACAAATCTCGGCGAAGATTATTGGAAACCGCCCTCATCACATCCTCCACTACCATCAAGCAGCGAAATGGTTTCTTTAACCTATCACCCTTAATAAGCAAGATCATCCTCACAGAACAAAGTCTTTTGCCTGATCATGGCTAACTTTTATTTTCATCTCTAACCTTATGACACTCTTCCATTCACCCACACCCTTCCTTCTTCTCCCTGAATCTTCTCTTATTTTTCCTCACTTTTTTCCCTCACATTTTTAATACTACAGTCCAAATAAACTTTCTCATGTTCCAAATATTTCAAATATTCCTCACCCACCCTTTCAATCACCCCCCTCCCCCACCCACTCCCATCCCTCACTCATTGCTATCATTTTCCAAATATTTCAAATATTTCACACCCTATCACGACAAATCCTCCCTCTTCCCCCTCTCATCTATTTTCTCCCATACCTCTTCTTAAATTCCCCCATTTTTTCCAAACGCTCTCTAAGACCATAACTTTCGCCCATCCACCAAAATCACAGCCCCCCTCCCTCTCTACCCATCCCCATTTTCCCTGCATACACCCCCCACACACAAACATTCCAACTCACTCTTCCCCTTCAATCTCGACCACAGCCATCTGGTCAAACACCCCCTCCCCCTCTTCCTCCAATCTCTCTCTGCCATCCATTTTACCCCTGCTCATCCCCCACCTCTTTCTCTCATCGCTAGCCACAGTAGTCCTTGCTCCCTCCACCCTTCCCCTTTTTTCTCCCACTCATTTTCATTCTCTAACAAGTACGGACGTCCAGCAAGACGCAGCCATTATTTTTCATTTTATTTTATTTTTCTTCCCAACATGTCTACCCTTCATGTATCTGTGCTTGCATGATATCTTTTCCCTATATCATCATCCTGATGAAGTCTTATAAATAAAGACGAAACGTTGATGTACACATAAAAAACATCCAGTTTTTGGTTTTCCTTTTTCATTTTACCATATATATATATATATATATATATATATATATATATATATATATATATATATATATTTGCCTCTATCTTTCTCTCTCTCTCTATCCTTATCTATCTCTCTATATATATTTATCTATATAAATATCTCTATCTCTCTCTCTATATATATATATATCTCCCTCTCTCTCCCCCTCTCTCTCTCTCTCTCTATATATATATATATATATATATATATATATATTCGAGTTGAAAAGTGGCATTTGTTCGAAGTGCGAATCGTGCAAACGACTGAAACGGTATCCTCGCACTGAACATTTAGCAAAGACAAAAGGGATACGTATGTGGAAAATAATAATACAAAACTATTTTTCATTAAATAATTATATATATATATATATATATATTATTTTATATATATAAATATATATATATATATATTTATATATATATATATTTATATGTATATTTATATATATATATATATATATATATATATTTATATACATAAATATATAAATATATATATATATATATATATATATATATATATAAACATATATATATATATTTATATATTTGTGTTATAATGGAATAATTCCAGAGGGAAATCTGGGTATGAGAGCTCAATGTAGCTCAATGTAGTAAACAGAGCTAGATAAAAGCGGATATAATGAAAAACTCAAATATACCAAGAAGGAAAATAAAAATAAATTGAGGAATAGAGGCCGAAAAGTAATATGGTTCACACGATATTACTGCCAACTATCTAACATCAACATCGTGAAAGTATTCTTGAACCTGATAGATAAACATTTTAGCATGAATAATCCACTTAGGAAGATATTTAATAAAAATAATCATTAAAATCAGTTACTCTTGCACCAAGAACATGGACAGAATAATCAGCACCCATAATCGTAAATTACTAAACAATTCTAGTTACAATTCTTGTCAATGTAGATAAATATAATTGTCAAGTGAAAAATAACTGCCCACTGAACGGTAACTGTAAAGTTGAGTGTGTGGTTGATAAGGCCACTATTCATTCGGAAGATAACAACAGGGATGAAAAAGTTTACATCGGCATCTCCGCGGGAAACTGGAAACAACGTTGTTATGACCACAAACACTCTTTAAATAACCCAGAACTCAAGAACAAAACGGAGTTAGCTAAACAATGGTGGCTTCTGAAAAATGAGAACCGGTCCCTGCTGGTTTCCTGGTCAATCTTATGTTACTCGGATGTTCAAAATAGATTTAGGCAACGATGCAATTTATGTCTAGAGGAAAAAATAAGAATCCTAAAATATGATCTCAATAATATCTTAAATAAACGAGATGAGCTTATGGCCAAATGCAGACATAAATATAAATTTAAAATAACCAATGACTAGTAATCCGATGGACCTCCAGATTTGTAACGATGAAGATACCAAATTGAATAACATTATTTATGGTAACCCCCGCTCCCTAAATATTTATGATAATATCTGTTATAGACACAGAATTACCGACTTGGTGATATATATAATGTGTGTATGCGTATATAATAGTGTTTTTTATAAGATAGCGTTACGAAAATGTTTCTGCAGGTAATACACTAGTTATGTAATTAATATCAGTATAAATGTCAAATATTACCACTAGATTTCATTAGACTTGAATTAGGGTATAACAATAGATTATCAAATTTATCTAAAATATAAATAAGGTAAGACTAATTTTTAGGATTCATATTGTATCAGTAAGAATATAGAGTGTTATGTAAATATTGTGTGTAGGTGTGTAGATATATATATATATATATATATATATATATATATATATATATATATATGTATGTGTGTATGTATGTATGTGCGTATATGTATATGTGTGTGTGTATAAGTATGTATATGTTTACATGTGTAAGTATATGTAACTACATGCGTAGGAATTTGGTTAATATTTCAAATAGATTCAGGGAGATATATATGTATATATGTATATATATATATATGTGTATGTGTGTATGTGTGTATATGTATGTGTGTGCGTATGCATATGTATGTATATATGTGTGTATGTGCGTATAATTTTATTTCAATTAGATTCTCTTTCTTGGAATCCAGACGGACTGAAAATCTATGACACGCAATTTATCTATTTCTTCTCCTTCTCTATGCCTGGCTACTTGTTCCTTTCTTTCTTTTCTCTGAAATAAATTATTGCATCGAGAATTATGTGATTTCGTGTTATTATATTTTATGTTATATATTTATATATATATATATATATATAAATATATGTATATAAATATATATATATATATATATATAAATATATATATATATATAAATATATATATATATAAATATATATATGTAAATATATATATATATAAATATATATATATATAAATATATGTATACACATATATATATATAAATATATATATACATATATAAATATATATATATACATATATATATACATATATAAATATATATATATATAAATATATACATATATATATAAATATATATATATAAATATATATATATAAATATATACATATATATATATAAATATATACATATATAAATATATATATATATATGAATATATATATATAAATATAAATATTTAAATATATATATATATATATAAAAATGTATGTATATATGTATATATATATATAAATATGTATATATATATATATATAAATATATAAATATATATATAAATGAATATATATATATATATATGAATATATATATATATAAATATATATATATATAAATACATATATATATATATATATGAATATATATATATATATGAATATATATATATAAATATATATATAAATACATATATATATATGTATAAATATATATATATATATATATATATATATATATATGTATATATATATATATGTATATATATATATATATATATATATATATATATATATATGTATATATATATATATGTATATATATATATATATATATATATATATATATATATTTCTGCGATAAGTTAGTCCCGCTCTAGGATTGAACATTGTATACGACAAGACGCTTCCCGTGCTTCCCGCGCTTCCCGGGTAAGTGTTATTTAATTTCAATTACTGTCTGGATCAATTTCTGGCAGTCGCGGTGTAATGAGCGTATTTCTTGTTATTCTAGACTTTATCTACGAACTGTATCTGTTAGGGGTAAGAGAACCCAAACCGACATCGTCTCTAGGTGAAAAACATATGATATTTAACAAATATTTATAGTTAAAAGTCCCTTTAAAGATATAATGATCTTAAAAATAGACCATTGTTTCAAATTGAAAAGTTTGTTGTTATTTCTGCAATAAGCCAGTTTCGTTCGTGCGTTGAACACTACAGACGATAAGACGCTCATCCTGTTTTCCAGATAAGTGTATCAAGATTTTAATTACTGTTTGTATCGATTTCTCGCTCGACTCCTGATTCTAGATTGAATCTGGTAAATGCGTTCTAGACCATGCAACCGTCACTCCTATACTGATGCGTGTAAGAGAGCCCGAAACAACATCGTGTGTAGGTTGAAAACACTATAATATTTAAATAAATATATATACTATATATATATATATATATATATATGTATATATATATAGTCATCCACATATAGACTGTTTCGCAGCTCATCAGTGCGGCTAGACCAGTTAGTGCCTCAAGCCGGGATCGAAACGCAACAGTCGAGCTGACAGTCGGCGATGTTAACCCCTACGCCATCGTGCGACACTGACTGAATGTAAGTTGTATCTCAATGTAAGCATTTCAATTGCCAGAGCTCGAATTGGTGTTTACCTTATGAGCATTGGCTTTTTTTACGCTAATGGCAGGTGGAAATACCCTTACAAACATAAGCTCAACTCGGGGGGGGGGGAGCTTTATATAGTCATCCACATACAGACTGTTTCGCTGTTTCACAGCTAATCATATATATATATATATGTATATATATATATATATATATATATATATATATATATATATAGTATACAAATGTGTTTAACTATTACAGTGCTAATACATTTTCTCAAATGTAATTTCCAAATGTAATTTCCTCGCTTGGATGATGAATAAGGCCGTAGGGTAGAATAAATAATTGCACCGGTGATTATGTTATTCCGTGTTACTTTACTTTATTTGATTTTTGCTCTGTTTATTACATTGAACTCTCATACACGGATTTCCTTCCGGAATGTTTCTACTCAAACAAGCCATATATATATATATATATATATATATATATATATATATATATATATATATATATATATATATATATATATATAGTACGTCAATGAAAATTAGTAAGACCTGCAAATGGAAGCAAATCGGTATTTTCAGTTGTTCAAAACAAGGAGTAGTTTAGTTAATAAAAACATTTATTTTTCATCTCTTTTTTTCCTTAAACCAGGCTTTTCAAAGATTAAAATCTTATCATCAGAGGAAAAATTATGATTGATAAGTGTACAGGGTAGGACTGTCAAAGTTCCAAATTTGAAAAAGTTTTCTTTTAAAATTAAAAATTAAAAATTAAAGAAATTCAAAAAAACTACTTTAAAAAATGTTTCCAAAAGGTTCAAACGGGCATGGGAATCACCAATAACGAAATCCAAAAAACGTAGGGCTCAGAAATATTGGTAAATCCGGAGGAATCTGCATAAAAAGCAAACGACGGCGATTTCACTCAGGTCTGTTGTCCACGGAGAGGAATCAAATAAAAACGGCCATTTCAAGGAAAACAATATTCTTCCTGTTTTCAGTTAAGCGTATTCCAAGGCAAAAGCTCCATTGACGTACCATATTTTTGCTCTATCCAGTATATTGAGCTTTCCTTATTTCACAATAGGTCCAACTCTCTAAAAGTTTACCTTTTAGTTATAATTTACATATATATATATATATATATATATATATATATATATATATATATATATATATATATATATATTTATATATATATATATATATATATATATATATATATATATATATATAGGTAAACATACAAATGGAATAAAGGATAAGCAAATAAACAACGCGTAAAATCAACTCAAAATCACATATTGAATAGTTCTACCAAAATATTTCAATTTTTAAAATACAATTATCATCAGTTGGTAGCAGAACTTTAATTAAAAAAACAGAAAAGTTTTGCAATTTATACAAAGAACGAAATTTAGAAAACAAAATATAGTCACGTGTAATAAACAGTAGAAAGGGAGAAAGAAAAAAAAGTAGGTTAAAAAAGAAAAAGAAAAGGAAAAGAGAAAGAGAGAAAAAATCAACCGTTAGCATGTAAAAGCCAATCGGAAACGCTGTAAGTAATAAAGTTGAGAAGGAAGATTAGTAGTAATTTAAAATGAATGACAGCAAGGAATTTAACAAAGAAGGATGTGGATGATGAGGAGGAGAAGGAGGAAGAAGGATAACAGTTGTAGAAGTTATCCGTTATCATAATGATTTCGATATATATATATATATATATTATAGATTTATATATATATATATATATATATATATATATATTATAGATGTATATATATATATATATATATATTATATATTTATATATATATATATATTATAGATTTATATATATTATATATATATATATTATAGATTTATATATATTATATATTTATATATTATAGATTTATATATATATATATATTAGATTTATATATTATAGATTTATATATATATATATATTATAGATTTATATATATATATATTATATATATATATATATATATATATATATTATAGATTTATATATATATATATATTATATATATATATATATATTATAGATTTATATATATATATATATATATATATATATATATATATTATAGATTTATATATATATATATATATATATTATAGATTTATATATATATATATATATATATATATATATATATATATATAAAGAGTCAGAAAGAGGGGTTCGTTGCTTATTCCACGTAACCTTCCTATCATAATTTTCAATATATATACATCTATATATATATATATATATATATATATATATATATATTTAGAGAGAGAGAGAGAGAGATAGAGAGAGTTAGATAGATAGATAGATAGATAGATGTGTGTGTGTGTGAACAATACAATGTCAAATTCAAATGTCAATTTTTCTTTTTAAATTTGTATAATGTTCCAGTCCGTTTTTGTCTACAATAAACAACAACATATGTATATATATTTTCGCACTTCAGAATTTACAAAACTCTTGCCCAGAAACATAAAAAAAGACAAAGAGTACCACTCACATATTTATCATAATGTAATCAGCTTTTTCTATGTATAGCATTACTTATTCTTTGTTTTGTTATCTGGCTTCTTCAAAACTTGGTCGGAATGTTCATCTTCCTAAGTATATTGTTTCTAAGATGTTATATGTATTCATTTGTTCCAATTAGACATCCAATAAACACGAATTTTGTTTACCGCGAATAGTAATGGAAAATACAATAATTTCTTGTCGATTTTAGATTCTATAATTTGATATTATCTAAACATAATTGGAACTCTTAACGAATACCATTAGTTGCTCTATCTTTACATAGTTTTTATTGGACAAATTGTGATGGCGTATGACTTGCTGGCTCCATTCTAAACACTCATTATGATCAGGTAACGGCCAAAAGTAAGTGGATAAATTATGTGTAAGGTGTTACGGTGTAGTAGGTAATGGTCAACCATTTTTTATCGATTCTTAGCATTTGAGAAAACTCCGCGGGTTCAAGACGCGTTCGTGAGGGTTTAATTCACTCAATTACATTAACACTTTCAGGCACTCTTTTGTGATTATTTTCGTAATTTGTCTTGTTCCTCATCAATTACTCTGCACCTATCACGCGGTTGCCAATACTATTGACTATCTTACTTTTATTATTTATGTATGTCACTTATTTATGTTCCATATCATCTTAGTAGCACTTACACCATTAGTATAGTTATGTACCTATGCACGTAGACCTCCTCATTGACCAGACATCCAAAAGATTACAAATTTCCAAGGATGAATATTAGTTTTAATATAATATCGTCGAAAAAACCGTAAACAAGGGCACCCCTAAACATCCGTTTTTATTCGCTATGACGCGGATATGTGCTGGAGGGGCATACTCATTTCTTTTGGTATCTATTTTTATAATAATTATGCTGGATGATTCGCATGGTACATCACAACCCACTGTTTGTCTTGTTAGTATGCCCCCCCAGTAAAGATTGAACATCGGTCTCCTAACTTATTTTCGAACCCTCTTACCATTATGCCAATATAATATAGATATAGATAAGACGTTTTAAAGACACGAAATTCCCACTGCTATTTAGTATGTTCTATTACACATACGTTTTGTAATCTGATATTTTTTTTATGATATTGAATTATTTTGTAACTTGGCCGCTGCCATTCTTAACAGTATTTACTCATGAAGCTTGTCATTCCGCATCCCGCTGATTGGTGACCGATACTTTTAATGAATACAATAACCTAAGAATTTAAATTCTTAGGTAGTCAGTGCCGGAAACGGCCGCAGCAGTTTACGATGTTGGAACACTCAACAATTGTAAGATCGCAGACGACACTACACATGTAAGGGGTTAGGTTATTGTTACTTTAATATTTTAACCCCGTTCTTTACTTTTACATTTTGATTATTCTTTTTTACTTTGACGTTTTCTATTCAGTTTTAATTACTTTTAAAAACATTTGCTATTGGGATTAACTCTTACCTAACCCTATTTCTTCATGTTCTCTGATATTAACCTAACCCTTACTTAATACTTACATGTTTAATGTCGTTTGTCTTGTTATATTTTTATTCAGTACTCTATACTTCATGAATAAATAAAAAACACTAGGCTGGATTCTTAACATTTCAGAATAGTTCGCTCCTCTAATCCGTGTTATTGCAAGCTTAACCTTATGAAGTAAGAACCTTTTAAATTACTTACATTCAATTGTGTATACTTTAATCTCCTACATTTTTACAATATCTGTATTTTGATGTCTTGTATATTGCACTTATAAAACTTTGCCAGTGTATCGCATTCTTATGAACTAATCCCGAAATGCGAACTTCAGCTAATATGAATATGGATAGGATAACCCACAAAAAAATCCTCGACAATGATCCTGCGTAGGCCATCTAAAGAGGGCAAGTATGAATAATCGATGAACCAAATATCTGTAGAATAGAAGTAATCTGCGAAAATAATCCTCGAACGATTGCAAGCAAAGATGTATTTACCCCGAGGGAACGTATAACCGTATTATATATTGTCAGAGAAATAGTCCAGCGTAAACTTTGCTGAATTCGAAGAGAGTATATAAATCCCCAAAGTTACAACAGAAACTCGATTACATTGTCTATATTGATGTCGTACAAAAATATTGGGTTGCTTTAACGAAAACCAAACAAATGGCTTCATTTAATGTCGTGTGCAGGATACCTAAGCCAACACATCGAAATATATACTATATTACGCTTGTACCATCGCTTGTAAAAACATTATAACGTACTACACCCATTGTAAAACTGCGATTGTATAATTTCGAAAAATAGATATTAATCGTTGATCAAATTGTTTAGTTGTGATAAAAAAATTGTGATTTCATGAATCTCTACAAAATTGAATAATACGTAATAAATATAATTCTCTCGTAGTCATCGTTCAAGAAATGGCATTCGCTATATTTACTTAAATTGTTATTAGCTCATATATTATTATTATTAACATATAATAACAACTATAGAAATAGTAATAATAATAATAATAATAAAAAATACTACTGATAATAATGATAGTAATAATAATGATAATAGTAATAATGATGGATCACAGATTTAAATGCTAAAGGAGGGGGTTAAAAAGCTTTCAAATTAGAAAGCACCTAGACCTGACGGAGTACAGGGATATTGGTTTAAAAACCTGTCAGCTCTTTACCCACGTTTTGCAGAAATGATAAATGTCTGTTGTACGACAGGTATCTACAGTAAATGGCTGACAAAGGCCACCAACGTCTTGATCATAAAAGATATAAAAGAATGGAGTGTAGTGACACACCTTAGGTCCCTCACTTGCCTCTCAGTAAAGTGGAAACGTTCTGCTAGCATATTGTCTGAAAGTATTTATGGTCATTTGGACCCAAACAATTTGCTGCCTGGGGAACAGAAATACTGCCGAAAAAGATCACATACCACTAAAGATCAGCTTCTGATTGATAAGATGATTCTGAGAAACTGCTATCGAAGAACTGCTAACTTGCCATGGGGTGGATGGATTATAAGAAAGCATTAGACATTGCCCCTCATTCATGAATACACAAATGCCTGGAGATTACCGGAATAGCCCCAACATTCAAACAATTTTAAATAATAGAATGCAGATTGGTGTTGCATTAGGAAAAATCAACATCAGGAGAGTGATTTACCAATGTCATAGTATTTTTTATTTGCTTTTTGCCATTCGTTTGATCCCAATGCCATTTCTCTTACGTAATACGAAGGAGTTCCTGCAGTCAACCGTTTTCGATTCATGGCTGTTGTTAAGGTTTTGGGAAAGAATGAACCCCAACTTGAACATCAATGAATACGGTTAAAGTATTTAGTGACGGCATACGAATATAATTTGACGTCATTGAATGTGCTACTCTTGTTATAAAAAGAGGGGAACTTGTTTATTCAGATGACCTTGAAATGTCAACAACAGATCTGATAAAGAATAGTGATAGGGGCTACACATTATTGAGAATTCTGCAGGTGGATACCATTTAACACCAGGAAATGAAAAACCACTTCACAGCTGAGTACAACAACACTGTAATGAGTATTTTAAAATCACAGCTCCACAGTCGAAATACAATCTATGCTATCAATACCTAAGCAAGAGCTATCATTCAATATACTGCTAGTATACGTGAATATGAACTTAAATGTTTAGATACCAAACCACGGAACATGCTTACCATTTACGGAGCTTTTGCAAAGGAAAATGATTCAAATCGATTGTATCTTCCTAGAAGAGAAGGTGGTCGAGGTCTACTTAGTGTTAAAGATGTTGTAGATATAGAACATTTTGTCTATATAAAAATATTTCTGAAAGTAATAAGATGCTTCTTCGTGAACTGAAAAAAACAAACTATTAAGAACTGTGTTGAACCACACCAAAGGTTAAAATAGATAGCGTTAAAGTATTTGGTAGCAGACTACACTTTAAGAATACTGTATTTAGATATAATGACAGCTGGAATTGGTTAACCAGTGGTTATCTCAAAAGACCTTCGAACATCACGTTTATGGCAGCCCAAGAACTAGCAACCCACACTAGGCCCACTAAACATTGACAAAACTGCAGAATCACCGATATGCCGATTGTGTAATAAAAAGGAAAAACAACTTAGCGCACTTTGTATCTGAATGTTCAATGTTAGCAGTATAAAAATGGAAACACGACAAAGATGTTCAGGTACTATACTGGAATATATGCACACTTTATGAATTGGACCACACTGAGAAGTGGTATGAGAATAAGGCAGAAGTGGTACAGGAGAACGACACTATCAAACTTCTTTGATACATGTGCACACAGATTAATAAGGTTCTTGAACATTCACAACCTGACTTAATCTTTCTAAACAAAATTAAGAGAACTTGCTTACTCATTAATATAGCCTGTCTCTTCGATAACAGGGTGCAGAGGAAAGAACAGGAAAAACATATCAAGATCTAAAATGGGAATTAGTAGACTAAGGAAATGTAAAGAAGTAAAGGTGATCCCTGTTATAATTGGTACGCTTGACACCATAACTAGAAGCAACCCAAAATTGGTTTTACAAATTGGCGAGATAATTTATTTTCCAATTCCGCTAAAGGTTTGCATGCAAAGAACTGTTAAATTATCATGGTGTAGCTTGAATATCTAAGCTCAAGTAAATTGCCTTTATGTTCAAAAAAGGAAACTCTAACAAAAATCATTCAAGAGTTAGAACTACTATGAAATACTACTACTACTACTACTACTACTACTACTACTACTACAACTAATAATAATAATAATAATAAGAAGAAGAAGAAGAAGAAGAAGAAGAGGAACAAGAACAAGAAAACACTTAGAACCTACATTATATAGTATAAATATAATAAAAAGAAATAACCCCATTGGATGTTCACTAGTAAACAATAGTCTGGCCCATACATAGGCTGGTCAAAAGAATAACTAAGGCATTTTGACCAGAACAGTAGGATGTTAAACATAATGCACAATACACTACACCCGAGGGATGATACTCACCGAGTCTATTTTGAAAATATATTAGGGGTAGAGGACTGATACGTATAACGTATTGTGTGGATGACACAAATAAGAATTTACAAATAAAACATAATCCAGAATACAAGAAAGCAAATGACACCGTCAAAAACAGGGAATGGAGCATTTAAACCAGAAACGAAAAGACGAGAAAAGAAAAGTGTGAATAGAAACATTAGAATGGCAAGAGAAGAGACTCACGTTAACACCTTGGCATAGCTACGAAAATGATATTGGACCAGAATATCAGAATCGTTAATAACAGCTGCACAAAAACAGCGCGATTAGATCGAACTATATCAAAGCTAATATAGACAACACACACAAACAGTGAATGCACACTCTCTAGATAAAGAGACGAAACGATAGATCACATAATAAGTGAACGCAGTAACTAGCTAAAGAATATAAGAACAGACACAACTGTGGATGAATCCAGAACATTGGGAAGGATGTAACGGACTGAATATTGAACACGTAGACAAATTGTGCATCCACAAATTGCCGGTAGTCCTAGAAAAAGAAAATCACAAAATACTCTGAGACATGGAACACAAACTCATCCAAGCAAATATACCGGATGACATATTAGCCGGCAAGAACGTAAAATACTGTCAAACTGAAGATGTTTGCTATCCCAGCATTTCATAAAGTGAAGATAAAAAAAACACAAAAAAACAAAGCAAGTTCACGGAACTTGCCTGAGAACAGAAATGCATATGCTACATTAAAGAAGTAAATAGAATACTAATTATCATAGAAGCACTAAAATTGTGGATATCATACTTACATAAATAGGTATTCAACTCAAGAATGGGAGTATACAACTGACGGAAGTGTTGAAATCAGCTGAAAACTTTTAGAAAAATAATGGAATGCGGAAACCAAACCAGAAAATGTAAACGAGACTCAGTCACATGTAATTTACAATAGTAATTATAAAAACAAACATACATAGAACACCACCAGCCGAACACAAAGAAAGTAAAACTGTATAACATTCTATAAACCGTCTCTTTCCACTCGAAATAAGAAACGGAAAAGTTAATAAATCGATGGCAGCGGCCTCGGTTGATAACACACAACACGCCCTCGTCAAAGGTCAATACAGATGGAAAACTCAAGGAGAGAGAGCACGAACCACTCCTTCACCGGAAGAGTGTGAGGAGTACTGGCACTTTGTAGAGGCTTATTGGCATCTAAATTCTAAAATGACTAGTGATCATTGTCAGGGAGAAATCAATGGTAAGCGGTGGTGTGAGAGTACAGCAAGTATGTGGAGACTTGTTTTCATCGAGACTACAGATAAACAACACTAACTATTATCAGTGAGCCATCACTGATGATGACTTGTCAGAACTGCTAGTAACTTGACAATAAAAATAATAATAATGATTAGATAAGACGGGAAAAACTTTAGACAGCATAGGGCATGGAACTGTCCACGCAAAATGATTGACGGGGTAAGGCGAACCAGATTGCTATAAATATTTGGGAATTCCGGAAACAGATCCCATCACATCTACTAAAATGAAAGAGAAGATTGGAAAAGTATACAGAAGAACAGAAAACTCTAAGAAACGAAATTATATAGAAGAAATCTAGTAAAACGTATGAAAACCTGGGGAGTATCACTAATAAGATACTCTGGAACATCCATAGGCTGGACTAAAAAACGTATGACAATAGATAACGCATGATATCCAAAAGCCGATACGGGGACACTTTATGTGAAAAGAAACGTAGGTGGAAAAGGACTGATAAGTATAGACGACTGTGGAAGACACAAAACAGACCTGGAAAAATAGATAAGCAAAACCACAAGAAAAGCTAATCATCGCAGCAAGAGACACCGTTGCAATGAACAACTTCGGAAGCACCGAAACCAGAACAAAAAAGACAAGAAAAATGTGTAAAGAAAAACTACTACATCGACATTTCATAAGACTGAAACGAGAAGAGGCCCACGAAAATAACTTGACATTGATAAGAAAGGGGCACTTGAACAGAGAAACAGAAGCATTACTGACGACTGCACAGAACAATAATATTAGAACAAATTACATTAAATCTAAAATAGATAAAACTAAAAAAAAGGCGTGAATGCAGACTGTGCGGACAAAAAAGACCAAAAAGGTAAATCACATAAGTGAATGCAGCAAACTAGCCAAAAAGAATACTAGAACATGCACATCTGTGTAGGAAAAGCAGCACAGTAGAAACCATGCAAAAAACTGCATTTCGAAAACGCTAACAAATGGTACAAAACTAAACCAAAAGCAGTACTGCAAAACGAGAATCACAAACTCCTCACGTACAAACAGATTAACAAGTACAAGTAAGGAGACCGGATGTGATAATTATCGACAAGACCGAAAATTTTTGCAAACTCGTAGATTTCGCTGTTACAGCAGCCGACGGGGTAGCGATCAAAGGGAAAGATAAACGAATATTTTAAGTGATATGGAGTATCAAGACAAATGGAAAAATGCCAATAATCGTAGGGGTTCTAAGAACAACAACAAAAAAAACTTGAAAAAAGTGGGTGAAATTAGAATAAAATTATAGACTGAGAACATACAGCGGACGGTAATGATGAAAACAGCTGCAATCTTGAGGAACATTCATGCAGGTAATTTCATAAACTAACCCCTGTCTAAAAAACGATGGGAAAAACGTCGGCTGATACCACACAAAATAGTCGTGAACCTAAAAACACTGAGGAGGGGGAGCCCAAAGCAAACTTTGACTAGGAAAGTGCGGGGAGGACTTGCACATTTGAGAGACGTATTGCCATCCAAATCACAGAGAATACCAAATGTAGTTGCCTGCGAGGAATGAATGGTAAGCGTGTGAGAACTCAAAGTCATTTGCAACAGTTATTGATATAGGTTGAAAGTACTCAACATCTGGTGAGCATTGCTGTCACTCAGACTCAATAGAACTCCACCGCTGATTATCAGCGAGCAGTCACTGATGATAGGCTGTGTGAGAACCGCTAGTGAGTACAAATACTACTACTACTACTACTACTACTACTACTACTACTACTACTACCACCACTACTACTACTACTACTACTACTACTACTAATAATAATAATAACAACCTTATTTTGTAACGTATTTAAAATATATAAATCCTATATATCCGAGTATATAAAATAAACTGGTGTATGTACATACACACGCAATTAAAAGATGAGAATCAAAATAGCAAAAATACAAAATCTATTACGTCTTTTTTTCCTTCCTTAAATCATGGATCTTAATAGAATGGTATTCTTATCATCAAAGGAATACCGCGAGTAAAGTTTGTAAGATATTTACAAAAGGCAAAATTTGAAAACATAAAATATTATTTAAGATAAATGTAAATAGAAACAGAGCAATAAAAAGAAAGAACCGGAAGAAGTTTAATGCAAAGATACTGGGTTAAAATATATGAAAATAGTGAATGGTTGAAGTATTTGCGAAAATTGTAAAATAGGGTTAAACATAGTAAATCCAGGAAATATCGTAAAATCCGTAGACTTTCCGAAACCGCGACAGGTCTCCTAAAATCCGCTTGGATAGCGATTACAATGCAAATCTTTTAAAGCTGATTTGTGCATTAAAACACATATATAAAAAAACTCTCATGGAGGTTCTATACAGTTTTTATTGATTTGAATACAAATTGGTATAAAACAAACAAGTTCTCAGATCAAAATCGGTCAGCTGATGAAAAGACGAGCAGGAGTCGAAAGTCCGTTATATATATTGAAATTGAAAACCAAGCAAGTAGATTAAGGAAATAGGATGTATCGGGGAAAACGTGGTGTCAGGGGTTGGGCCGGTGAAGCAAAGAAGGTTCACGCCTAGATATAGGCGGGCTTCAGATTTTAAAATAGATTCATAAAAAGACCAGAGGTGAACAATAAAGTGACAGATTTAAAGAAGCAAATGAATGTTGTGTAAAAATGGGCTAGGGGAAAAGGTACTGGAATATAATTTAAAAATAATGTGTAGATAGGCAAAAGGTTAAAGGTGGGTACATGAGATAGGGGAAATAAAACTAGAAATCGAGAAAACTAAAGTTAAATTTATAGAGAAAAATCCAAATAAAAATAAAATAGTGAATACATTGTAATGTAAAGGGTTAACGTTAATATAACCCTTTATAAATAAACTATGGAATTAAAGAAAATAATCAATTAAATTGTTGTCTAGTGTTTCAAAGAGTGAGACTCATGACAGATAAACTATAATCTCGGTATTGCAAAGGAGTTGAAAGAAAAACAGACATGGGCAGATTATTTAAAATATTGCTGATGGATCGTGGGATGTTTCTAGTCTGATGATCGTAAGGAGATCGATAGACGAGGGTCAGGGTGTTGGCCAGGTATGTTAGAAGTAAATGTATAAAAAGGAAAGCATCACCATACAATTACATAAACTGAACTGATTAAGTGATAGATAAAATGAGGTGCAAATATCGTTTATACTATTTTGACTAAATAGACTCTCTCTCTCTCTCTCTCTCTCTCTCTCTATATATATATATATATATATCTATATATATCTATATCTATATATATCTATATCTATATATATATATATATATATATATATATATATATATATATATATATACACTCACTTACTGAGACCCAAAGCCGGTCGAAGATAAGGGTTAATGAAATTATTAATTTGATGATAAACAAAGCTAAAGATTTACGGAATATGTTGACGTAAATGAAGAAAATGTTTATTACTAAAGTATTTGTTGACATTGGATTCGAAGACGACCAGTGTAATCTGCAAGGAGACAGTCCCGTGATAACGTGATCAAGAGATGGGAAGTTCGTAAAGAGAAAATGTGATCATAAAAATTCCGTTCGTTTTGAAGTAAACAGATGAAGGAACAAAATTTATTTGCACAACGTTTAACAGGGTGAGTTCTTCCTGTGAATATTGTACAGGGAAGAACCAGAGGTTAAGGCTCAGACAAGCACATTTCCTGGAAATAACGATAGAGTATAGACATAGTTGAATCGCTTTACTGTGAGAAAAAAGCTGTAAGGGAGAAAAGAGTTCATCTCACGATAGATTGGGAAGTCGATGTTGTATTCTGTCAAGGCAAGAAAGAATGTCCTGCGCGCCAATCTCTAAGGTGTGGTAGCAGTACTACATCTTATAGATTGAAAAAAACTATACACAAACAATTAAAAAAAGATGCTATAAACAAACAATTAAAAACACAAACTATACACAAACAATTAAAAACACAAACTATACACAAACAATTAAAAAAAATACTATACACAAACAATTAAAAAAAACTTTACACAAACAATTAAAAAAGAAACTATACACAAACAATTAAAAAAAATGCTATACACAAATAATTAAAAAAAACTATACACAAACAATTAAAAAAAACTATACACAAACAATTAAAAAAAAACTATACACAACACAAACAATTAAAAAAAAACTATACACAAACAATTAAAAAAAACTATACACAAACAATTAAAAAAAACTATACACAAACAATTAAAAAAAAACTATACACAAACAATTAAAAAAAAAAACTATACACAAACAATTAAAAAAACAACGCTGTACTACTCAGATAACCAGATTAATTAATAAACACATGTATTATGAAAACAGGCGTTAATGTGTTAGGAAATGATGAGTGAATAATACGTTAGTGAGACTACGTCAAACGCGGCGTTTAGTGTTCATCCTTTTGATATAAGGAGTAAGGGAATGACACATCATTTGACCCTCCCGCCAACAATGTCTCTTTATTGACAGTCCATGCTAATAAAGAAGCAATGATATACAGATGTTAATAGTCGATTATACACCAATCGGGCCATAAATTACATTAGTTAATTGTCGTTGTTTTATCTTGTTTACTTTTAAAATAACTGACATATTTTAAAAAAATAGTAAAGGCAATCTAAAAAAAAAAGCTAATCCGTTTTAATGAACTTATCTTGCAACTGGCTTTCTAAATTAATTTTTTTCACATATCCACACACAACTACAGATTTTGTTCAAATAACCTCCTTATTAGTAAATGCCCCTAATGTATTGCTTAAATATAATTAATACAACAAATAGAAATTCTTTCATAGGAGTTTATATAGAATTCAAGATGGCCGCCACTTTCTAGCAACTTAGGAACCTCATCAATTGATTTCACAAGTATCTCAGTCTTTCTATTTTTATTAATATGTTGTTTTATTTTTGTTAGGTGAATAGAAATAAAACTCATAAGAGCATTATAACCTCAACATTACACCCATTAAATACAACAGTCTCCCCATAACATCAACGATAAATCCATGCCATTAGCTATTTAGGTATCAAGA
>OY744523.1:44253599-44258599 GCA_963556195.1 Sepiola atlantica
GGGTTGAATCATTTGCTGATCAGGATCTGATCGCATTCTTCAAGCACCAGCTGATGGTCAAGATCAGATGTGATAGGAAGAGATTACACTCCTCGGTTTTTGAAAAAAGGTGGATACAAGTAGCGAGCTTGTGTGTACGAAAAGGAGTCAAGTATGAGTACGTGTTCTCGGCCTGAGCATGGCATGCACAGTTCCTTGTCCAGTCGGACCCCAGCCCTTTGGGTAAGTTTAGCCTTTTATCTAGTTGAATGAATGAGTTACCCCACCCTCCTGGTAATAGAAACCCTCCAAGATGCCACCTCCCCACTTTCAATGATTTGTCCTCCCAACTTGCACTTATCTTGGAAGGACACCACCCACTCTCCAAACTCCATCTCCCACTTTTTTCTCCCACTTAGATCCCACTCCCATTTAGAGACGAACCTGCTTGTTTTTTTGTTCAGCACAAACCGGAAAACAGTGGACAGTCTAATATTTAGAAAAATTTAAGAGGTTCTTACTAACTGGTTTTTGCTTTTCTCCCC
The DNA here is from genome assembly GCA_963556195.1 of Sepiola atlantica. NCBI lineage: Eukaryota > Metazoa > Mollusca > Cephalopoda > Sepiida > Sepiolidae > Sepiola > Sepiola atlantica. Next base: position 44,254,124 of record OY744523.1, read on the forward strand.
TCCCCCATTATAGTCTAATACATTTCTGTAAATATAACCACATTTATTTATTTATTTATATATATATAATATATAAAAGAAAAATAAAAAATAAAAATTTTTTTAAACCTAAGGAATTTTTTTAAGATTGCCAACTTATTTTATAATAGCCTAATTAGGACGCCCCTAGAGCAAATGTGGTATTATCGTGATTGAGATAATTCTAGTTAAGAGTAGGATAGACAATTTTATTACCTTAGACAAAGGATGACCAACGACACCCCTACCCCACACTTTTGATGGCTTTGTGCCTAATTTGTTTTAAATATAAATATGTATTTTCTGCAAATAAATATTTCAAAGTGTAGTATCTGTTCTTCTCGGCATTGTTGCCTTGAGAGCAAGTGTATTATCTAGTCCTATCCGATAGGTGTCGATCTTACACTCTCGAATAAAAAATCGGACTATAATTCTATTTTTTTAATTCCCTTTTCCTTGGGCGCACTCGTCCTAGAGTACGGCTTGAGGGGCTCACCTCAAATTTGCCGGGAGTGCTTACACCGGCGATTACCAACACTCTACCCAGAACATTCACACCGGCGAATGACGACACTATCCCCCCCCCCAAAAAAAAAAAATTTGGCCTGAGGCGCCCCAGCGGCGAATGCCGACACTCCTCCTCCCCCAAATTTCGCCTGAGGCGCTCGCAAATGCCGACACCTCTCCCCCAAATTTCGCCTTAGGCGTCCAACCGGCGAATGCCGACACTCTCCCACCCCCAAATTTGGCCTGAGGCGCCCCACCGGCGTATGCCGATTCTCCCCTTCCCTCAAATTTCGCCTGAGGCGCCCCACCGACGTATGCCGACACTCCCCCTCTCCCAAATTTCGCCTGAGGCGCCCCACCGGCGAATGGCGATATTCCCACACCCCTAAATTTGGCCCGAGGCGCTGACACAGGCGAATGCGACCCCCCCCCTCCCTACACACACAATTTGGCCTGAGGCGGTCACACCACCGAATGCCGAAACTCTCTCCTCTGAACAGACACTACACTATTTTCACACCTTTCAAAAAGGAGGAGATAATGCCTAGTGTGGTATCATGACAACAGAACGGGCATAGGGAGGAAGGAATATTAATTAAGAAAAGAAGGTAGAAAGGGTGGGAGTGAGAGGGAAAGAAGGGTTGTAGTGTGAAGGCTTTTCTTCCCTACACTCTTTTCTTCTGACGTCATTTTCTGTTAAAATCGTGACTTGGATTTAGTTGTCAAATTATTCATGATAGCTTTGTTTTTTTCTCAAATTAGTACTAAACAACGTTGAAAATCGAGGAAAAAGCCATCCCCCCACTGGAGGAAAGTGCTCAGTCGACCCCCGAAGAGTCAATTTTTTTTCCGGTTCTGAGAAATTAAACATCCCGGGGATGGCCGGTCATAATGATTTCAACCGTGTGACTGTGTGTTGGGTACCCTCGAAGGAGAAGCTTCACTTACAAACATACATACATACAGACAACTGCATTTTATATAAGAGATTATCGCAAGCATGAAGGGAAGACGAATGTTATCGTTCATTATTAAAAGTAAACCAAGAAAATTAAATAGAATAAAAAGTAAAAAAATAAAGCCATCCGACCGGTTTCGTCCTCTCTTAACAAAGGCTGTATCAAGGGATTTTAAAAAGACAAAAAAAAACGGTGGATTTTAAAAAGGGGGTGAAAATAGAGGGTACAGAAAATAAAATAGTTTTATGGTATATGTACAATGGAGGATCACTTTTAGAAACCGATCACATCTAGTCCTAATAGCCAGTCTCTTTGTTTACAAAGGGGGGGACGTTTAAGACGAACGTGGATCGTCTTCAAGATATTTAGATGGTATAATGAGTGAGCATGACTGAGAATGTTTAAGGAGGCCATGCAAAAATTCCTAGCGCACGGCGGGTTTTTAAGTAAATGATCGGTAATTTCTTTTGCCTTCTTTTTTTCTTCTTTTTCCCCACCACATTTCTATCTACGGGTGTTATAGTATCACTAATATTAATGACATTTTTTTTGAAAAAATCGACAATTCTCATCTTAAATGTATTGTTTGTTTTGAGAGTCAGACGCAACAGTTATAGGTACCGTATAAAATAGTTGTGGCGATTTAAACAACTTACGGTTGAAGTAACAGGTGTGAGAGTTATAGATTAAAAAATAATTAGAAAAGTGTCACTTACTGTGTTGATTGTAAAATGCGGCCAAAACACACAATCTGAATTGAGTATTTTTCGATGAATTAATAATTAACTGTAGCTATTATAGAATGCACTTTGTAGAAGTTAAATACACACGAAAAGGTGTTAACAGAATAAACGTTATAAACTTATATTTATTATAATAATAATAATAATAATAATAATAATAATAATAATAATAATAATAATAACAACATTTTGGAAGCTCGGCGCATTACTATTCGCCAAATAGCCCAAGATTAGTACAGGGTGTGTGGAAACTATCATTCATGACCATTTGCATATGCATAAGGTGTCTGCCAGATGGATTACCAGATTGCTCACACCTTTCCAGAAGAAGGAACTCGTCGAGTGCTCGAGGATGAATTTGAAGATGTGCCAAAAAGATGAGCTAGAGGTTTTTAAAAGACTGATTACACAGGATGAAACTGGGGTCAATCACCATGATCAAGAGACCAACGCCCAGTCAGTGTAAGCACTTGGACTCACAACCTCCAAAGAAGGCAAGGATGCAGCTCTCCGCTGGAAGGTCATGCTCACAGTCTTCTAGGGCTAGGACGGAGTAGTGATGACAGATTCCATCGCAAAGGGTACCACAATTAAAAAAACCTATTACGGTTCACTTTTGATGAAATTAAGAGAAGCTATCAAAATCAAGAGGCGGGGCAAGATCAGCAAAGTTATCCTCCAGCTGCAGAACAACGCTCCGGTCCACAACTAGCATGTCGCCAGATCTGAAGCACGGGCGTGTGGCTATGAATTCCTCCCTCATCTCTCTTACTCCCCTGACCTTGCACCCTCTGACTTTTATATATACCAGTCATGAAGTTGTTTTTGGAAGGAAAGCGTTTCTCAGATGATGCAGCCTTGATTTCTGAAGTTACGACGTGGTTGGAGGGCCAACCTGGGGTGTTCTATAAGAAAACGGTATCCAGAGCTGCATCAAACAATGGAATAAATGCATGACTCTGGGTGGTTTCTATGTACAGAAAGAATAATAACTCTGCCAAGTTTCATTAATCTACTCCTATAGGAAATGGGTCAGGGACATTACTTATTGAACGGCCCTTGTATACATATATATATATATATATATATATATATATATATATATATATATATATTATCATTATTATTATTAATTAAGATATGATATATTAAAAGATTACTAAATAAATTCCGGACTTAACAAATAAAGCAACTACTTTTAGACAAAATTATTCGCTATTTATCAACAACGTTTCCTTCCCAAGTGATACACTCATTCAAACGCTTTTCTCATAATACAACGAACATCCCTGGATATACAAATGAAAGGACATTATAACAGAGAAATTGAATAGCTACTAACAGCTACAAACACAATGCTTTTAGAACTTTTTAATTAAAGCAAAAAACACCATATCCAAGAAAGTTCTAGTAGACTTTGTGGACGAAGATATCTAAACGATAAATGACATAATAAGTGAATACAGCTAACAAGCTAAACAATAATACAATAACAGACACGACTGTGTGGGGAATGCAGTACACTGGGAACCATACAAACGACTTATTAAACACGTTGCTAAATGGTACAGACGCAATTTAAAGACAGGACTGGTAAACGAATAAAACAACTTTTTCTAGGACATGGTATACAAACTGATAAACTCATCGAAGCAAGGAGAATTGACGCACAAATAGTTAGGAAAAAGGAAACAAAACTGCCACATTGTAGAGCTGACCATGACAGCAGACCACAAGGTTTAGATCATGGAGATAAATACACTGAGAAAATACACAGACACTTGCCAGACACCTAAACATATATTGAACATGAAGAGTCAACACAATAGCAGTAATCATAAGAGCAAAAGGAACAGTTCGAAAACAAACTGGACAAAATACGAGAAGACATTTGCACCAAAAACGAACTCTGAGACAATACAACAGACGTTAATAAAGAAAAAGCTAGAATCTTAAAGACAATCCTCGAATTCGAAAATCAACGCACTTGAATTATTAACATTAACAAACCACATGGAAATTACAACAGGTATGCAATAAAACAAAAAAACATGTAATGCACACTATGCGAACCCGAGAGAACTGAAACCGCACAAAATCATATGAAATGAGTCCCCCACCAAAAAAATGTAAATGACATCAACCTTGGCTGATACCACCCACAATAGTCGTGAAAGGGTCAAGGGGGATAGTAGGACCAAAGAGAAAATGAATTAACCGTATCTCCACTGAAAGAGTGCGTAGAGTAC
>OY744523.1:44266099-44288599 GCA_963556195.1 Sepiola atlantica
AAATACATATATAAATATATATATACATGTATATATATTAATAAATATATAAATAGATATATATATACACATATATATATATATATACATATATAAATAGATATATATATATATATACATATATATATAAATACATATATAAATATATGTATATAATACATATATAAATATATATATACATATATATATAAATACATATATACACATATATATAAACATATATAAATATATATATATACATGCATATATATATAAATACATATGTAAATATATATATATAAACATATATAAATATATATATATACATACATATATTTAAATACATATATACAAATATATATATATGTATACATATAAATACATATATATATATACACACATATATAAGTACATATATATACATAACTACATATATAAATATACATATATATATATATATATATATACATACACATATAAATATACATATATATATATATAAATACATATATAAATATACATATATATATATAAATACATATATAAATATACATATATATATATAAATACATATATAAATATACATATATATCTATATAAATACATATATAAATATACATATATATATAAATAGATATATGCACATATATATATAAATAGATAAATATATATATATATAAATATATATATAAATAGATAAATATATATATATATAAATAGATAAATATATATATATATATATATATAAATAGATAAATATATATATATATATATACATAGATAAATATATATATATATAAATAGATAAATATATATATATATATAAATAGATAAATATATATATATATATATATATAAATAGATAAATATATATATATATATATATATATATATATATATATATATATATTAGTAAAACATCTACATACGAATTTAATTCGTACCAGAACCGAAGATTAACTGCAAATTGAACTCTCCATCCGTCGAAACTTCAACGTTGTGTGTTGTATTTATTGCAACGTCGATTATTTGATCGAATTTCACGTAGTAAATCGGTAAAATTCGTATGCAGAATCATCGTATGTAGAAGTTCAATTGTAGAACACATTCTTATTTTTCCATGCTATCTGTTGATTATTAGTTCCAAAAACTTCTTAAAAAACCTATGTGTCGTGGACAGGCACAACCAATAGTGAATTGATGGGTTAAGGATAGCGTATAGCTTTGTTACTTATTACGCGGTGTTTGCCAATATATATTGCATCGATCTTTTAGGCAACAACATTGATCCACGCACGAATGCACCTATTTTCGTTCGTTATATCCTTTTCGGAATCAGGCATCAACAGTGATGAATCGAATACAAACAGCTGCGTATTCAATAAGTCTCCGCCATTTTTTTTTCTCCACAGAAATAATTTTTTCCAAAGAGACATTGGCAGTTAAACCACACCGTGGTGTGGATTTGAAGTTTTGGGATTTTTAGAATAAACCTGCTCTCGCTGTCGGATTAACTTCTGGACACTACTACCGCTTTCTACACAGGAATGGAATTCTTCATAATTCTCTGTGTTTCATTATATATTGACTAATTCCACATACAGCAAAGACATATGCGAATTCGATAAAAATGCATTTATTTAATTTCACATTTAAAAATAGACAGTCGTTTTAAAAGGAGTTATGTGGTAGCATGAAACATTGTGTAGAGCTTTCTAAACATTGAATTGAATAACACTAATCCTAATTACAATACACTAAATATAATAAATTATAAATCAACAAGAAAATTGCATGCATACCAGAGCAAATAATACAGTCGTTGTTCTTTTCAACTGGTTTCCTTATTACAGCTCACGAATAAGGAAAAAAGATTATGGTAAACATCTCTACAACGAATAATACTGTTACTACTACGGAGATGCATCACTGTTCATTGAGCCTACTACCTACAAAATTCGAACGAAACTCCAGTTACTTGTGTCATGAACGGACGGCCAGCAATCTAGTTGATTCGAAACATTTGTCAATAATAAATGTTCAGTAGTTGTGCTATACTCTCTTGGGTTAGGAATACACGAAATAGTTTATCTGCTCCCACACACGTGTTGAATCGTTCATTACACAATCGTCCTAATTAGGACTTTTTATACCATATATATTGACATTAAAGCCAACAGCTATATAATGTACACGTGATAATTGATTTATCAATACAAGTTCACTTGTTTTAACCGTAGTCTCGTTGGCTGAGTTGGTTAAAATGACGTTAGCTTAAGACGACCCCTCTTCGTAGCTAAACGTCTGGATCTGTGACCAGTCTGATTTTTCTATTGATCAAGTTTCTATTTCAAGTTACATAGAATACATACTCCTTCATGTAATTATGATATTATTTACGAAAACATAAGTACCAACAAATGCAACTGATTTATACATGGTGTTACGAATTACGAATTAATTAAAACTTCTTGTCGGTCATAGCTGACTGAACTAGAGCACCCTACCACGTGAATTATAGAAATACTCATGTTTATAATTTCCTACAGATTCCAGAGTTGAACAATAACACATTGAGGCAACATCGGCTGAAACGTTGTGAGAATTACATAACATAGTAGTTCGAATGATCCAAATAATATTAATTACAAATTCTAATCACAACAATTGTGAGACGATATACAATAATGCCCCCTTAGTTTTCAAACGAAAATCATAATAGCTGGGTTCTAATCGCGCCCAGTAGGATCGGATATTTCTTGTTTAAATCCTAGCAGTTCAATGTTTATCATTAAGCGCTTACATTATCTATATAATCGAAGCTGGTGCTACCATATCACTCTGTCTGAAGATACCGGTTTCCAGAATTAAAATGCACCAAACGCTGATGTTATTGAGTTCTTTCCTTTCCCTTTCCACGACCTAATCCTGTTCTGCAAAGCTAAACACCAAAAAAACAGCATCTTACCCCTACGAAACAACCAAACAAAACCCCATAAATAAATATCTTAAGATATAAAGGCATGTAAGCATGAACACCTTTATCAAATACGTGATTCGGTATTAAATAACTCGATAATGGTGGATATGCCGTAAAACAAAACACACACACCAAATACCATCAATAGCATGAATAGATATTTGAAGATAGAAAAAACCTGCAGCATAAAAACTTTTCCCAAAATTACCTGATTCGGCATTAAATGACAGGAAAAGGCTCGATATGCAGTAACACAGAACAACCGTATTTATTAAGAGATAACCCACCTGTGCTCGATTCGCTTCAATAATTATGTATGCAAATTATTTCTATACAATGGATGTGTAATCTTAATGATAACTGATACTACTAATAAAAAAGAAATAATAATCGCGTCAGATAATTACATTTTAATAGGTTAAGTAGAAGACACTTAGTCTCACTAACTGATTATAAAGAAATAAAGCAACCAACCATTTACTTAATTATAATAGGCACAACATATATTAATTTTTTCTTTAATAGTGTTGTGGCAAAATGGGAACACATCTACAGGCAAACAGATGATATATTTACAGATTAAGTAGAAAGAGAGAGAGAGAAGGAAGCACTTATTTTTTTTATTTTTAACATTTTTTTTTATTTATAGTAAAATTGCCTGGGCAGCCCCGTCGGCATTCCCCGGTAGGGCGCCTCAGGCAGTAAGCAATAAACTTACTCCTCCCCAAAGAGGGGAGGCAAAGAATGGGAGGGTGGACCTCCTAGAACTGCGCAGGACGAGTCTCGTGCAGTATCCATCGGAACAGATACTACACTTAGAGCATGGCCAAAACGCCACATAATTCAATTCGTGTATTTTTTATTTAATTTTATAATTTGTAGAACGTTACTCCGTATTTGTAATTTTAGTAGGGTTTAGCTCGGGTATTCGTTGTTTGGGTGTAAGTAAGCTTTACCTCGATTAGTTGGTTTTTTTTTTACAGTAATATCGACCTCGAGTGTTACAGCAGTAAGCAATGACCCGTTTATTGATAACCATAAAATACTTACTAATCCCCCAGGGAACGCTGAGTATTCATTTACTCCTCTCCATGAGTTAGGCACAAGGCCAGTGTTTATCTTACTCCCACAAGTAAGATGGGACTCAAGGTCGGGTCGGGAAAGTGCGGTTTAAAAATTGTCTGTAGGGGCGCCTCAGGCAGTAAGCAATAAACTTACTCCTCCCCAAAGAGGGGAGGCGAAGCCTGAGAGGGTGGACTGTACAGAACATACCTATAGACCGGCGTAAATCAAGCCCCAGAGGCCAAGACAATACCGGTCTATGGAGTGTAGTATCCATCGGAACAGATACTACACTTTGATCTTCGCCAATAGGCCAAGAACGCTGAGTAGCTCTATTGGTTATGAATATATATACTCAAAAGGTACCCTTCACCTGTGAGCAAACTAACTTCTTAATGACATCATTTGCAATTATTGATAATCTGTAACGCAAAAAACGTTTTAACATTTAAATATCGTCATATAATTAATACGCTTTCCCATATCAGAGGTTGTCTTCTAACCGTACATCTCTAGCGTGTGTAATTCCTTTTAAAAACCTGTGATAACTTCATATATTTAAAGTGTAATGCGCATGCTTCGTAAGTGTCTATACAGCTGGAATAAGACAACTATTACGGTGTACTCAAGACAACTAAGATCATTTTTTGTGAACTTCTTTTGTTTCAAGATGATATGCGGTAAAACAATACGTATGGCGATTTTACTGAACCATTGGTTGTTTGAGAGGTGGAGATGGTGTACAGCTGGCAAGCATCGGAATGTGGTATGTAAATCCAGTAATGATTCGTGTCGGATTTAAAACACAAATTGGAAATCTCATTTCTTTTTACTACATTGAAAATACTTATATGTTAGAATTGCGACAGAGATATATAATCAGCGTTTAACAGAAAATATCATAGCAGACGTTCTGACTGATTCGTCGAGAGCCAGCATAAAATGCGCGGCACAATCTAGGCTAAGCACTGCGGACCTTAACGAGATAGATGAACGGCAGAATTGTGACTATGAAGAAAGCGATGAACAAATATCTTAACTTTACGTAATACAAGAGTTGAACGGACCATTTACTTACGCCAACACTCATGAAAACAATCATACGTGAGCCAAAAAAACTAATAAATACGATTAAACACCGAGTTGGGCCATAGATGCTTATGTTTCTATTGAGACCAGTTACACACCGCACAAAACAACAGGCGATTAGACTGCAGTCCGCTTAATGTTCTGTGTGTCAGGATGCCCATCTTCCCTAACACCGTGACAATCTTCAGCTGAAGTAAAAATTGTGTCATGCCATCCCTTATGTTTATAAAGTTACACATCCTGAATACAAAGTGATTTACTGATTTTGACCTACTATTTCTAGGCGCTGAATATAGAGGGGCGCCTCGAGAAGGCAACACGTTCCCTAGCAGTCTTTATAACGTAATCATACGTGATGAAATAACTTAAAAGTGGCTCATTGAAAGGTTTCGCAGCTTCAGCAGTTCCAACATTTGCCACCCCAAACCCCCTGATTATAATCCAATTAACTATTGTGTGTGAGGCGCAGTTAAAGGTTCTTACGGCCGCAGCACTAAACACGATCTGTTTGCCAGGATTAAACTCTCGAATGACACTGTGAATGTCGCGTGGGTTAGCTTTATGACCAGCATTGAGGTCGTAGTAAGGTCTAACAAAGGTAACGTTTAAGGCGCCCTGTCCGACAATAGTTCGACTAATTTATGCACTTTCACGCTACAGAAGAAATACATTACAAACCAATACGTTATTTATTCATTCCCTGAAAGTGTCAACTTTGTCTTGAACTCTCTGTATATGTCTGAAAAGCAATTATTTATTATCCCTAATCAATTGGCTAAGAGCCGCCAAAAGGTATAACATACTAGTGTAATATATATAATACAATATTATAGGGCGATGTACAAATAGGAGTGTAAAGGGCTATGGATACTGACGGCGCCTTGATGAGAATTAGTCGACTTTCTAGTCTGAAATACACTTCGTAATGATATACTATTTAATCTGTAGTAATTACGGACTGCAGCGAAACTTAATTTCTTGTTAACTAGGAAAAAATAATCTTCATTCAAGTCGATTACCCGAGGGGAAGATAAATGTGTATATCTTAAATATAAACAATCTTAGGTTACACCTGTCTCTTTCCTTCGATTTGCAGGGCAGAATTATGAGAGACATTTGCGATTCGGATATAGATCAATGTGTGTACATCACAAGATTTGTATTAAGCAGTTTTAGTTCGATTCCGAATAAGAAGCTCACTACCAGAAAGCTTAATATATCTAACGTTGGAAGCCGTGTGCCGACTGCCCCTTTAGATATCAGCATGGAGGGTGATAGCACTTGGTCCGCCATTATTTTAACATCCCCTATTGTAAACTCCTGTGGCTTTTACTTTTATATTTTGTGAAATAAACACACAGATTCGATATTTATACGAAGGAATTTATATCTATTATTAAGCCGGCGTTTTTGATTGCGTTGGGGAAAACGTTCTCTAATTAAAGTGTATTGTAGAGTGATTCCACGGTAATGTATTATGTTAGAAAAATATATAAACGAGAATGACAATACTCAACATAATGCGCTACCACGAAAGGTAGACATACATTTTATTAACTATAAGAGTTTATGATACAAGAACTATTGTATAAACATTAAAGTTGTTAAGCTAATGTCTGAGCTTACAACTGTTTTATTATTATTATTATAATTGATATTATTATTATTATTATTATTATTATTATTTTCATCATATGTTACCATATATCATAAAATATTATATCATATTACATGTACGTCAATGGAATGCGCTCCGATGAACTAGCTGCTCACGTCCCCCGCTCGACATAAATTCACTCGTCCAACCCGAAAATCAACTGAACCCCACCAATTCACTGTGGATGGCCCGAGATGCCGGAGAGTATTTCACTCCAACAGATAATTTTCATATAGTTGGCGGCCTCTGGAACTCCCTCACTACTCCCTGCTTCTCTTACGTTACCAACATGCATGCATTTAAAACTAATGTGAGCAAGCATATTGATGCACAACTTCCAAATTAGGATAACCCTGCTAGTTCACCTTTATTAACAGTAGCCCTTAGCCTCTACAGTGGCAACATGCCTTGTTTGGGGTAGAACTTTGTTAAAACAAAACAAAAATATTAAAATGTGTCCAGTGTTTTTAGCACCATTAGATGTGCAAGTGACACTGAGAGATAGGGAATAGCGTTAACGTAGTGAGAGAATACGAAGTGTTGTTGCATACCCAGCCACTGATAGACAATTTATCTACTTCGATGAGTGTTTCCGTATTCGTCTATGTATCAATATATCTGCTGGCAAGATGGATGTACTATGATATTGTAAAATACGAGTTATGACTACGAATGGCATACGCTTTTGTTACCTTATCAATTAAAAGAGTTAAAGTGCTTGTCTACGCCGAATACGTATTTTCGAAATTTGGCCCAAATGTTCACAACACAGAGACGCAAGCACATATACATACACGGTTAATGAATATTTAAATACATATAAATATATATTCACGTTTTTATTAGTGGGGGAAAAAGAGCGGATGTCAATGTATTTTTACTGAGAAATGTGATTCGTCGCTGTAGACAAACAAATAATTACTAGTGGAAGTATACAATAGTATTAGTATGACGCATGCATATAGAAATTAAGCTACACAGAAGCGCCCATGTTTCATCCTTGCAGGGAATCAGCATGTTAAGTGAACGTGTTTTTTTTGTTTAGTGCTTTAAAATATTCACGAGGTATTTAGTCTAACTTACTAACAAAACAATCAGATGCGCTTTTATTTCCCCCTCTCTCGTAAATATTTTCAGTAACCAATGACCGATATTCTCCTAAACAAGGACTATGCTGACCTTTACTTAGCCCCCTGTTTTGTTGTGTGTTTGTGTATGGCTCTTCGTTTTGTTAAAGTGTCAAATTAACAGGTTACCTTGTTTTAGCAAGTGTGTTATTAGCAAACATTTTCTGTATTATTTTTCTCATTTATTAATTATTACTTTTTATGTAAACTTGGTTTAGTTCTTTTAGTTATGTATATAATTATCATAAAATGAAGTGTATCTTACTTGAAATTGGTTGTTATGTCGCTTCTATTTTGTATTAAGATTTTGGTATCTTTAAAATTTTTAATTTCAAGTTTCTCATTCAAATATAATCTACACGAGCCATCAACATATCTACGTGTAATGTCCTATTGTAATATTTTCAACTCGGTATGTAGCGAGATTCCGCTACGCTGTACTTCCAGTAATTGTACTTTAGTAATGTTTCGAATCGGTGTTTTTGGTTATAGAATGTGCTTTCATGATTGTTGTACATTATTAGCGACCATTTCGTTTGGAAAAAGCCGGGAACAGTATCACACCATATGTGCATTTCAATGATCAAAGGAATGCCTACACCATAACCATACTTTTCATTTGATCTTCCAATCTCTTCATTTGTCATCAAACACCACAAGCAAACATTACCTATGTACTTTCAATAGCAAAGAATACATGTAATTCATCTTCGTCCCACCGACGAACAACAAATATGTTTGTTAAATATTTTTAAAATTGTATTTTTTATGTTTACTTTTTCGAAAACAATGCTCTTATGATTTCCTACGCGCGTTTCGCAGAGAAATTACGTATAATATGTAGTAAATCCTAACTATGTTGCTCATCAGGGAATTACTCATCAATGAAATTACGTATAATATGTAGTAAATCCTAACTATGTTGCTCATCAGGGAATTACTCATCAATGAAATTACGTATAATATGTAGTAAATCCTAACTATGTTGCTCATCAGGGAATTACTCATCAATGAAATTACGTATAATATGTAGTAAATCCTAACTATGTTGCTCATCAGGGAATTACCCATCAATGAAATTACGTATAATATGTAGTAAATCCTAACTTTGTTGCTCATCAGGGAATTACCCATCAATGAAATTACGTATAATATGTAGTAAATCCTAACTATGTTGCTCATCAGGGAATTACTCATCAATGAAATTACGTATAATATGTAGTAAATCCTAACTATGTTGCTCATCAGGGCATTACTCATCAATGAAATTACGTATAATATGTAGTAAATCCTAACTATGTTGCTCATCAGGGAATTACTCATCAATGAAATTACGTATAATATGTAGTAAATCCTAACTATGTTGCTCATCAGGGCATTACTCATCAATGAAATTACGTATAATATGTAGTAAATCCTAACTATGTTGCTCATCAGGGAATTACTCATCAATGAAATTACGTATAATATGTAGTAAATCCTAACTATGTTGCTCATAAGGTAATTACTCATCAATGAAATTACGTATAATATGTAGTAAATCCTAACTATGTTGCTCATCAGGGAATTACCCATCAATGAAATTACGTATAATATGTAGTAAATCCTAACTATGTTGCTCATAAGGGAATTACTCATCAATGAACATTGACAAAATAATAAATGAAGCTAAACAATTAGCTCCCTACAAAAATCACGGTGAAAAAATGCATGAAACTAACTCACAATCTGTCATCAAACGTTGAAACACGACTGAACACGATGCTTGTGTTTGCATGTGTTTTTGTCTTTATGCAAATATATGCATATACTAAGGTATTAGACTACGATCTTATTTAATTTTGGTCCATGAAATGTACGTTAGAGTGATGCCAATTATATTATGAACACACTATCCCTGAATTTTACCAAAACACCTTCCATCGCAAACATATAACAATCCTGTATATGGTACCGGTCGTTGGATTACTGACTGCCCTTAATAATTAACACTTCAGAAATATTTGTGTATCAACACATACATAACCACTCACATCTAACACACACACGCACGCATACATTTGCTTTATTTCTATAGATAACGTTTGTCTTGCCTGGTTTCGCACGCTACTATATCTAGCGATTAAGTGATATTAAAAGACTATTTAAAAAATGCAAATAAAAATGTCTTGCAAACATTTAAAGCGATATCTGGCAGGTGAAACTGCGATAACTTTTAGAATATTGAAGTTATTCCATTTCTGTATGTATTAATCTTTCTGGGCTCGTATGATCAATAGTTTTCTTCTGTCGTTCTAAATATGATCGTCTGAGAGCACCTGCTTCCACTAGGAAGTCGATTGGATGTCCAATTCAAAAAAAATGTTGTTAACGTGTTGTCATTGAGTAGATTGTATGCTGCAATGTTGTTTGATATTTGACAAGTTTTGCAATTCATAAAAGCGTATGCGTATTCTGTCTGCACATTTTAGTTTGCCTGAAATATTTTAAATTACACATTTCGAAAATATAAAATTATTTGTTTTATATTTATTTGTCGAACAGTAAACACACATCCGTATTAATACTTTTCTTCTCATAGTTATACTTGAACAATTTTAACCTTTGGGTCACCCATTGACCTTTGTTGACCCCTGAAACTGTGATTTTGCAAGGCCATTTTAAAATGTGTATTTGTGTTTGGTCTTTCTTTCTTTGTCTTTTTTAGTCTCTCTTTGATCTCTCTTTTTTCTTCAGCTCTGGGTTTTATAATTTTGATGTTGTTGAGATATTTCCCATTCTTCATAAATAACTCAAAGACTCCATTTTTAGAGTTCGTTTTCTTTTCATTTAATCTTAATAAAATGAAACAGAGTTAGAGTGACAAAGATAGATGATAAACTCTAAATAAAATGAGAGCGGAGAGGCAAACATGTAATATTCAAGATTGTCTGCTCTTTTCGACTTCCGGCTTCTACTCGTCAGACAGGCCGACGGTGACACACCAGATTTGGCTCATTCTGAGTGATTATTAGTACACAGTATTTTCCATAACTGTATTTTTATTACAATTATTCTTTTTTTTATAATTGAACATTTAAGAAGGGTTTTTATTATCAAAAACTCAAACGAATTCGGCTGTTTCTCAGATTTTCTTTTATTTTAAATGAAATATGTTACGATAAAAAAAGGTTTTGTATAGATGTTTAAATAAAATAATTCACCTAATAAGTCTTTTTTCAGATTGTTTTAATACAATATTTCATAATAAAAATATGTTTTCTTTTTAATAAATAGGGTTTTATTAAAACGTTGTTTTTATAAAAAATATCTCTTTTTGAAATTCTCTTTTTTGCAATACTCAAATAAATGTTTATTACATTTTTAGCTTAAAGTTTTTAATACTTAAGGAAAAATGAGAAAGTACTGCTAATTAGCAAAATTAAAATGTATTTTATCAAAAACATTACTTTATCCCCAAAACACAAAAAAAATTAACATGATTTTTTTATGTAGATATATAACAAATACCATTTCAAAGGAAAAACAACGTTTATAAACTCATAAACAATATAGTAGGGGTAAAAACTACTCAACATCTGTCAGGTATTAATCTAGAGCTAAGTATTATCTTTAAATGTATACTGTACATTACGCATCTTTAAACATACTTTATTTTTAATTTGAAGACGAACACTTTAAATTTTAATTACCAGCTTTTAAACATAATGAACATGATAGAAGAACAAGATTTTTAGTAATATATCATTTTTATTATTAAATAATTTATAGTAATTATGATTAGAATTGTAAAGTCTAGCTTATTGTAACGGTATTTTGTTTACAAATCACACGAAGTACACAAGAATGGTATATAATTGCTATGGATCTAAGTAAATGTAAATTTAAAACATTAAAATTTTCGAATATATTGTAAAACCCTTTTAAACACCTCAAAGAAACTGAAATTTTTGAAATATTTATTAACTGATATCTAATACGTGTTCATGAAAAAATCCAAAACATCGTAGCAACCTATATTTTCACGATAGTCTCTTAGTCGTGTGTATTGTCTTTGCAGACAACTACATCAAACAATATATAGTTGAGATTTGGACGCCGGAAACCTAGCAGCTGTGTTATAAAACCCATAATTATCACTGTATAAGTGTAGGAATTTGATCTTGTACATACAAATATATAAAATCCCACATAGTAACCTACAAGTTAAACTCTTCTATGAATATCCGTTCCTTCTTCGCTAAAACACACTGACTATTGTCAATAGACTATCTTACTGACAATTGATATATTTTAAACCATTCTACATATAGTTTCAGTTGAGTTCTTTTGTACTATGCAATAATGTTTTCTCATCAAAATGTAAGAGCCAACACACACACACACACACACACACACACACACACATATATATATATATATATATATATATATATATATATATATATATATATATATGAATACTAGCAATGTAGACACAGTGAAAGTACAGAATAGTTTACATTTTAACTCATAAACAAAACAACGCAACATATTTCAATCCATCTCATTAACATGAAATGCATTAACCAACGAACTATTAGGATTAAGTTAATAACACATTGTATTTAACAAAATGTTCACGTATATTTTCGTTTTTCTAAATAATATACACTCAATGTCGGTCAGAAAAGTAGTTATATGTGATCGGCCAGTATCACTCAATTGTCAATAAGAAATTCTTTACAGAAGAAAAGAGGGTGGCATAACATATGTTATCAACGTTAATTATTTGTTGTAATGAGTTTTATATAAATTATCTATTGTTTGTGAGGTGTGCACGAGTTATCCAATGTTAACTATGCAGGACTTTTACTGTACACACATCGACATGTAACTCTTATTATTATAGATATTTTGAAATATATTCGTATTGTTAATACATAAATATTAATTAAAATTGATTACTTATTATCCCAATAATAAATATGAGTTTCTTAATCCTTAGATGTCATGTTCATTAAACACTCTGATTAGATACACGGTTCATTTGAAATTGAAATATACGTCGATATTCATAACGGTTTCTTTTTCTGACACATTATTAATCTTTCTTTCGTAATCCATCTTTTATAGATAAGATTAATGACGCTTACGAAGATGACAAAGCTAAGATCAGTTCAAAGTCGTAAATTATTCGAGACAACAGAGTCAGTAGAATGAGATATGAATTCAAGTCTGTCAAAAGTAATATCTTGATAGGATTGCGTTTTTATTTTGAAGATTTATTTGTAATATAATTTTTTTTCTCTGAAAAGTGAGTGACTCAGTTAAGCTGTCCTTGGTCTGTTTAATTTACTGAAGCTACGAACGTTACTTTGTATGTATTCACAGACATCGACATCTTAACTTAACCTTGATGTGTTACATATTATTGATGTGTTACATATTCTTGATTAAGATCATTTATGTGTATTATATTTCAAATAATAGCAGGCGTCTATGTAAGGTAGGATGTTAATCTTTATATATAGTTGAAAAGTAGATGGTGATAAAAAGACTACAACGATAATTAAAACTTAGAGCATACTTCGAGTATTCTGCGTCGCGATTTATTTGATATGCATTTATTGAGTTTAGCCTCTTACAATTTAAATGAGTGGTCGTGGTGTGCAACGTGGGAGAAAAGGGCATTGAAGGAGTTGCTATTTCTAATGTATCTTTTCTGGTCAGCGAGCTTTCTTTTCATTTCTTCAAGGCTCGCTGAACATAAAAAAGATATATGAGAAATTGCAACTCCATCGACGCACTTTTCTCCCACGTTGCACAATACGACCACGCATTTAAATGTAAACATGCTAAAATCATTAAATACATATCAAATAAATCGCAACGCAGACTACTCGAAGCAGCGCTCATCACAAACTCTAACACCATCAAGCAACGAAATGTATTCCATAATTAATCTCCACTAATTAACAAACTCATTATGGTGGAACAAAAATAAACACCAGAACCGGGATAACCAACCCATACCATATTTTATATTAATAAATATACACAATATCTTTAATCAAAATTTTCATTTCAAAAATAGAAAAAAATCCTCACGCCCTCACATTAAAAACATATTATGCTCAATACTTTACTAATGGTATTTGATTGATTAGTAATACACTATCAATAAAACAAACGAGAACAAATAAACACATTCACACATAATTCAACACACTATAGATATTATATCCTCACGCTTTTACTTATATTCACATATTACATATACACCCACTTGTATAATCAGAAATACATCTAAATAATTACGGATCAATTAATAACACACAAATATTGAATTAAATAAATATAAATAAACACATTTATACATGAATCCATTTAAAAGCTATATTATTTCCAACCCACTTTAATACAAATTCCCATACATTACAAGAAATGTATTCATTATTCTATGAAACGCAAATAGAGTAATCAAATAAATAGAAATAAATTAACACACGCTGTTTTTAATATTTAAACTATTAGATATTATCCCTTTTTTTTCTATATTTCTAACGTTTTTATGCATATTCCCACACACTACAGGTCAATTACTATAAATTAATGAGTAACGAATAAAATAATCTAATAAATAGGATTACATTAAAACTCCCATTTCAAAACTAATAAATAGAATATACGCCTCTCTATGTTAAAACTTAAATTTTCAATCAATATCTACGTTTTAAAATCTGCATCTCTACTCTATTATTATATTCCCTTCCCCTCCTTTCCCCTTTTTCTCTTTTTTCTTTAATCCTCTTTGACCCCCTCCAAGTTTAAAATAAACGGCAGGCTCATACCTCCACACAACCCGTCTCCTACATACTGCAGCCATGCTTGGCTATAACATATGTTGACCCCAGTTACCTTGCTAGCTAAAATAGTCATACACTGACAAATCACAGCCAACAATCCCATTCATCTTGAAGGAGACTGACTACGGCTGATTGAACTACTACCAACATGATGTTTTTCATTCTCTGCTTGTTCACGCCAACATCCATGCCGAAGTCTGGACACATTCTGACATATTAAAATAAATATTCTGTATGATTTTTCTACATTGCTTGCTTCATCATGAGGAAGTCTTTCAATAAAACAACAGGTTAATGAATACACAAATCACATATGTTGTGGCTTTCCTTTACTCATTTTACATTACGTAAGATCATTTTATCTCCACCTTTCTTCATATTAATATCCATATTTGTATATATAGTAAGTTATAAAACAAAAATGTATAATTCATTTACACAAATGTTTCAGCGTTTCATCCCCGTAGGAAATCGACATGCTGAAATGCATCAGAATTATAACATTTTATGTGGATACATGAAGTAATAATAATAATAATAATAATAATAATAATAATAATAATAATATATATATATATATATATATATATATATTATGCTTTTATATCTGGAATTCTTAACCAATAACAACGAAATAATATTTTCATCAAAATACCTGCATTTGTACATAAGCATTGCACGAATTTATTTCATACTATTTTGTAATATCGTCCAAATTAAGTATACGATATTGAATATCAACATTTTAAGCTGGACGGCAAACACTATTATTTCTAAACTGAGGTAACTGTATATTTACTTAATTGATATGTTGTAGGTTTATTCCGATGAGAATTGGATAAGGATGCACTTAAAAGGTTACTAAAATAAGCATACATTTAGAAAGGAAATTACTTGTTGATATTGCTTTACTATTGTGTTCAGATTACTGTAAATTGCATAATCACAAAAATTACTCCGTATATATTTACAAGTTCTCTGAGCTCTTTGAGATGGTGTGATTCTTCGTGATGAATCCATTGCTTATTGTATTTATGCAAAATAATTAGGATATAATAACATGGGTTACTATAGGTGATGAACGAAGACTAATTTACAGCTCATCACAATTATAGATTAACCAAGATCAACATACCGTTGTTAATTCAATATACAACATTGATAAAGATAAATTGACGTTACCTTTGTGTCGTGTATAATAATTAATATAGGTTTAAGTGTTACATCAATTGAAGCGTATATACATATATATATATATATATATATATATAACGATATACTTAAATACAGATAAAAAAGGGTATGTGCCTCACCGTGTTTTGAAGTGATAAAAATATATGTATGTTTTAATTTATGTATAAACATATGCAATAAACTGTTTTAAATCGCGATCGTGACATGTCGCTCAGTGTTTACCTACAATTAGTGACTCTAAACACTAAAGGATGAGAAAATACTTGATTTTTGAGGAGTTTTAAAACATATTCCCAAGTCATGGTCGCCGCTTGGAACCCCAAAGTTTTACAACTGTCGATTCCGGCTTAATGAAAAAAAACTAGCATTTCCTGTCTGTATTTCCTACTCTGTGGAACAACCTGCCCGAGGAGGTTTTGACAGTCTCACTCATTCGATAAACACTCAAAATGTATGTTGATGTAATTAGCTTCAAACCGTCTCTTTACATAGCTTCTGCCCTATGCTATTTTTTTGACAAATGAAGTTGATTCTTTTTAGGTTGTTATGCTTATTTTATGCGCACTTATTAGCCAAACCTTATGCTACGACTTAACCCGTCCAATTGCTCAAATAACACAACGTTGAACTATGAAATGTGAGTCGTGTGAATCGTCGAGTAAACGCAGACACCATTAAAGAGAGAAACAACTGCTGCTGTGAAACGTGATCAATTACAATAATAAAAGGACAGCTAGGAAATAATGTACCAGATTGGCTAGTAGCGTATTAACTAAAAGAACATGCAAGATGTTATTTAAATTGTTCAGTAATAATGGATTGAATATATACATATATATATATATATATATATATATATATATATATATATATATATACATATATATATATATATATCGCAGATATTGTACATGTCTGTGTAAATAAAAATATGCCATATTTATCATATATATAGTGAATGTATATATATATATATATATATATATATCTTATATATACATATATTAATTATATACATATATATTATATATATATATCTTATATATGCATATATACATATTATATACATATTATATATATATATATATATATATATATCTAATATATACACACATATATATATATATCTCATATACGCATATATACATATTATATACATATTATATATATATATCTAATATATACACACATATATATATATATATATCTAATATATACACATATATATATATATATATATATATATAATATACACACACACACACACATATATATATATATCTAATATATACACATATATATATATATATATATATATATATATATATATATATATATATATATATATATATAATCCGATTATGGTATAGATCCACAGGTATATAACAGAAATATAAATATAAATGATAAAATAAATTACATTTTGACTACAAAATTGATTTTGGTTCACAAGAGCAGTTTGAGGGGGTCACGATCCTCAGGTCGTGAAATACCATTATGCCTGTTAAGATAAGGTCGGAATCACACCAAGTTTTATGAAGGTGACATATATTTAAAATAAAAAAAAGTAATATGAATAGAAACAAAAACAAAAACAAAAAACAAAATATATATATATATATATTTATGTATATGTATGTATATGTGTATATATATTTCTTATATTTTTGTATTATTAGTATAATTACGATTGCATATTTAGTGTATTCATAATTTTATATTTATTTTTACCCGTATATAGACATTCTTAATCTTAAATTCTTTAACTTTTTAATTTGATTGTTATTAGCACCTTAAATATTGTTATCATTTTCCCCTCTACTATTCCACCCGCTCTCCATATAGGGTTACTCTCTCCCTCCCCCTTCATAGGCATGTTTCCAAAATAGATAATCTGGCACTTGCCGACTTCCGAAAAAAACAGACCCTGACAGAGTTTCTTTTTTGACACGCGTTAACGCTTTCATATTTCGACCATCTTTCACCAAATCACGTCTGCGTTCTCTCTTTCTCTTTCTGTTTCCTTTCTATGTCCCGTGTGGCTCTTAATATTTCCTTCTTTATTTTCTTCTTCTTTTTCTGTTTCTTCTTACTTGTATTTCTATTTTTGTTTTTAGTTTTTGTCTTTGTTTCTATTCATATTCAATTTTTATTTTAAATTGCTGTCACCTCCACTAAACTTTGTGTGATTCTGAACTTATGTAAACAGGCATAATGGTATTTCACGACCTGCGGACCGTGACCCCCTCAAACTGCCCTCGTGAACCAAAATCAATGGTGTAGTCAAAATGCAATAAATTATAATTTATATTTACATATATATATATATATATATATATACAATAATATATATATATATATATATATATATATATACACATACACACACACACACACACATATATATATATATATTGTATATAGTAAGTTATGAAAATATATTCATGCCAATAAAGCTACATAGAAGCTACCACCTTTAATCCTCGGAGGGAATCTTCAGGCAAACATGCATGGACTTAGTTTGCCGGGTGGTTATATACACGGTTAGCTATTTAACCAATCAAATTCTTTGTTGTTCTCTTAGCCTATCGTTGAGCTTCCTATGAACATCTGATAACCACTCAAAATGAATGTTGATGTAAATAGCTTCAACCCGTCCGTCTACATGGCTTGTTGCACTATGTTATTTGTTAACAAATACATTTGATTTGATTTGAAGGCCAATAATTTTAGAGATCTTAAACATGATGAAATGTAATTGATTTCCATTCTTTGTTGGGTAATATGCGGAATGTTTTTATATCAATAAATACAGTCTACAGTATGCAAGAAACAATATTACAAATAATAATTTTTACTATTGTTATAATGAAGTTTTTAAGAATAATAACTCTAATAGCAATAACCCAAGTACATGCATATGTCCTAAACATTTATATTTTTGAAACGGAAACTATGCCCGAAAAAGTTTAGATTTACAGGTGTGTAACTTTTGAATTCAATGTCAACTATCTCGAAATAAGTAATATATTTCATTTCCTTTCAGTTACTGTAAATGTAATCTTAATTGCATCTCATGTATCGAAACCATATACACTTTAAGAATACATTCATGATACGTTTATTTATGAATTATAAAGATATAATTAAATCTCAACGTGCAAGTTATGGTTACCTCAGTTCAATAAAGATAATAATAATAGAAATGACAGAAAATAAAGAAAAAGTAACTGATGAATTTCAAGTATTTGCGTGAAAATCGAACTCAAAATATAACGGATATTCTAACAGTCATGCCGTTTTTTTTTCGTGGAAGTTTCTCAAGACATAACATGAAGCCACTTTATGTAAGTAGCTCAAAAAATGTTACTTCCAGTCTAAAACTGATCAACAATAAGTGTTAGATGGATAGATTCCGACCCAGAAAACAGCTATTTACCCCCCTTTGTCTGAAACATCGCTCATGGAATATGAGGAATAAAAAACTAAATAAGGGATACAAAAGTAACGAGGCTGCTCTAAGTCAACCGAAGATTCACTTTTTTGAGTTAACTTAACTCAGACTTTAATAAATGTAATACAATATCTAAAGCTGATTTTCGCAGTACGATCCGACGAAGAATGACTTCAATCATCGGTACAACGATTTCTGAAATTCTAAAATTCCAGATACTACTTAACATTCATAGTACTCTGTAAAATGTGTGTTTTTTTTTTGCAAAATTTGGAATGTCCGTTACTAACTTTAGCATCGTGATCCTGTTCAATAAAGCGAAACGGAATTAAAATCTTAAGTAGCCATTTCACTTCTATCTTACAGGAAATGAGAAATAATGTATATTCATGAGTTTTCTAATGAATGATTATGAAAGAGAATTTTCTTATGTTTTGTATTTTTAGATGTGTATTGAAAGTTTTAATATAGATACACTGACTAATTAATTGAGTTTTTTACCGGTTCATAGCTAACATAACGAAAGAAAGCTACCCCCGTGGTTTAAATTATGGATTCTGTTCAGATTTTCATACAGATATAGTGTTTGACGTTAAGATTCCCGAGTTTTACAAGATGCATGTGAATAATACCAGAGACCACATCGGCCAAAACGTTTTGAAAATAAAATACAAGATAACAATATTACTCTGATTAATCCAAATACTAAAGAGAGATGTAATGTCACTTTTTTCATTGAACGATTTTGAACTAGAAAGAATGGAATATAGTAGGAAACATATGAACAATTATGATCGACGTGCTTGCATTGTCGATGAAAGGGATCATAAGGAAACGGTAAAGACATGATAATAACATGCATCGAGCTCTGTCCATCATCGATGAGAGCTGTGTAAAATCCCAAATAGAAGAGGGCTAGTAGGAAGAAGGAAGTTATTACTCAGGTCGGATGTGATGTGGGACTGCAAGCTGGTGATTGATAGGAGTGGAAAAGAATATGGTCTGCATTACCGGTAGACCTCTGTTCTAATTGGGATCGATTGCCATATAGGCCAACTTCATTTGCATTCAGTATGTAAAGTATATGGTACATCCTGGAATAAACAAAAATGAGAGCTTTATTTGAATTGTATCAAACGGCTACTTCGGAAACTGACCATAAAAATTTCCAACGCCAAACCAAACTGAGAACTTACTAGAATGTTCAGTGTGTTTATTGTATAGAACATCGTTTCTTGATAAAAGTTCCCTAATTTTTCGCAAATGCCCCTAACGGTTTCACAAGAACAAGTCAGGTAAGTTAAGCACCTTATGTCTATCCAATATTGCCAGAAAAAGATTAGTAAATAAATAACAGAATGGTGCAGCAATTAATTGTTTTCTCTCTGTGTACATCATATTATTGTATATGGTATTGCTTACATATATGTATTTCTTACGTTTGAATCATGAGTTTTCATGTAAATAAAAACTATCACGAACGTCTATATACGAACGCCGTGTATTTTCTTTATTATTACCGACAAAAGAAAGAGTGAAGTTTTACTTTTTCCAAACACGGGTTTTTAATGTGTTTTTTGTCGCTTGAAGTATAGTGAAAATAAATCAGAAAAATATGGTGTATACGTATATTTCGCAGATGTTACATGAGAAATACAATTTATTTTAAGGGTTATGCAAGGGTAAACTGGCTGATAAATGATTGAGAAGAGATAAGTGTTTTCTTGTGTCATATGAATTCTATTGACATGCGTGTATACAATTATTGATGTTTAGGTTTTAACTGAGTTGATTCATTTTGATATTTTTTATGCCTACTATATACGCACCTATTGACCAAACTTTATGCTACGACTTGACACATCCAATTGCTAAAAGCACACAACGTTGAACTATGGAATGCGAGTCGTGTGAATCGTCGATTAAACGCAGAAAGCATTAAAGAAGGGTACTCCTCCAGGGTTTGCGCCTAATTTCCGTGACTGCTCGGCAGCAGCGATCCGACGGCCTACGGAAGCGTCCGACACCTGCCGAGTCGCAAACGAGGCTGCAAACAAAACTGGACAAAAAAATGTCTGTCGCGCAACCCTAACCGGCGATTCAGAGGCCCAGGGCATACGCCAGAAAAAAAACAAAAAACAATGCCGGCCGTGTTTTCTCAAGCCGCTCTGGGTCTTCGGGGGTGGATACGGCCCCGCAGAGAAGGAGGGGTTTCCTGGTGACAGTGCCTAACAAAAATGCCGAAACCCTCCCAATAATCAAGCCAGTACCTGGGACGACGATTTACATTAAAAAAAAATTAAAAATCTATACATATGTAAATCAATAAAACAAATACATTAAAGAATGAAGAAGAAAAAAAGCTATAAAAATGGAAGCGGAAAAAGACCCATATTATCTAAAATTAACCTCCTGAAGATGGACGAGACGTCTGAAAGCGCTCGAGATTTGACCCAAACCATAACGATGGGTGCTATACTGCACCAGCTACTACCACACGATCGTAAAATCGCTCGAAGAGTCGAACGACTAACCAAGAAAACCTAAAAAAAGCAACTCCGTGGATTTTAATGAAGCCTGTCTTAATAACAATTTGCTGCCAAACTATACGAATATATATTTATATATATATAGGCAAACATTGTTAAAAATAAAAGAATTTGTTTGTTTAATTATTCCTTTTTTATGTGTTCAATTTTTCTGCTTGTCTTTCTTGTACTAAAATTTAATAAAAAAAAGCATAAATGTTTCACAGGCTTCACGAACATTTTCGATTTTTCGTCGAGTCATCTTCAGGTGTTAAAAGCTAATAAACAAAATAGCATGTTATAAAGACGGCGGAAAAAGGCACATGGAACGTTTTTTCGCATTTGTCGCGGAAGTCGTTTGCGATTTAAATTCAGTCAGGCTCGATTGCATTCTAAAATGTTACCACTGCTTACATTTGTTATGTTGTTTATTTTAGATTGTTGTGTTTTCATGTAGATAGCTTCCAGTGTTTTAATTTTTGTTATTACTTTCAGAATGTACATATATATATATATATATATATATATATATATATATATATATATATATATATGTGTGTATGGATAATGTATATATATGTG
>OY744523.1:44293599-44301099 GCA_963556195.1 Sepiola atlantica
GAGCTGTACACAATGATGGTGGTTAGCGCTGAACAACGTAATAGATTTTATATTCCCATTTTGAGTATTTCTATTATGTTGAAATTATAACTGAAATAGCCATAACGTACACATATCCATGTATATCAAGCGCGAATGCAACCTCCATGTTAATGTTCGGTGCCGTTTAATAAAAAAGTAACATATACTTACACAAGTCCCTTGAGTGGTGTACTTTAAGAATATATATTGTTATGCAGATCAATCTCCAACACGAATTTTACATGACTAACCATATATAAAGGCCAGAGGCCATTCAAGAATTAAGAATAATGAGAATGTCGGTTTGATGATGAACAATACTATTAGACGGTTTGCGAACGATCGATAAATTGGGCAGAATTTATTTACGCAAGAACATTCGTCGACATTTGTTTTTATTTATATTTGAAATTAACACGAATATCTTGTTGTCAGCTCTGAAGAAACTGCGTGGTATTATCTTCCATTGATTTAGAGTTATTGAGGAAAAATTCTGTTAATTGAAGTAGTATTTGGCTGAGGAACACAGAGGACGGATTGGAAGTTCTTCGCAGATTAACAAGTTATTTTTGTTAATATTCTAGAAAGGAAAGAGGAAAAAATTGATCTCCATGAATTTCCTACCATGAAAATAACGATAGAGAAGAGACATACTACACAACCTCGTCTATGGATAATAAACGGTCTGTCATAAAAAAGAAGAGATTGACCTTCAGCAGATTTCGAAGTTTATTTCGTACTCTGCAACAGCACAAACTATTGTCCTGAAAGAGACCTCGTCAAATGCGGTTAATTATTACATCTGAAGCTGCACTGTACTATTACACAGGTAGAGGCGGACACTATCGGTCAGGTAATTCTTGATCGGTAAATTTCTTAACCTTTTTTAGGTAATCTTAGCAGCAGTGAACTAAAATCAGTTCGAAGCAAGAGTCTTTCTCACGAAGGAAGTTATTACTTTTAACTGAGACAAAATGAGGATCTGGGCGCTTGTGGTAAAATCAGATAAGCATTATTTTTTTTTGGGGGGGGGGTTAAAAGTCACAAGTAATATTTTGAATTGACATTAAATCTCTATGTCGGAAGAGAGGGATTCAGATCACCAATGCAATTTTGAACTTTTTAAATGGAAGCAAATTAATATTGGCTATTTGGAGGCTGTGTATGGCTTATTACTATCGTTTTACGTTATTTTATTTAATTAAAAAATACCGCAACGATGAATGTGTTGTCGGAGATCAACACTGCCTGTTAGATCACATCAGCGTTCCAAAAACGAAATTCTACGTTTTCCGGGGATAGCTAAAACACTTTTGGTAGAAAATAAACTAAACAAGACACAATCGTTCTAAAAATAGAATCAGAAATCAGTTTTGTAAAATGATCTTTCATTTCCGGTAATTGGAGCGTTTAAGAGCAGTAAAAAAGATTTTAACATTTATTCTAAGCCTGAGTGGCTGCCACTTAGGGTAAGGTTAAGGTAAAGTTTAGCAATTTGTTTATGTTAAAAATATGATTTGAAAAAAATATTTTGAAAAATAATATGAATTCAAAAAATTATTGGAATGTTTAAAAAAAAAATTATGATGGATAAATTGTTTTACTAGGGAAACATGAAAAGCTATATAATTGCAAATTTGATCGAACATGTTTTTGTTTTTATCATTGTGTCGCCACGGTACAATTTATTATTAAGTAAAAAATTCACTGATCACCATAAAAAGGGGACAATTATTACAAAACGGAGAATAACCAACACAAAATTGTTTCACTGACATAATTTCAATAGAACCCTCTTGAGTGCTGCCATAGAGTACTGTTTGCCAGCATAGATGTAAATGAATGATCTCAGAATATTTTCTGTCAGATCATTAATGAAGACTTCGAAAAGAGTAGCTCAAGTATAAATGTTGCCCCCCCCCCGTCAATGATACTATGTGCTTATGCCCGTCAACATTTATGTGAAGTTTGTGAGCATACAGAAAAAGATTCGACAGACATTACATATATATATATATATGTAGTAAGCAATGAAAATATATATGGCAATCAAGCTACACAGAGGCTCCCGTGTTTCATCCCCGGGGGGAATCGTCAGGCTAAATACTGAAAACTGACACATAACAAATTATATCTCCTTATAATATGTTATGTGGATACATGAAGTACTAATATATATATATATGTATATATATATACATATATATATATATATATATACATATGTATATACATATACATATATATATATACATATGTATATACATATACATATACATATATATATATATATATATATATATATATATATATATATATATATATATATATATATATATAGTAGGATAAAAATAAACCAAAGTGAAAACTTTTAGTAGATGGAACCTATTGTGAAAAGGATTAGCTCAATATACGAGATAGAGCAATTTCAACGGAAATTTACCACCCGGACAATTTGCATATCTTTTTCACGGAATTTTTCTTTTCATTCAATACGTTTCTTTAACAAAAATTATTTTAATAATTTTTAATAATAATTCTCATATTTTTCAAATATTTGAACTTTGGTTTTTTCGAAAGCCAACTTATCCATCTGTATTTCTCCTCTGATGATAAGATTTCGATCTCTGAAAAGCCTTGGCTTAAGGAAAGAAAAATAAACACTAGTTTATTACTGACAACCTTGCATTGAACAATTGAAATTTGAAATAAATTTGGACAATCGTCGCATATTTATCACTCTTTTTTCTTCTATCTCTCTCTCTCTCTCTCTCTCTCTCTCTCTCTCTCTATATATATATATATATATATATATATATATATATATATATATTTGTGTTATAGTGGAATAATTCCAGGAGGAAATCCGGGTATGAGAGCTCAATGTAGTAAACAGAGCAATAATAAAATATAATAACACGAAATCACATAATTGTCGATGCAATAATTTATTTCAACCGTTCGGTTTTTTCAAGCATCACTCAGACAATTACATTTTTGAGACTGATAGAAAATTGAATTTCCCTACCACAGTTCCAATACAATCATAGATGGTAGTAGTAGCAACCAATTTGATACATCTTTTATAGAGAGGGGGAAAATTTAAAACTTATATTTAACTATGGCGGGCGAAGGGGAGGGATCTTTAAGTTAATCAACTAAAAACTGCCATGTCAAAATTATGACACATACGACTTGGCGATATCAACCATATAGGCAATTTTACTCACGCGCATACACAAAACTAAATACGCACACATCATATGCACACTCACATACATAATCTCACTCGCACATTATCATAACTAAGCATAATCACATACGCAACTTTTATTCATCTCCAGCCAGAATGCGTCCGGCGAAACTCGTGTTCTCAAATTCGGTTAGAGAAAAGAAAGAAAGAAACAATTAACAGGCACAGAGAATATATAGACAGACCGCGTGTCATAAATTCTCAGTCCGTCTGGGTTGAAATAAGATTACACGCACATACATATATGTATACATACAAATCCATACGCACATACACACACATATATACACATACACACCCACACATATACATATCTATACACACATACATATACACACATATATACATATATATATATATATATACATACATATACATACATGAATACACCTATATATATCTCTGAATCTATTTGAAATATTGACCAAATGCATACGCATGTAGTTGTTCACACATGTAAACATACATACACATACATACACACACACATATATACATATACGCACATATACACACATATACGTACGCACACATACATATATATCCACACACCTACACACAATATTTACATAACACTCTATATTCTTACTGATGTAATATGAGTTCTAAAAATTAGTCTTACCTTATTTATATTTTAGATTAATTTGATAATCTATTATTATAAATATCATGCGGGGGGGGGGTTATCGTACCTAATGTTATTCAATTTGGTATCTTCACCGTTGTAATTCTAGAGGCCCATCGGATTACTAATTCAAGTCTAATAATGTCTATTGGTAATATTTGACATTTATACTTATATTAATTCAAAAACTAGTGTATTACCTGCAGAAAAAATTTTCATACCACTATCTTATTTTAAGTAAATAATAAATATCCGCGTATCCACAAATACTATATATCACCAAGTCAGTAAATCTGTGTCTATCACAGATATTATTATAAATATTATGGGGGGGGGGGTTTACCGTAAGTAATGTTATTCAATTTGGTATCTTCACCGTTATAAGTCTAGAGGTCCATCGGATTACCAATTCAAGTCTAATAATGTCTAGTGGTAATATTTGGCATTTATACTTATATTAATTCAATAACCGCAGAATTTTTTTTTTTTTTTTTTTTATTTTTTTTTTATTTTTTATTTATTTTTTTTTTTTTTTTTTTTTTCTTAAAAACACTATCTTATTTTAAGTAAATAATCTGAATAAATAAATATTTCAAAATACCATTATATACGCATACACACAAATACTATATATCACCAAGTCGGCAATTCTGTGTCTATAGCAGATATTATTATAACTATTATGTTGGTGGTGGGGGGGGGGGTTACCTTAAATAATGTTATTTAATTTGGTATCTTCACCGTTATAAGTCTAGAGGTCCATCGGATTACTAGTCGTTGATTATTTTAAATTTATATTTATGTCTGCACTTAGCCATAAGTTCATCTCGTTTATTCAAGAGGTTATTTCGATCATATTTTAGGATTCTTATTTTTTCTTCTAGACATAAGTTGCATCTTTGTCTAAATCCATCTGGAATATTCGAAAAACATAAGATTGACCACGAAATCACCGGGGACCTGTTCTCATTTTTCAGATGCCACCATTGTTTAGCTAACTCCGTTTTGCTCTTGAGTTCTGGGTTATTGAAAGAGTGTTTGTGGTCATAAAAACGTTGTTTCCAGTTTCCCGCGGAGATGCCGATGTAAACCTTTTTATCCCTGTTGTTATCTTCCGGATGAATAGTGGCCTTATAAACCACACACTCAACTTTACAGTTACCGTCCAGTGGGCAGTTATTTTTCACTTGACAATTACATTTATTTACTGTGACCTTATTCTTACTAGGATTGTTAAGTAATTTACGATTATGGGTGCTGATAATTCTGTCCATGTTCTTGGTGCAAGAGTAGCTGATTTTAATGGTTTTTCTATTAAATATCTTCCTAAGTGGATTATTTATGCTAAAATGTTTATCTACCAGGTTCAAGAATACTCTCCCGATGTTGATGTTAGATAGTTGGCAGTAGGGAGGATTGAACCATATTATTTTTCGGCCTCTATTCCTGGATTTATTTTTATTTTCTTTCTTGGTATATTTGAGTTTTTCATTATATCCGCTTTTCTCTAGCGCTCCATTGTATAAATGCTTATTTGCTTCAAAAATGTCTCTGTTAGCCGAAAGCTTATTTATTCTAGTATTAATTGTTTTAGGTATTTGTTTAATTATGCAGTTCGGGTGGTTAGATCTAGTGTTGATATAAGATGGTGTGTGATTATCTTTATTGAAGGGTTTGTATGTCCCCTTTCCTAAGTCTAAGGTAATATCTAGATAGTTTACTTCTTTACAATTTGGGGTTATATCTATTTTAAATCCAAGAAGTAAACTATCTAGATATTACCTTAGACTTAGGAAAGGGGACATACAAACCCTTCAATAAAGATAATCACACACCATCTTATATCAACACTAGATCTAACCACCCGAACTGCATAATTAAACAAATACCTAAAACAATTAATACTAGAATAAATAAGCTTTCGGCTAACAGAGACATTTTTGAAGCAAATAAGCATTTATACAATGGAGCGCTAGAGAAAAGCGGATATAATGAAAAACTCAAATATACCAAGAAAGAAAATAAAAATAAATCCAGGAATAGAGGCCGAAAAATAATATGGTTCAATCCTCCCTACTGCCAACTATCTAACATCAACATCGGGAGAGTATTCTTGAACCTGGTAGATAAACATTTTAGCATAAATAATCCACTTAGGAAGATATTTAATAGAAAAACCATTAAAATCAGCTACTCTTGCACCAAGAACATGGACAGAATTATCAGCACCCATAATCGTAAATTACTTAACAATCCTAGTAAGAATAAGGTCACAGTAAATAAATGTAATTGTCAAGTGAAAAATAACTGCCCACTGGACGGTAACTGTAAAGTTGAGTGTGTGGTTTATAAGGCCACTATTCATCCGGAAGATAACAACAGGGATAAAAAGGTTTACATCGGCATCTCCGCGGGAAACTGGAAACAACGTTTTTATGACCACAAACACTCTTTCAATAACCCAGAACTCAAGAGCAAAACGGAGTTAGCTAAACAATGGTGGCATCTGAAAAATGAGAACAGGTCCCCGGTGATTTCGTGGTCAATCTTATGTTTTTCGAATATTCCAGATGGATTTAGACAAAGATGCAACTTATGTCTAGAAGAAAAAATAAGAATCCTAAAATATGATCGAAATAACCTCTTGAATAAACGAGATGAACTTATGGCTAAGTGCAGACATAAATATAAATTTAAAATAATCAACGACTAGTAATCCGATGGACCTCTAGACTTATAACGGTGAAGATACCAAATTAAATAACATTATTTAAGGTAACCCCCCCCCCACCACCAACATAATAGTTATAATAATATCTGCTATAGACACAGAATTGCCGACTTGGTGATATATAGTATTTGTGTGTATGCGTATATAATGGTATTTTGAAATATTTATTTATTCAGATTATTTACTTAAAATAAGATAGTGTTTTTAAGAAAAAAAAAAAAATAAATAAATAAATAAAAAATAAAAAAAAAAAAAAAAAAAAAAAAAAAAATTCTGCGGTTATTGAATTAATATAAGTATAAATGCCAAATATTACCACTAGACATTATTAGACTTGAATTGGTAATCCGATGGACCTCTAGACTTATAACGGTGAAGATACCAAATTGAATAACATTACTTACGGTAAACCCCCCCCCCCCATAATATTTATAATAATATCTGTGATAGACACAGATTTACTGACTTGGTGATATATAGTATTTGTGGATACGCGGATATTTATTATTTACTTAAAATAAGATAGTGGTATGAAAATTTTTTCTGCAGGTAATACACTAGTTTTTGAATTAATATAAGTATAAATGTCAAATATTACCAATAGACATTATTAGACTTGAATTAGTAATCCGATGGGCCTCTAGAATTACAACGGTGAAGATACCAAATTGAATAACATTAGGTACGATAACCCCCCCCCCGCATGATATTTATAATAATAGATTATCAAATTAATCTAAAATATAAATAAGGTAAGACTAATTTTTAGAACTCATATTACATCAGTAAGAATATAGAGTGTTATGTAAATATTGTGTGTAGGTGTGTGGATATATATGTATGTGTGCGTACGTATATGTGTGTATATGT
>OY744523.1:44308599-44313599 GCA_963556195.1 Sepiola atlantica
CATTTATTGCCCAGTTTAGTTCTGTTGTTGCACTAATGCTTTCAAAGCCTTAGTACTCACATGAGGGTAAACGTGATGTTTTTCAACATCGATATCCAACAATGAGTGCTGGTAATTTGCGTTTCACTAATTATATTCATCATATCGACACATTTCTTATTGTGTTTTACATTAACTAAAATGAAAACGTGTCAATATGCTGGAATATATACAGACCAGACTAAACTCGACGCAAACGCTACGTATAAATGTTATCGTGTTCAGTTACTTTAACACGAATCATTACATCCATTATGTTTCGTGCATGTATATTATTAACTGAATAAACATGACTTTCTTGTTGTTTGACTATTAATAACTCATTTTATGCTTTAGGTTTTAAAAAGATGCACTCCATAAAGTTCCTATTAGGTTTAAGCATAACATCGAGGAGTGCACCAGCTTTGAATGTATACACAAGGCAAATCATTCATATCACGCCTAGAATATTAATTGGCCAAAGGAGACTTTCATCTGATAGTTACAAGCATGGTGTAAAATTACCAGTTCGCTAGTAACAAAGTGGCAATATCTTTATGCAAATAAAGCATACTCTTATGTACCTTATTTATTGATATCAAGCTGGAAACTACGCTATCTGTGTATGAGGGTTGTTGTTTATCAACTTTGTTATATGCTTGTCAGACATGGACCGCTTACAGAGCTCATATTTGCCTGCTAGAGCGTTTAAATCAGATTTACCTTGGCCATTTTCTTAACGTCCGTCGGAATACCTTTACCATTGAAACCGAAGTGTTGGGGCGAGCTGTTGTACATAGAATTGCGTCTCGTATAAGTAAACATACCCCTCGTTTGGCTCGTCATTCTGATTTTCTTTTTGATCCACTATGATCAGGAGATAATGGTAATGGCGTCTCAAGACCAAGGCTTGATGACTAATGCCTTTAAAAAGATGAGTGATGTCAGCAATAATAACAAGTGCCGGTTCTGCCACACAGAAGTAAAAAGTGTGTGCCACCTGACACCCAGTTGTAAGGTTCTCCTAGGGGATGGCTATTATACAATGCGGCACAACGGAGTGGGTAAATATCTTCAGTTGACTGTATGTAAAAAGTTGAATATCCAGTGTAGCAGCAAGAACAGTTAGAAATGCTTTATACACCATCAACAATGACTATGCAATCCTTACAGCTACATATCTAGAAAACAGAGCTGTTAAACTTGACATCGTCATATGGGACAACACAGAGAAAGTAGCAACCCTAGTTAAAGTAAGTGCCCCTAAAGAACAGGATTACACAAAGCTGAAATGGAAAATATCACGAAATACAAAAGTTATAATGTACATGAAAATAAACTAAAATGTTAGGAAAATCTCTATCATACCAGTAATTATAGGTGCAACAAGACTAATGAAACAGCATTTCAAAAGCTATCTGGCGAGTATACCCGGTGAACCGAGTGCAAGACAAATACACACAATTGCACTTAAAAGGGCGGTTGGAATCTTTAAAATATCTCAAGGCTGGAGTGTGTTAAATAACCGGTGAATGTCTAGCATCCGGTAGGATGCCCCATCTTTTGCAAAAACACGACAATAAGAACATTTAAAAAAAAAGATTGTCCATGGGGAACTAACTGGGGATACTCAACCACATCACAAACTGCTACACAATTCAAATATTGTTTAAAAGACGATGTGAAGTGCTCTAGAATTAATGTTGGAATATGGAAGGAACGTTTTTTTTAAATACTAGGAAACCAGAAACTAAAGATAGCAGTGAGGAAGGAACGGAACGTGACAACTTAAGCATAATTAGGAAATATAGGACAGCTAATATGCCTAATTTGCAATTTGATAACTATGCCATGTGCTAGTTTGTTATCATCTACGAGTGCATGCGTTGACGAATCAAGCCCGAACGAGAGCTGCCTTCAATTTTCAGATACATGCTTAACTGTATATATATACATATATATATATATATATATATATATATATATATATATATATATATATATATATACATATTACTATTTCATGTATTCACATACCATTTCATAAAGAGATATAATATTTTTGTATCAATTTTCAGTATTTACTTCGACAGTGCTCGATACTAAAGTTGACCTAGGTAGTAAGCTATGAAATATATGTATGGTAATTACGCTAAACAGAGGCTCCTGCGTTTCATCCCCGGGGAAACCTTCATGCATTTTAGCCTGAAGATTCCCCCGGGGATCAAACGCGGGATCCTTTGTGTAGCTTAATTGGCATGAATATATTTTCATAGCTTACTTTATATATATATATATATATATATATATATATATATATATATATATATATATATATCAATACATTTGAGAGATAGCTAATATTTTAAAGTATATTCCATTGCACATGTTTATATTTATTAAGCTACAACAGAATATATTGTAAACTTCACAATTCACAATGGAATTTACTTTAAGTATTTGAAATACAACTGTGCGCAGGGTGCAACTACAATCAGTAATATGTTTGAATATATCAAATACACCCATCTTAACTTATTATATTAAGACAGAAATAGATGTGTGTATGTGTGTATGTTTGTATGTGTGTGGGTGTGTATGTCTAAGAAAAGCTCCCAAGATACTCGACAGATATTCATAAAGTTAACATTTTCTGATTCCTGCAGCGTTCGGCTAACGATATCGAAAATTGGAAAAAAACATCGATTACTTCTTCCAAATAAACCAGGACCTTCTTGGCGGGGGTAACCACATTTAATCATTTTTTCCACACATCTTCATAATTTACGCATGCGCACTGAGCCCCGATTTAAAACCGTTAAACTATTCTATTTTTTTATCAATTGTTGTACCCTTTCTGTTTTGGCCGTTGGATAACGACAAAGGACTACGATCACGAGATTTATGGTTCGATCCCCCCCTACTTCATGATTCTTATTTTTTTATTTTTTTATAAGGGTGCTCTAAATAACCATCGAAGTGTGGGAAGATGACGACCGAAAAGACAAGGTAAATACTGACTTTTGGCAACGATGGGAGGTGTGGAGTCGGCAGCGCGAGCGAGAGAGAAGAGGGCACTGAGGTAGACAACATGTTGTCTGCAGAGAAGGGAATCGAGTAGGTAGTTCGCCGATAGAGAGAGGTAGGAGTAAGGTTAGAGGATTAGGAGTCGACCGGGAAAGACACAGTTTTTGCCCGTACAAAAGAGAGTTAATTACACTTTTGCCTGCACTGAGGATAGGAGGGGGCGCCGGGGACAACTGCTAGTAATATATATGTGCGCACACTCATGCACACATACATAAATATACACATATAACTATACACGTATACATAAATCTACACACACAATATATATATATACATAAATCTACACACATATATGCATACATATATACATATATATAAACATATATTCAGATTCATATATATTTATACACACACGTATATATGTATATATATATATATATATATATATATATATAGGTACATGCATTTATATATACATACACGCATATGCACATGCATATGTAGGTGCATGTGTGTATATTCATGCCTGACAACTGGCGTCTGCATTGACTTTCCCAGAAAAATATTAATTTTTCTGTGTGCTTTCTTTTTTAATAGTGTTCGAACAATATATTCGAAAATAAGTCAATTGTGAATTGGAAATTTAAAAACGAATAAATGTGTTTTCTCGTTCCAGACGGAAAATATCGGATTATTTGTTGAGTTGACGTGCCTTTTACTCATTCTCGACTAAAAAATATGTTTTTTTATAATTTTTTAAATTTATTTTACAACTGAATAACAATAAAATGAATATAAGAGAAAATAACGATTGAAAAACTATATTGCATCCGATAAATCCATACGGTTTAGTTAAAATAGAACCGCCATTGGGATTCTTAAAAAAAATGACACATAAAAAAGAGAAAAAATAGACGTTCTTTCTAACAAAAGATTTATAGAGTCTATTTTAAAAAGGTCTGTAAGAATGTGATTTAATTGTTAACGTCACGGGCGATGGAATCAGCAATTCGATTTCGAATACACTAAGCTTTTATATTTTCGTGTATACTAAAACAGGCAATTCTGGACCGTCACTTTTATACCATCTACGTATGATATATCGAGTTATTTATCTACCTCCCACAACGGTAAGATATGACACAAGGTCGCGAAAGTGGGATTTGATAAACCAGCGTTCGCGAAGGTGAGCACTCTGGCCATTAAAAATTGCCTGGACAGCCCCGTCGGCATACCCCGGTAGGGCGCCTCAGGCGATTAGCAATAAACTAACCCCTTCTCAAAGGGTGAGAAGGCAAAGCCTGGGAGGGCGGATCTGATAGAACTGCCCAGGACTGACCCATAGAGCGGCGTAAATCAAGCCCCGAAGGGCAAGACAATACCAGTTTATGGAGTGTAGTATTTATTGGAAATATCGACTTTGTTTTTTCTTCGAAACAGAGGCTCCTCCAAAAATACTGGGCGCCTCAGAGTTACAAGGGTAGTTGTGTTTGGATGTGGGTACAAAAAAGTCATATACAACTAGTAATTTCCACGTAAGGTTAAACAAATCAGAGAGATGTAACATAATATTTAAAGTAAAAAATAAAGTGAGTTACATATCTAGACATGACGTCATAGACAGAAGGTCTAAACTAAGACGTAGCAATCAAGAAGGAAGGTTCTTTCTTTATCCTCTTAACTGAGAGAGGTCGGTCGCAGTTTTCGGAAACATTTTTCCTCTGCCACTCTGGGCATCAGTTTATTGGAATGTCTAAGTGCAATTCAGGTTAATTTTCTCATTGCTCGTCTTTCCATCCTCCCCAAATCTCTACAACAATTTTCTGCGATACAATCCGAGTTACGTGCCACCACATATGTAGTGTTTTTATTGATTAGATTTCTGTCAGTTTCAGATATTTTAAGCTGCTTGTTACCGTTCTATCATCTGTGTTCTATTTCTAGGTAACCTT
>OY744523.1:44318599-44326099 GCA_963556195.1 Sepiola atlantica
GCTGTTTAAAAATCGCCTGGGCAGCCCCGTCGACATTCCCCGGTAGGGGCGCCTCAGACAGTAAACAATAAATTCACCCATTCCCAAAGATGGGAGGCAAAGCCTGATAGGGTGCACCTCCTAGAACTGCACAGGATCTGCAACCCCCAATAGACCGGTGTAAATACAGACCCAAAGGCCCGGACGATACCGGTTTACAAGGCGAGGTAAAAAAAACCTGGCTGAATCTCAAAATGTCCATGTAAATTACCGGGTAAGTGTTAGGTTGACATTCCTAGACCAACGAATATCATTTGAATTCTCTCTATCGGTACTATAAATGCATTTCAGCAAACGTGCATACGTGTGACGACACCTTTGTTTTTCTGTGCAGGTCAAAGCTGAGTTTCCGGGAAATAACGCGTATGACAGCTCTTGCATCAACGTATACAATATTCGATCCACACATAAGGAATATGCTAACCAGAGACAAACAGATGATGATGACCACACATACACACACGCCCACACACACATATATATATATATATATATATATATATATATATATATATATATATACATATACATTTATATATGATGGACTCTCCCGTCGATTTCGACGTATAAATGCCCCACCAGGGGGTTCCCGCGCGTGAATTTGTAATTGCAAGAGTTGCGCAATCTCCAACAACCGCTCTCCTGAGTCGGCATTGCTTGATTCCAATGACAAGTAGTAATACAAGACGACTGGAAACAATGCCGAGATAATCAGCGAGCACATACAGCACCTGGTATTCCCAAATGGTCACCCATTTAGTATTGGCCTGGTTCGACGCCGCTTTACTTCGGTGACTTGACGAGAACCAGTTTGTCAACGTGATTGCGCCGTAATTTATATATATATACATATACATATATACATATATATGTATATATACATATGCATATATACATATATATGTATATATATATGCATATATACATATATATGTATATATGTATATATACATATATATATATATATATATATACATATATGTATACATATATATACATATAAGTATATATATATATACGCGTATATATATATGTATATATATATATACACCTATATATATATGTATATATATATATGAGAGAGAGAGAGTCAGATAAAGAGAGTTTGAGAGGAAGATAGGGGAACTGAAGAGACATTGTGTTGGATAAATAGAGAGATATCAACATCGAATAAGGCAGACTCATAGAAATAGTAAAAGAAATAAACATGGAAGGAATGAGGAAAATTAATTCAGGAAATACGAACGAGAGAATCTGAAACCGGATCCTAAATCA
Organism: Sepiola atlantica; assembly: GCA_963556195.1. Classification (NCBI taxonomy): domain Eukaryota; kingdom Metazoa; phylum Mollusca; class Cephalopoda; order Sepiida; family Sepiolidae; genus Sepiola; species Sepiola atlantica. The sequence goes on from OY744523.1 coordinate 44,319,914, forward strand.
CCTCCGCTGACATGGACTCCGGACTTCCGACATTTTCAATCGAAGTGGAAGCCTAATCTGCATATCCGCGTCTGTTGCTATGACTCAAAGGCGAACTCATTAGTATTCTGACATGCTTTAAGTTGTCTGAAGTGATTATGGCTTTTGTCAAAACGGGGGATTAGCGAAGCATTCACTCGAATTCTTCAGATTTTGTTTCCAAGGAACGAAGAAATAATGTCGCAGAGACTCTCAACAAGTGCTATTTAAAGAATTAGTCATACCGTTTTCGAATTGTATCGTAGAGTAATGGAAACACCACAAATTATTAAATTGGACAAACTGAGATGAAATCAAACTATAAGCAGAGTACTTAGCAGATAGTTAAGTTTATAAAACATTTTAAAGTAACTATATCTGTTCACTTAAGCACTACTAATATTCTTAAATAAACAACATGTAAATGTTATCTTTTTTAAAATTGTTATTGCAAATTACAAACGATTGTCGATGTTACCAAGAGCTAAACTATGAAGAACAGAGAAATTACAATTGTATACATATAATTAACATTCAAAATAGAAAATTCACAGTAAAAAATGGACTAAAGATTAGCTAAACAAAGTATTTCTCTGTTAAGCTATATATAATATACAATCCTATATTAAGGTTATATATGTTTCCTTATTTTAAAACCGCTATATATTGACATGAACACATTATATGTTATATATTTGTTACATTGAAGGTTTATTCTACGCACCGCTTTTCATATTTTCAATTATTTGCCAAACGGTAATAGAATGTTCATCAGATTTTATCTTCTGATTCTCCCCTGATAAAAAGAGCTTATTTTTGAAAACCCATGGATTAAAATGTATAAACTTTCTTTCATATTTTGTTTGCATGTTTGATGAATTAATTCATTTTGTATTTTATAAAATTATTATGAATTTTTTAATGCAATTTTTGAAACTCATCGACGCAGTGTCTTACATAATTTCACCGAAGTTATTGTCTAAATATTTAACAATACAACAAAACTGTATACTATTTATAATAAAAATTACTAGCATTGGCTTGTTTTTCGGTTGCGTCATAATTAAAAATCCATATATTAACATGTATCAACTTTCTTTCATAATTTTTTGAATGTTTGATGAATTAATTCATTTGGCATTTTATAAAATTATTATAAATATTACAATGTATGTTCTCGATCAAACGGAAAGTAAGATTGCCACATTATTTTTGTAAAGGGTACCATTAAGATTAAACGCCCACCAACACCCGGTTAGTATCCTAAACTAAGAAACACATAATCATAGAGTTTGGAATATCATTCTTCGTAAATGTTTATATTTAGGGCTGCACATATTTAAAGAATGTTATTTTCATTTATTTTCATTATGACTTTTATAATATATTTCCTATGAACCGGTTCAGTAACAGTGGTACCTTATTTTTATTTTGTAAAGTTTGTCATTTAAGGTGTTCGCCTCCCGAAAATACTAACCGCCTAAATTTATTTTTAAATGAGTTTAATTTTTTAAAAAAATATTAAGTTATGTTAACTAATATATTTTTGAAAAAGATGGTTTAGCACGTGAGCGTCACGGATATGTGTGTGCTTATACAATCTAAAACTATTGTACATCATAGATAATTATAGTTAAAACGAGTTACTCGCTTTAAATTTACCTTACACTGATTAGCTCAGACGAACATGGCGATGATAATAATTACATAATATATTGTAATACCATTCTAGTAAATACACTTAATAATGATATAATTATTACTGGTAAATATTATAACAATAAGTTAATAACATGAAACATATGGTGAGATTTCACAGTTCAACAATAACTTAAAGATCTCTTGCCCATCTATAGCAACTGACATTCTTCTACTTCTGGTTAGCTAGCAAAAACACACCCTATAATGTTTTATATCTTGTTTGTCTTCCCTTTTCTGAAGATGCGGTTTACCTCAAAATTCAATTAACGAAACCACACTGATACCATACTGATTAAATCAATTATATTGGTTACAGTTGCAGGATGGTTAAAGAAGCGAACTGAGAACGTGAGGGCGCCGGGTTCGAATCCAGTTCGTTCCACAGAACGACTTTAATATAATCCCAAACTTGACCTTGTGTCGAATCACCTGGAGAGGTAGTAAATTAAATAAATAATTATTCGCATGTTCTTTAAATCTTTCAGTATTGAAATGCATTCTATTTAGATAGTCTCGTATTGTACGGTGTTCTTCTACCAAACTGCATTAGCATTCCTTTCAAATACAACTCCTTACACACATCACATACTGGTTCCAAAAAACTAAAATATATTACTCATATATATATATATATATATATATATATATTAAAAAGTGGTATATATATATATACTTAACAAATAAATATATATATATATTATAAACAAATATATATATATGCATATATATATATTTAAAACAAATATATATATATATATATATATATATATATATAAACATAAAGAAAGGGGCAATATGCGTTCAAAGTACCATGTGTTTGATGCAGATATTTTTATTAAAATCAAAATAACAAAGCAAAACATTCTTTTTTTCATCTTGACATTTTTATCTAATATTTCGCTTGATATAACAAGTCTCGACAGAGCTTTAGACAAATTATAGGTATCAACCTTATTTTTTGTAATAATCCTTCCTGGTCTTCTCGAAGTGACGTCCGATGTTATGTAGACTAACTGTGTAAATGTTTCTTTTAAATTGACCTTCAATCACGCATAGTCGCTGGTAGGTATACATTTGGGAAAGTTCATTTTTTAATTTTTTAAGCATCTTTAAAATTGTAAAAAAATTTTTTTTGATTTTAATAAAAAATATCTTACTATCTCCTAAGCTTTATCCCCTCTCTTATCGCCGCAATGTTGCATATTTATGCCTGTTTTACAAGCACTTCAATGGAATGTGTCCGATGAACTTGGTTTTCTAGACGCCATCTCAACCTAAATACACCAGACCTACCCGAAAATCAGCTAACTCCTATCGATTTTCTTTGCAGGTCCCTAGATGCCCAAGAGCCTTCTACTCCAATAGCTTCTGGCTCCTGGAAAGTCTTCTGGAATGTCTTCTGGAAAGTCTTACCTGCTCTATGTTAACCCGACTGTACTGACCTGCACAAAGTTAAAATTCATTTAAATATACATCTCGTTTCACAGTTCATTACTAAGGATGGCAATCAAAATATACACCCTTATTCTAAGTAACCTCTTACGTCTACACTGGGGGTCTTCTTCGTTTGGGGGAAACTATGTTAAAAAAGGGTTGAGAGAGAATGTGAGAGAGAAAGAGAGACATACAGACATAGCGAGAGACAGAGAAATATGCTAAAAGTAAACTAATTATTACTCAAGATAATTTTAGTAGTTCAGGGTTTTATACTTTATTTATGTTCTAACAAATAAAAGTAAACGTCATCATCACCAGCATACAAATGGCCAAACGTAGATGGGCAGGTACTTCTTCGAGATATATACGACAACTTAGAATCTAGAACGACAGTAAACACCCTGAGAGAATAAACACAAACTAAGAAGAATTCGAAAATTGGTGGACAGATTACCCCGACAGCTATCTGGATCTTAGCTGCACACGGGGTAACACAAGGTGGAATAAAACCAGTAAGGCGTTTCACATCTACGAGTGATCAAGAACTCTGATTATAATCGTAAACATGATGATAGTGGTCCTAGTTCAGTAAAGCGATTATGGTCATTTTATAAATCCAGGGGAACTCCTCGACGCAGTGTCTCACATAATTTCACCGAAGTTATTGTCTAAATATTTAACAATACAACACAACTGTATACTATTTATAATACAAATTGCAAGCATTGCCCTGTTTTTCGGTTTAGTCATAATTCGTTTGGGTGTTTTCCAGACTGGCCAGATAAATGAACAAGATAACCTGGTCACATGTCTGTTTTAGCTGCTACACACCAATCGGAGTTATCTTAACTGCTGAATAATTAAAGAGTATTCCGTGTACTCACATTGGATGATTTTCGGCCAATCAGAACCGTTTTTATTTCTGAGCTCAATACTTGCGAGTATTTAAGACGGTGTAACTTTTTTAGGAAATACATATTTTAAGTGTAAACACGTTTTATTAGCTCTATTGTTACAAGCTAATCCATAAAAAATATTCAATAAGACAATGGCTGTTGAGTGTGTTATAGCACTAATGTTTAACTGAGTTGAAAATTCCTAATCCGAAAATTATCCCTCTACGTTAGTATCAAATTAATTCTCTAAGTTAAAATGTATTCTAGACATGACTGCCAACCAATAAAATATACATTTATATCAAAGAATATGCAGTGGATGAACATTAATTGTATTGAACAATATTCGGGAGATCGTTATTTGTCAAGTCAATACAAATGCAATTTAGATTTTTATCAATATTGTTGGATGTTCGTAATTATTTGCAAGCAACGCGGTGAACCATTGCTCTTATTAAAATGAGGAAATTGTTCATAGCAAAATGAACTATTAAAAAATTACGACGTTTTTGTCAGAAATGTTACGTCATTTTCTAATGAAAAAGAGAAAATATAGTTTTAAGATCCAGGAATGGTTATCACTGAAAATATGAAAAACTCAGGAAATATCGTATTCTTTCAGAAACAGCAAGACATGTCGACAGAAAAATGATTAATGTATATTAAAGGTTAGGTTTAATATAAAACGAATGAAGGTGAAATAATTTAAAGAAACGCATTGCCTCTCTACGCGCGACAGAAAAAAATGATAATTATTAGCGAAGTATGATGTTTAACATAAAGATATGTGAAAAAGAATGCATGCTGGCAAAAGAGAAGGAACATTATTTTACGAAAAGCGAAGAATAAAAGCAAAGAAACACAAGTGTAATTGCATTAATTGTTCTTAGCATGTGATTTCCTATTATCTGCAATTAATGATCATTTTCTTATGGTCCGATCAGATAGAAAGTGCCATCCCGTCTTCTGTCTTAAGATAATGTAACGTTATTCTACTTCATACCACGTCCTTTAGAGCTACTTAATTTATCATAATAATGACTAGTATATATTCCCCATTTATTACCGCAGGTTTTTATTGATGGGCACATCGACTGATGCGTAAACTGTTAACAGCCAGTTGTAATTAGTGTTTGAGGTCTCCGTAAGGCGAGCGGTGCTTCAGATGTATATAGAAACACTAATAAGCCTTATAGCCCACTAAAATACTAGTTTCTGAATAACGATAATATCAATTAAATAATCTATACCTATATACATATATACACACACACATATATATATATATATATATATATATATATATATATATATATATATATATACATATGTGTGTGTGTGTATATTTAGGCAGCAAGTCAGTATCTAAGCAAACATTGCTGAACATCACAGAACTTTCGCGTTTGTATATTTTCCTCGTCGAGCCATCTTTCTGGTTTAAGGTGGCAATCCGTATAGTACTTCACTGATAGGTTTTAATTCGGCCATTTTCTCGTCCGATTAACGGAAAATATTAACATCTAACACCAACATAATAGACAAAAATAACTGCACAAACAGACTTAAAATACTAGAAGCAATATTCATTAAAACTAAACAGCCTAACATTAACAAAATAGCTTTCAACACAGGTACCAACATATTAAAAGTATTCCATAATTAAATGGAAATTAAGTAAAACCAAAATAAATAAATAAATAAATGAATGAATAAATTGATAAATAAATAAATACATAATAGTAATAATAGTAATAGGAATAAATAATAATACATAAATAAATAATAGCAAAAATAAGAACTAATAAAATAAATGAGTAAACAATAAAACCAAACACACAAACGATATAATAAAATGAACTCAACCCCACACCCTCTTCTCTCTTTCATTCGCCCGTAACGATAACTATAAAACACTTACTCCAGTCTTCTTATTTAAATTTAAAAAAAACAACAAAACCCTAATCCTGAAGACGACTACGAAAGTCAAAGGCGCTCGAGAAAATGGCCGAATTAAAACCTATCGGTGAAGTACTATACGGATTGCCACCTGAAACCAGAAAGATGGCTCGACGGTTTGAGAACCTCACGAGGAAAATATACAAACGCGAAAGTTCCGTGATGTTAAACAATGCTT
>OY744523.1:44336099-44348599 GCA_963556195.1 Sepiola atlantica
ATGTTAGTAGAGTCAGAAGAAAACAGTGATAGACATCAAAGGTCTGGCAGTTCGATGAAAGAAACTATTATAGTAGAGAGCTCTTCGGCCTCTGGCTACTTCTAAATCAATTAAATAATTAAATTGAATGATTTATATTTAAATACATATAATTATAACATTAAAAAAACGGGTACATTAAATATAGACTATTACACATATTATGTTTAAAATCACTATCTCAATTAAATTATAACGATAATTCGTGATATCCTAACAATCTAGTGAGAAGTAGTGACCTGAGGCGGAGTCTTATACCGGAGTAGGTGACAGTGAGTGTGTGTATTCACGAGGATAAATAGTACTTTTTTTATCATGTAGGGAATATGTGTGAGAGAATATGTCATCTGCATGTCGCAACAAATCACTTATATGTTTGTATAGAGAATAAACATTATTGGTGCTATGAAAATATATGTTAAATAAGCAGATGATGACTTAAGAAACATTTTTCCTCAAAGTAGACGGGTCAACAAGTATTTTTTTACATCACACTTTAAAAAAACTGCCATGCTGTAGTCGCATTAGATAGAAAAAATGTAACTCTGTTAAAAAAAATTGTCAACGTAAGATTTGTTTTGTTTTAGTAGTAAAAATGCAAGTATAGTTATCACAAATTTTATATTTTTTATGCTAGATTAATTCGAAATAATGATGACAATAATATTAATTCATATACTCAACACAAAACTCATTCAACCGGCCGGTTTAGTAAGCCCATTAGCGCATATATATTGCACATTTTTTCCTTGTAACATAGAAAAAAATTAAAAATTATACAGACATTTTGCCAGCTGATTGTCTAAAATGTTATTCATATGATCTGACTAAACAACTAATATACATTTCCATGTTGTTCAAATGATTCTACAATTAAAAAAATATTAATTGCTCGCTAGAAATAATTAACCAATTCTAAGGTTCCAGGCTTAAACAAAATGAGTGCTGGACCTGGGATGATGATGACACACACATATATATATATATATATATATATATATATATATATATATATACTTAGTTTTATATGTATACACATATTTATATATATATATGTATATATATATATACATATATACATATATTGTTATGTACATATATTTATACATATATATATATATATATTTATACATATATACATATACTTATATACATATATATATATATATTTATTTGTATATATTTATGTATATATATACATATATGTATATATATACACATATATATATATACATATATATGCCTATATTTATATACATATACATACATATACATATATATATGCCCATATTTATATACATACACATATATATGTATATATGTATTTATTTATATACATAACTATATAGACAGATATTTATACAGGTATGTATCTATACAGATATATACATATACATATATATATACATTTATATAGATCTACATATATAATTATAAATATATATATATATATATACATATATTTATATACATATATATACACACATATATATATATTTATATAGCTATGCATATATATATATACATATATATCAATATAGATGTACATATATATGCACATATATTTACTGATGTATTTATGAATTTATATATATACATATATATTTATTTATATATACACACATATATACATATAAATATATACGTATATATATATATATAAATATATAGATGAATATATATATATATATACATGTGTTTATATTTATATATATATACATATATATATGTGTGTATATACAATTATATATATACACATATGTGAATATATTTATATATACATATATATATATATTACATGTACATATACATATGTATTCATACATATATATATATACACATGCATATATATATATATATGTATACATATATACATATACATATATATATTTATATATATATATATATATGTGCATATCTGTATGTTTATATATTTGTATATATATATATATATATATATATATATATATATATATATATATATATATATATATATATATATATATGTTTGTATATATACAGGGTGGGCAAAAATAAGGGTCCTATTTTTAAAAATTCATAACTTTTTTATTTATTGATTTAAAAATTTATTTTTTTTTAGAATAAGTAAAGGACCCCTTCCGAAGCAAGCATGAGCCGTATTAGCCCTAAGGAACGTACCCTCATTTAGAAAACATTATTTTTGGTTAAAAAACTGAAAACAGTGTAAAAAACAATACTTTAGTGTTTGTAAGTTTTAAGAAGTGTTTTTCGGCTAAAATTTGTTTTGTTTATTTCAAAAAATCTCGGAAGGGTCAGTCTACACACACATAAAGTTTGGTGAGTTTAACTTTAATTTTGTGGAAGTTATTCAAATTCAAGTTACTCAAATTTAAAGATAGGACCCTTATTTTGGCCCACCCTGTATAAATACATATATGTATATATTTATGTGTATATGTATATATATGTATATATATATATGTATATATATGTGTATATATATGTATATATATGTATGTATATATATATATGTATATATATATATATGTATATATATGTGTATATATATGTATTATATGTATGTATATATATATGTATATATATACATATATATATGTATATATATATATGTATATATATATATACATATATATATGTATATATATATGTATATATATATATATATATATGTATATATATACATATATATATATATGTATATATATATATATGTATATATATATATATGTATATATATATATATGTATATATATACATATATATATATATACATATATATATATATACATACATATATATACATATATATACACATATATATATACATATATATATATATACATATATATACATATACACATAAATATATACATATATGTATTTATATATAGGTATATATGTATACACGTATATAGGTATAGATATGTGTATATATCTTACCCTATCCTTCTATCCCCTTCCCCAACCCTTTATATCTCCACACCTTAACTTACGTCCTTGCCCAGCCTATTTATCTCTGTGGACATACACGATGTATCGAATACTCAAATCAGCATGAGGGAAATAACTTTTTAAAAAGAATCAGAGTAGCTTCCCTTTAGTAAGTACATTCAAAATCTTTACAAATCAACATCCTCTGATTAAATCAGCGACGGTTTAGGACTAAATAATAGGTGTTTGTTTCCTACTTCTGAAATTTTATCAATTCCAGGCAACGCTGCTCTCGAAAATACTAAGTTTGTGGTTGTTTCCATTGTACGTTTTACTTTTTAGCTCAACATGCACACACACACATTCCCTTTATATAATACATTCTAAGCGTGGTATTATCTATCCATCTATCTATCTATATATATATATATATATATTGAAATGATTTATATATCGTATGTTCGTTGGTATTCATACACACTTATTGCTAATAAAACGTTGATAAATAAATATCATAGTTAGATATGACCATCGCAAACTATATAATCACTCGTCAATATCGTCAACAGAATGGAATAAAAGAAAGACAACAGAGTTGATAGAAATCTTGTAAATGTGTTTATCTCCCGTGATCCACAGACAGCACAAATGCCAGTCTCCTCTGAATTAATCATAAATTGTCGTAACATTGTTTGTCAAAGTTGTCGTCGTTGAAATCATTTGTTATTTGATTACGTTTAGTCTGTCGATCGACAAGGACATCAGCGGGACGCTGTGAATAACAAGACAAGACTTAATGCGATTTGCAGTGATATGTCAGTCGCTTTACGAAATTGGCCTGATTTTGTTCTCACGTATTTATTATTTTATCTTATATACTAGTTCAGGCAGACATTTGCAAAACATAAAATAGTGTAAAGTTATAGTATTCAACGAACTTTAGTAAAACAAATCTATGTCTTCTTAAATAATCATTACGTTGTTTTTATATTAATACCACATTATAAAGTGACGCCATTTTGAATTTAATTTCCACGTAGTTTTAAGCTGGATTCAAATGAACAAGTTTAACGGTGTGTACTTATCAGACCGAGTGTTTTAAATGGAAAACTTCTGCGACATATCTTAGAGGAACGACTGATATCACTCTTCCCTACCTTAACGAAGTACAAAATCGACTTCGCAATCTAGTAGTAGTTGGTGTATGATATATTTGATTCTTTTCTGAGTTTTTTCCCCACAGAAGATATCTATTCTATCGTTTTTTTCTTAAACAGATGATTGGTGATTGACTTTTCTCCAAATACTGGTTCATCTTTGTAAGACATTCACAGCGATAGCACCTTTTTCTTACCACAACCGAAAATAAATTGACTTTGTTCGACTATATGCGGAGCGTCAGGTTTCTTATATGAACAAGGTTTCCTTCCGATCTGTAAAATATTTCTAAGGGCCTGCTTTCCTGTAAGTTATAACATGATGACTTTCAAATTCAAGCTTACCAGATGCTTAACCCTTCTTATATGAAATCAAACCTTTTAAGTACATTCATCATATTTCATTCTCTCGTTAAACTGTGAGGCATTACCTTTACATCTTAGCATTGGTAAGTGGTTACTAATTCGGCATGAAACACATGTAATATCAGTTTGTTTTGAAATGAATATTTATTCATAAATGATTATATATATATATATATATATATATATATATATATATAGACACAGAGAGAGAGAGAGAGAGAGAGAGAAAGATTGAGAGAGAGTGAGAGAGAGAAGGAAAGGGAGAGAAAAAGAGATAGCTACAGAGATAGATAGATATATAGATAGATAGAGAGAGAGAGAGAGAGAGAGCGATATATATATATATATATATATATATATATATATATATATATATAGTCTATGCTTCTGTCAGGCATGGTAGTTTGCAAGGTTTATGTGGGTTGTGACACGATGTTAGAGATGGAAGCTTATGCTGTTCGTATAGCGTGTTCTTTTATTTAACACCCGGACTCTTCTGTATATGTACACCCTAATCACTGTTCTGGAAATATTACTAAGATACATTTTCTATTTTTGTTTCATATATTGATTCATAAAACCAATCTTATCACTCATAGGTCGTTTAAATTATTTATATAAAAAGTAGCATTTTTAAATATAAGTTGATAGAAGCGGGAACTATAGACAACTATCTGTTTATAATCTCAGACTAAAGTATACCTCAAATTACACCAGAAAGGTGTGATATGGAGAAAAGGTCCCTGGATTACACACACACACACTCGCTCATATATATGTACATACATACATATATATATATATATATATATATATATATATATATATATATATATATATATATATATAAATGTATATATATGCATATTTTGGTTTTGATCATTACTACTTTTTGTATGTGTTTCCAGGTTTTTGACATCATTATTACTAACATTCCTCCAAGCCGATTATAGTGTGGGATAGGACTAATTACGTGTATGAATCAACATGTAATATGGGACATTGTGTATCTGACAGTGAAAAACACTTACATACAAATAGGCTAGACCAACACAACTTGTCAAGGAGTGAACCAATGCACTTAACCGACACAACCGCTACAACTCAACACTTTAATACTGAGCATTCTAACAAACCAAAACTAGATATATTACAATCCCACACATTGAAACAAAAAGCAGACATCAACAAAATTAGTGTGAATGATAGTAAGAACATATTAAAGACCTATACTAATAACATTAGTATCTTATTTATACTATGAACATCACTCGATTCTTGCTAAAACTTCTTACACATATCGAAGTACTATTTTCTTTACTCGATAAGGAACCTTAAAATATGATCCCAGAGATATTCGAAAGTACTTGAAATGTAAACGAATACAGCTTATAGATCGGCCAGACTCCGAGGAACACCTCACCACACACACAGAAATTAGGAAAGATAAACCCAACATTAAGCAGATATAAATAATCCGTCATATTTAACGAAATATGATGAAGTAATGCATTCTCCCCCCTCTCTCTCTCTCTCACTCTCTCTCTCACTCTCTCTCCTTCTCTCTCGCTATATATATATATATATATATATATATATATATGGGTGGGTGTGTCTGTGTGTGAGAGAGAGAACGAGTATGTATATATACTTCAGTTCCAAATACTAATGAGTTTATTTCTACAAAATAAATATTAAGAAGGCAGGAGAATATAACAACCTAATCGGTGTGAACTAAAACAAAACTAGCAAGCTGGGTATTATAATGCTACAAACTATATAACTATACCTTCACACATGTTTCTGTAATGCCCTTTAATATAGTTCGGTGCCAGCCAACTTTTATTCATGACCTATGTCAACCAATTGTCAACAGATACGTTTAATACGGCCGCATAAACTTTCGTACATTCGACAGTGGATCAATCGATCCGTTTATGTCTGAGTTCATGTGACTAAATTAAACATCGGTGGGAAACCTCTCATCCGTAATACGATTCGCATGACTAAACCAACTGAGTATATGCTGAGAATGTTGGCTCGTTCCAGGAATTCACTCCGTAGAATGTTGTTATTTCCATCTGAGACTAAGAGTCTTGAAACTACACATCCATGTGCTTATATCTGTAGGGTAGACGAATAAAGCGCTTGTTTTGGTTAACCTAAGTACTGCCTCATCATTGCGAACTTTTTCTTATTGTCTTTCTGATGATTAAAGCCAGCCAGCGAATATTTTCCTTCAAGGGATACACAAGCGTTTCACAACTATGCCGAAAACCTTGCTAATACAGGTTTTACGGCGATAGATCTCTTTGGAATTTATTTGTCAAATATTAATCCCTTTCACAGGACCGACGAAAGTGACTGTACACAAGTGTCATAGGATCTCTAGCATTCGCTCAAAAATCAAGTTCAGCCAGGGGGTCGACCTCCTGCACCTTGCAGTTTTGAGTTCCTGCACCCTTGCAGTCGAATTCATATATATATAGATATATATATATATATATATATATATATATATATATATATATATATACATATATATATATATATAAATACATACATATATATGCATATATATATACATACATATATACATACGTATATAAATGCACATATATATATATACACATATACATACGTATATAAATGCACATATATATATATACACATATATACATACCTATATATACACATATATACATATATACATTTATATGTATATATATATATACATATATACACTTACAAATATACACATACATATATATATATAAATATGTACACACATATACATACATATATATGTATATATACATATATACACATGTATATATATACACATATATGTATACATATAGATATAAACACGTATATAAATACATATGTACATATATATACATACCCATATATATATATGCATACATATATATATATACACATAAATGTATAAATACATACACATATGTGTATACATACATATGTATATATATACATATATACATATATATATACATATACAGACATATATGTATACTATATATGTATACATATATACATATACAGACATATATATACATATATATATACATATACATGCATATATACATATACATATACATATATATACATATATATACATACATATATATACATATATATATATACATACATATATACATATATATATTAATATATATATATATATAAATATATATATATACATATATATATGCATTTATATATATATATATATACATATATATATATATACATTTATATATACATATATACATTTATATATATATATACATATATATACATTTATATATACATATATACATTTATATATAGAGAGAGATATAGATATATATACATTCATATATATACATTTATATAGAGATAGAGAGATATAGATATATATACATACATTTATATATATATATCTATATTTATATATATATACATTTATATATATACATATATATATATACATTTATTTATATACATATACATATATATGCATTTATACATATATGTATTCATATATATACATTTATACATATATATATATATATATATATATACATATATATACATATATATACGCATATATATACATATATATACGCATATATATATCTATATATACATATATAGATATATCTATATATCTATATATACATATATATACATATATATATATACATATATCTATATATACATATATACATATATATATATATATATATATATATATATATATATATATATATATATATATATATATATATATATACGGGGTAAGGGTGTGAGGATGTGCGTGTGTATCATTAAGTTTCTAATATATGATAAAACAATCATATTTAGTTCCATTAGAAATTCCTACTTAAAAATAATTTTCTATAAAACAGAATTCTGACAGAATTAAAAAATAAATTACTGATAAACATTGAAGGCTAATTTTATTAGCGTATTTAATAGTGACCGGGTTACTATAATATATATATTTATAAGATCAGACATAAAAGAAACCACTTACTTATATAATATACGGAACAATTACTACATAAATAAAATTCCTAATATTCGGTATATCACTTTGCTACATAAGCTATCGGGAGATCACGGAAGTTGAACATTATTGAGATTTGTCAGTACTATATGCGTTACTATTTGGGAATACTAGGCGCTAGGGCGGCGATATTTGTCTCCAACATCGTACGCCGCCATCATAATGTCTTTGAACAGTGATATTCGAGCAGCATATTGAATCATATTGTAAATTCAATATACTCTTGTAACGTTTTCTTCAATTACATGCAGACGACGCACGAGGCTGGTTCAAGCAGTCCCATTGTAATACCGCCAAAATAGGATGAGATACAAACACTCAAAAACTGCAACCGATATATTATATTAAGTAAAATATATGCAGAAAGCTGTATGGTCCATTGTGCAGAAGGATTCGATTTGTTTATAATCTCCAAAAGAAGCTGTGTTCAAAAAATATAAATTAGTTTGTCTGCTATTCTGGTAAAGCAAGAACATAAAAAATGATATACAATCCATTAAGTAAAGTACATCGTATACACTGCACACAAATGGTATCTCAAAATATACTCTTACGTAGACTTATTGTATATCTATGCAGAATTCTCATGACATAGTTCTTTTGATTATTAAAAAAATTCTGAAATTCAGTTTTACTTACCATATTGCCATCGATTTTAAGGTTTTCTAATTGCGGATCGAAGAGAAGTGTGGCTGGATCAATATTTATTGGTGACTGATTTTTGCCTTTGTTGCACAAACTCCATTCTAAATTCAGCAGTCCCCAAAAATTTGGTCCTGAAATTACAAAAAACGGAACGATTTTTTAAAAGACCAGAACTCAAATAAACATGAGCCTAATAAGAAAGTAGAATAGAAAACATGATTTGAAATGTTATGTACTCAAAACATAAAAGGTAAAGCGCTACGTAGTATAAAAGGCATTGCACTAATTACAGTGTATTATAAAAGTAGTTTGAGTGATGAATTAAATACAGATTTAAATGTAAATTAATATAATACTTAGCGTTATTGCGAACGAAAATTATATTTATCAAAGCGTATATTAAATGTTTATATTTAAACATAATAGTAATATAAACAATACCGATATCAATAAAATACTAACAGTAATAACAGTTCTTATAATAGCAACACGGATAGTTAATATATAAGAGCTTATAAAAATTATCACACTTACACACAGATATCAATAAAATACATATCAAATAAAGGATATAATTCAAATCAAAATTAACATAATCCCCGCGCATTATTATGATAGGCACGCTAACCAACTTTTACAATATATTTAGGATTAAAACCAAATTATCCTATACCTAAAAAAAACTGGTTCATTATTATAAAAGCTAAATCATCTGAACATTGCTCGATACTTCGTAATGTATATGTTGCTGATTCTTTGTATATCATGAAAATAAATGCTAATATCATTAATATATAACCCGCAATGTTTTCTTCATGTCTCAATAGAAGATAATACAAAAGTGGACCGATTTAAGATAAATCCAACCTCTAAACACACACACACATTATATATATATATATATATATATATATATATATATATATATATATATATATATATATATATATATATATATATATATATATATGTATATATATATATACATACACACATTTTCATTTATACTTAAGAACAGCTGTAATTGTTATTGACCACGTTTTATAAACACTGGAGTTTCAACGGATTTACATCTACAGAAACTAATACAATACGTGTACTATATATATATATATATATATATATATATATATATATATATATATATATATATATATATTGGTACAGAAAAATTAGTACAACCTTCGTACCGTCGGTTTCAAGCTCGGAAAGTCTTAGCCATCCGGTTCTCTTCAGCTTCTGTTGTCATCTGTTTTGGAAATGTGAAGTCACATAACACTCTCGTTGGGACGCGTTATTTGCTCAGGCAAGGCAAATGCGGACCTCGCGACCCGAATATGGCAACTTAAAGAAGAAAATACACCCTTAACTATCAAATGGAAAGTAATTGAGAAAAAAAACATCCTTCCCTCCAGCCATAAACAGATGTCTTCTATGTGACGCTGAAAAATACCACATTTCAAGGACCATCATTGATACGAATAGAGCCTGTTTGAATATCCGCGATGAAATCGTTAAGGGATATATCCACAAGAGACAAGCACTACTCATAAACTTGATTGACCGATTCACATAATGTCTAAGTAATCCCCCTCTACTTCCAATCATTACTAATATAAACTAATAAAAAAATACGAACAAACACCTCATAAGCCCATATCCACATAACTTTCCAGAGCAAAAACTTCGACTTTCACAAAAATATTTAATTTATTTATCAGTTATTAGACTAATCTTACAAATCTATTTAAACAACCTCAAACCTTTATTTTCCAACTAAGTTACCTCCCTTAGACCCAACAATTTGTTGATTAAAATTACTCCGGACTGTCTAAAAGAATTTTAACACGATTTCACCAAACGGTTTTCTTTTCAGAACGCACACCTTCAAACCCAAAAACAGTAACGGCTAATGATACAAATTCATAAAGTTGGCTCACGTGAATTACATAGAAACCTTTTTATGTTTTTATTTTATTTTTTAATTTTTTATTTCTTATGTTTTGATTTCAAATTATATTATAATTTTAATTTTATATTTATTCTATTTTTTATTTTTTATTATTACATCTCTCCAAATCTCCTCCGGTTTTAAATCTCAACAATTTCATTACACTGAATTTAAATTCAAACAAACATACACAACACACTGAGCAAATAACGTGTCCCAACGAGAGTGTCATGTGACTTCACATTTCCCAAACAGATAACAACAGAAACTTAATAGAGCCGGATGGCTAAGACTTTCCGAGCTTGAAAACGACGGTACGGATGTTGTACTAATTTTTTCTGTTCCAAAATAAATAAATATTATGCTCTTAATTTTTAACTTTAATACTTAATTAATCGATCACTCTGCTGGGATTTTTCCTACTATATTATAAAATAATAATAACAAGAATAATAATTATAGTAATAATAATAATATAGGAAAATAATATAACAAACATACTAAACATTTTGTAACAAATGTGACCATAAGATATAATGCATATCTTGAAAATATCTGGCATGAAACAGCACATACAAGTAGATCTTTAGAGGTTACAGCGTCTCTATCGTATCATGATATATATATATATATATATATATATATATATATATGTATATTCTAAGCCCCCTTCACTAAAGGCCGGGCACTCTCAGTGAGTATAATAACAAGCAGTACAAATAGCTTCATGCAAGACCAAACCCAATGTGTTCATCTTTCAACTGCTCGTGTAAATTAGCCGCCGACTCGTTATTTACAATATTAAATACCTCCTTAATTATCAGCTAATTCCCTATGGCGGAGGGGTTAACACTCTTGACAGCGAATCAGTGGCGATTTGTGATCGGGGTTCGAGCCCGCCGACCGTTGGTAATTAACTTTCTGCACTGAATATTGCTTTTGCATTAAACATCGAAGTCTGTAGGTAATAAATAATTACTAATTATTTATAAATTATATATATATATACAGGGTGGCGCAAAAGTGGCGCATTGGTTTGTTTAGATGATAAAAACTAGGTTTTCTGATAAATAATAAATTTACTTGGTAATTTTATTGCAGTAGTTTTTTAAAATAATATCCTTTAAATGCCCACAATTTTCGGCCTCACAAATACGGGCTCTAGTTAGGGCATTTTCCATTACACTCCTTAGAATAACTGGCTCTAGTTCTTGGAGTTCATGTCTGATATTGTGCTTAAGCTCTTTAATCGTTGTAGGCTTGTTCACATATACCCTTTATTTAAGATAACCCCAAAGGAAAAAGTCAGGGGCTGTTAAATTCGGTGAACGTG
>OY744523.1:44363599-44371099 GCA_963556195.1 Sepiola atlantica
ACGTTTGAATGTTTTAGGTAGATTCTTGTTCTTGAACACCAATTAAGACATTAATGTTACACCTTAACACTTTTGCCGTTCAGAACAGGCAAGTCTTTTACACAATTTGAAAATCACTTTTCTCGTCAATCTGTGTAAGCTATTTATCGTTATGGTTCCAATCATTCCAATTACAACAGCAATAACCTTAACTTCTTTACATGTTCATAGTATTTTCCATATTTTAATGGCATATTTTTTTTTAAAATGATGCAAGTCATATAACTTGCCACATTAGCAGCACTATAATGAGCCAATTATTTAACTTTGAACCAGTGTAAGATTATGAGGAGTGGCAAAAATGAATCGTGAACGAGTCCATTGTGGGTAGGACGTCGGGAAAGAATGAAAGCGACTTGAAACCTATTAAAAAGGTAAAGGTTTTGCAGTGCAAGCGAGACTTGTAACGCGAAGAGCCGGAGCGCTCGGTGATCGGAATATCGAAGTACCGAAATAATGGGAATTTACCAATGTTTATTGCACCAATGAAGCTTTATGGTACCCAAGCTCGTCTTGCGGTTAGGCTTTCATGTCCGCTGACTAAAAATGCGACTGATAAGCAAGTTAGTACCGTGAAAGAAGCCCATTACTTGTATTTCATCATGGAAGTGCTTGTGGAACAATTGCTTCAGTTCACGCTCGGATAGACAATGCAGAGGAAATTATTTTCCAATCGGATGTATATATGCACAAGTTTCTAGTGTAAACAAAGTCTGTGATCTCAGCAAAAATAAGACATTTATGAGACAAAAGTATGTCACAAGATTGTAATATGGGTGTGCGCAGCCGGCGTAATCCATCCGGTGATGGGAAAAAAAGAAAAGGTTTTCCATATACTTTCTGTTCTTGTCATTCTTGTTGGATCTTACCGGCCACCACGAAAGAAAGGGTAATACAACACCAGCATCAACAGCAATAAATAATCATATTAATGATTATTTTAAACACACAAAGATCGAGACAAACCACAAGATTTCTGGGCATTAGAATAGCAGATATATTAGCTTTCCAATGTGTATTATCAGGAAATACTTTTTTTGTATTTATGTACTCTATTTCGTTGTGCTTTTCTAACAATAAATTCAGATATTTCACATTATTTTTTTTTTAGTTAAAAAAAAATATTTGGGAAAATAAACTAATAGTCTCCCCAACTTGTATATAAGAACATAAGCCAAATGTAAACAAGTATAGAAATACAATCTTCCGACTTATATATATTTAGCAATAATCAGACTGTTGCTTTGTTTTTACATAGTTCACACCCAAAAAGGCAGGTCACCAGTGTAGACGTAACGGGCTACTGAGAATAAGGGTGAAAGTGTTAGGGGTCATCCTAAGTTGGGAGCTGTGCAGCAAGATGTATGTTTACATTTGTTTTACACTTCTGCGTGTCAGTAAAGTCGGGGAAACAGGGAGCAGGGAAAGAGTTGAAGATGCCGGCAACGCAGGGAAAGAAGGCTCTGCAGAATCTGGGGATTTCAACAGTTAATGGATAAGATTGAGCTGATTGTCGGGATGGTCTGGTGTATTTAAGTCGAGATTATATATATATTTTCATGGAAGGAACTAGTGTAACCTTACAATAATATTCAGTCGAGCATATAGTCTAGGAAGCTGAAGTGATTATAAGAGATTATGTAACTTAATAGCAATTGCATTTTCCAATGAATTACTTAAATATAAACTTTTCCATATAGTTTTTAAAAGGTGTTAAAACATCTACAATTATATATATATATATATATATATATATATATATATATATATATATATACATATACATATATATATATACATATATATATATATATATATATATATATATATATATATATATACATATACATATATATATATACATATATATATATACATATATATATATATATATATATATATATATATATATATATATATATATATATATATTTGTCTATCTCGTCTTTTCGACCACTCAGTCATATTTTTAATCTGTTTCTTTTGATAATGAAAGGTTCCACTGTCGAAAATTAAAGTGTATTCCGGACCGTTTAAATTGCTTGACAGTAAACATTTTTTTTCTTTTTCGTTTTACTAGTTACTGTTTTGTTATTTAAACCGTGAAATATAAAGTAATTGATTTGAGATTCTATTCATAATTTCTCTTCTCATTCATGTTTGTGTATCTGGTCCACCTTCCGGTACCTATATCGCATTGCTCCTGCCTCGGATTACGAACTTACACACACACACACACACACACACACTCACACACCCATACATATATATATATATATATATTCAAGATGTTTATTAATTTCTAATCATATTCCAAATAAAGGGTACACACAATAGTATTCAAGTGGGTGACAGATGGTTCCAAATAATTTTTTATTTTAATTATACAAATAACAACATAAATGTTTTTAACAGCGTATTTCAGAGCACGAGGTTTAAGAACATCTTTGTTAGTACTCTTCAAAAAACTATAATATTCTCCATAAAAAATTTTTTCGAACCAAATGTATGAATCTTGCCTTCTCATATATATATATATATATATATATATATATATAAATATATATATATATATATATATATATATATTTATATATTAAGAGAGAGAAAGAGAGGGAGATATATATATATATATATATATATATATATATATATATATATATATATATATATAGAGAGAGAGAGAGAGAGAGAGAGAGAGAGAGAGAGAGAGAGAGAGAGAGATAGTAAGAGAGAAAGAGAGATATGATGATCATAGCTCGAGATATTAGTTTCCATGAAAGAAAACACAAATTAAAAAAAGAAATTGACAAAATTGTGAATGAAATTAACAGTTCGAAACACACATTAGTATCGGTCGATAAAACCCAACATTTCTACAATGTCACTAAATAGGAATTTTATAAATTTCTTGAAGTACATAAAATCTAACGTCAACTTCATGAAAACAATACACTTTGACAGTAAAACAATAACTAATACAGATATGAAAATTAAGTAAAAAGAATTGCATAAATTCTATACAGAGACCATGAAGTTGACTTCCACAGAAAACCATTCTACTAGACTAATAAACTCTACTAGACAGGACATTAGTTAAACCAGTAAAAATATATATCATAGAGTATACACTGTCAAAGAAAAAAAATACGAAGTAAACTTGTGGGTTAATACAACAGAACCCATTAACTCCAAAAGTATAAGCAACACAAATTCCTTCATTTATTCAATTAGGCATTATAGCTCATTATCTTTCCAAAAACACCTTTAGAAAGTCTCATGGATTTCGCCACTTTTCTCTCTTATATTTCTGAAGAGGAAATGAATACAATTAGAAAATATAAAAACAAAGTATTAATTAGAAAATAGGACATGTATGTATCGATGGAGTATTTGGAGCAAATGTAACCGACCTAGTTGGGCTTTACATGTTGTACAACGTAACAAACGCTATTGATATGAAATATATAAGATCATACAGAATGATGGTTCTCTTACTGGTAAAAAAATGTAATGAACCAAAATGTGAAAAAAGAAATAAACATCAAACATAAAACTGGTTCATTTTTTAGACCGAATATTAAACTTAAATACAGGAACGCACGAACCTTCCACTAAAATTACACTAACCCAATAGACGGCTATCGACCCTCTAATAAGTGTATAGCCATTATTACGAGTATTCCCAAATCAATTAAAAAGAGCATTAACCACAACTCCTATAATGATGACATTTTGAATGCCCATACGTCATTTTATACTGATTCATTAAAAGAAAGCTTCTATAAAAACACCCAAATCAAATATATTAAACTGATAGCGCCTAGCAATTGACATAAAAAGTAAGAAGTAGGAAGTTGGTCAAGTTTACACCTCTATTAAACCTAATGGTTTAAACCAAACTAAGTAAATCATTCTCAAACTTAATTAACTTGCATTTCCCGCCCAGTAATGTCCTTTATGAAATTTAAATGAAAATACCCTTAATTTAAGTTACAGCTGCAGTCAAAATTTAGAAAAAAATTAAAAAAAACATAATCATAAAATAATAAACCACAACTGGAACTTATAATAAAACAACACCCTGAATGCCCCCTGCAGAAAAAATATGTTTCAACCTCAATACTCTACAATGCTACGATTACAACTAAGAAAATCTAACCAAAAACAGAATTTGTATATTTATTTCTGATATACATTCATAGATAGATATAGTAACCATAAATGCTCGTTCAATAATGTTTACTATTAAAAGAAAACTTATCTGTTTATATTCCACTGGGAAAGAAATCAACAATACTTTCTCAGCAATAGTTAAATGTATGACTATTCGCCAAATAAGCACCTGTTGTTCTTTAAATTAACGCTTTAATAAAACTGTTGATATACTTAGATTAAATGATGAGAGTATACTTGTAAACAAACAACACATGAAACATAACAAACCTGTAGGCACGCCTTCTCAGTAAACTACATACATCCTCTTAAAGCCATAGTAACACAAGAAAATAGAATTAAAACTAATACAACTCAACGGAATCTAGTATCATATAGTATCTACGCTATTTTGTAAAATTGATTGCGCCCTCAATACAACACAGCCCTCATATATACTATATACTCGTGCCTCTCTAATTTAAAAAAAAAACTTGACATATGTATCTACCCATTTTGCTGGTTTATTAGTTTAATTGTAAACATGCGCTATATTACTCGTAACAAGGTGAATTGTTGTGTTTTTAATCGACACACGGTCCCCCTACTCACTTTACATAGTAGTATTATGATAGTATTTATAATAGTATTTATAATAACATTTGTAATAGTATTCATAATAGTATGTGTAATAGCATTTATAAATAATGCACATCTACATATTTACTAAATGATTCACCTATTAACCTAAATATTGATTTATTTTAGTTTATCTTATTTCATTTCATGTACTTGTATTCTATTTCAGTTTTATCTTTTTTTTACTTTTCTTATTTATTTACTAACTTATTTATTCAATCATTTATATCTTGAAAGACATATTCCATTGTACGAAGGAAACACATTAAGTAAGTGTCTCGATAATCCAGCTATATAATATGTGTATTTCAATTTTTTAAATTTACCTTGAAAATATTGAATGACTACTATTTTATTAATTTTAGTATTTTTCTTAGTGTAAGTACTATTTTATTATCATCATTATAATTATCATTATAAGTGGTATTATTATTATTTCAAAGTAGTCTCCACTTTGGAGTTTTCTTTTTGAAACATCAACCCAACTCCCTTGACCTTAGATATTTAGGCTTTAGCTTTACACTTTCGCTGTTCTTAACAGGCAATCCTTTTACAGGATTAGAAAACTAAAAACTGCCTCGCCAATCTGGTTAAGCCATTTATAGTGACATTTCGTTATGGTTCAAAGCGTTTTAATTACAAGGTGGATCACCTTTACTTATTTACATTCCATAGTCTAACAAATATCACTTTTTAGATTTTGATTTGTGTTCGTGTTTTTTCTCCTGCACCCTGGTGTCGAAGTAGCAGGCACTATCAATTATTAAGCAAGTTCTCTTGTGTTTTTGTTTAGAAAAATTAAGTCGTGTTGTCAATATTCAAGAACCTTATCAGTATGCATGCACATGCTCCAAGAACATTTGTCATTGTCGTTCTCCTGTACCACTTATGGCTTATGCTCATACCACTTCTAATTGCGGTTCGATTCATAAGGTGTTCATATATTCCAGTGCAGTACCTAAGAGAATTTGTGGTGCCCTCATTTTACTACTACTATTATTATTATTATTATTATTTACTCACTAGGAGTTATCACACTGGTCATCGTCAGTGGTCACCCACTGCCGACAACCTGTGGTATTCCCTGGAGTCCGAGTGACAACAAGTCTCCTCAGGCCTCCAGTATGCTCCACCTCTTTTCGTTCATCACCGCTGATGACCTTGCGGTAATCGCAACAGCCACCTACCAACGATTTCCCGCTGATAAGGGCCATTGGTCCCCTCTGGGGCCCGAGTGGCAACAAGCCTTCCCAAGGTCCCAGAGCTGTCCGCGCTCTTCCAGTGGAGGTCTGGTTTGCGCTTTCCCTATTATTATTATTATTATTATTATTATTATTATTATTATTATTATTATTATTATTATTATTATTATTATTATTATTATTATTATTATTATTATCGACATAATTATCATCATAATTATTTTGTTATATTATCAATATGAGTATTATCATTATGATTACATTCTGATATTAGATTAGATTATTATTATTATTAATATCATAATTATTATACATTATCAACCCATTTATAACCATTATCCTTTTAAATTATTGTAATAACATTATTGTTTTCGTCATTATTATTATATATCATCAATATTGTTCTAATTATTGTTGTATTATTAATTCAATTGTTCTAATAACAGTCATCATCATTAGTATTTTTAAATGTGTGTTGTTATGATCATCATTATTATTATTTTCTTGGTGATGTTAAAAATGAGTATTTATATTGTCAGCACAACCAATGGTATTATTACTGAAATTACGATTAATACTCATCATTCCCGTCACTAGTATTGTGATGATATTTCATTGTCGGCTTCTATTATAAGTATAGTTGTGTTTGTTGTTATTGCCACTATAATAATTATTATGTTTATATTATACTTATAATTATGAAAATCATAATGGTTTACTAGAAAAACACTATTTATATTACTGTGAGTATTAGTATGATATATCGTTTTTATTACACACACACCTAAAAGTTGTGATCATATAAATTACAAAATCCTTTTTCTTTTGGTCATTACTTTAATTATTATCATGAAGATCATACTTACAAATACATTGTTATTTTTGTAATCATTGTTATTGTTCTTTTTATTATTTTTTATTATATTTTCTTCCTTGAGGATGTGGAATGGCATAAGTTGTATTGGTATTGTTCGTATTATTATGACTATTACCAATAGTATTATTCATACGGCTTACTGATAATCATTACCAAAAGTGATTTTAATTATAAGGTAAACTAAATATATCTTGTTTTAAGACTTGAAATACATTTACAAAATACAAAAATAACTCGAACAGGTTATATTAAAGAAAACAGACCCTATCTTTCTCCGCACCTCACGAAAACCACTGATAAACTTAAATATTAAGTATTACAATTATGGTACCGTCTTTCTCTCTTTTTTCCCATACTTTATTTTTTTAATGTTTGCTAAATGCCCGACCCCTACTTCGTTAGAACTGTAATACCCGGCATAGCAACAACCGCACTCCTCTATCTAAACTTACAATTCGACACCTTGAAAAATACGGGACCAGTGCTTTATAAACTGTTTAACTAAAAGTCACCAATTTTTTTTATTATTATTTAAATTTGACCATGTGACCTTCCGGTTTTAAATTCATATTTTTTAGTTTCTCTTTC
>OY744523.1:44378599-44386099 GCA_963556195.1 Sepiola atlantica
TCATTTATACATAAACAACACTAAGCAATCAAACATTTTGAAAATTTTGCAAAATTCAGAAGGTGCAGGCCACTAGTTGTTGGCTATTTTACATTTATGAAAACCTTTTCACAGCCTGAAAAGGGTCCTAAATTAAAGTACTATATCCGATGTAACCCTCTATATCCATGCATAGCGTTTGATGATGTTTTAGGACCTGCAATGTCGCATGAAACCACTTTTTAACGGAAAAATGATGGATGTTGAGTCCCGTGGAGCCCTAACGGCTATTTTTGGCCTGCACCTTCTGAATTTTGCAAAATTTTCAAAATGTTTGATTGTTTAGTGTTATTGATGTATAAATGAACACAAAAAAAATACTACTCGCATGAATCTGAAATTTTCACCCATTACGTCCCACCCTTAATATTGAGCAGTTTTCATAATTTCTGTTTAAATTCTTTGGATTCCTAACCTGTGGATGTTTACTTTACTTGGATTACTATATACATACACACACACACACCCATATATATATATATATATATACATATATATATACATATATATATTTAAATACATTTTTCGTGCTACAAAATTTGATAACGGCGAGGAATACGGACGTTTGGGACATTTTTGAGAGGGTAGAACGAGATTAAACAAATATAAAAACGAGAGAAACCGATTAAAAGGAAATTAATTAATGTACTGAACCGGTTTTCGTCCACACTCATCAGAGAAAAACGTGGAAGTGATTGAATACATATATATACATATATATACATATACATATATATATATACATATATATATACATATATATATATATATATATATATATATATATATACATATATATAGATACCCATATATATAGATACCCATATATATATACATATATATATACATATATATATATGTATATATATTTATATATTATTATTGTTATTCATTGATCCGCATTAAGTATTATAAGGAGATCTAATTTTTATGTATCAATTTTCAGTATTTACTTCAAAAGTGCTCAATACGTGAGTAGAGCTTAGTAGCAAGTTATGAACATATATTTGTGGCAATTAAGCTACACAGAGACTTCCACTTTTCATCCTTGGAGGAAATCGTCAGGCAAAAAAATTTAAGGATTCTTCCCTGAGATAAAATGCAGAACCTCTTTTAAGCTTTATTGCTATTAATATATGTTCATAAATCACAACATATATAGTCTAAATAAGCTTTGAGTTATTTAAAACAAAAAGACAAAAGAAACAAAAAAAAAAGAAAAATGCAGTTTAAATTCTTAGAGAAACTAACTAAATCCAAAATATTGCAGATTAAACATTCGTTGGAAAATTCATGAATAAATGAAAAATATATAATAGTAAGTTAATAAAATAAAAAGGGGGATTAAGTATCTAACAGTGAAACAAAAACAGGAGACCTTAACGTAATAATCTAATATTAACACAGGGATTATCAGCTGTTTACCATGTAACTGTTTCGGAGATTTAAAAACAGGACAGTTATAATATGCATGGCTCTTCAATGGTACAGATCAAACTACCATATATATATAGATATACATATATATATATATATATGTAAAGGAGTAAGGCTACCAACATTTGTAGAATGTTTTTTTCAACATTTATTTATTATTTTGTTGTTTTTTTCAACATTTATTTATTATTTTACCATTTTATGATTTTGTATATAACGCGTTTCAAGCGGTGGCCCGCTTTCATCAGATATGAAAATCCATTTGAAGAAATGTCTTTCGATTCGAGCAAATGTTGTTTTATTTGTTTTTGCGCATGCGTGGGTTTGCGGGTGTGTGGGTATCTTTGATTTTTATTTTTATTTTTATTTGTCATTTTTCCTGTTTCTCTTGGTCAAGTGCGTGTTACTCATCCATGATTGATCCATCGGTCATCCTAGCTTTCTAGGGTGCGGGAGATTTTCTTTTGAAATTTGATACTTTTATATATATATATAAAGATATAAATATATATATATACATATATATATATATACATATATATACATATACATATATATACATAAACATATACATGTATATAAATATATATATACATATACATATATATACATATATATATATATATGCATATACATATATATATATACATATATATATATGCATATACATATATATATACATATATATATATGCATATACATATATATATACATATACATATATATACATATATATATATATATATACATATACATATATATATATACATGTACACATATACATATATATACATATACACATATATACATATATATATACATATATATATATATACATATATATATACATATACATATATATATATAAATATACATATATACACATATATATATACATATATATATATACATATATATATATACATATACATATATATATAAATATACATATATATATATACATATATATATATATAAATACATATATACACACATATATATATATACATATACATATATATATATATATACATATACATATATATATATATATATATACATATACATATATATATATTTATATACATAGATATATATGTCTGAAAAAATGACAAACGGAAAACAAGTTAAAGTGTAGGAGAAAAACAAACGAAACCGGTCAAAAAAATATCTGGTGTTTGTTTTTCTCCTGCACTTTTGTCCACCACGACATTTCATTTTCATTAATTATCGTGTACAGTATCACACACACACAGGCGAACACACACACACACACACATATATATATATATATATATATATATATATATATATATATTTATTCTGCCTAATGAGATATCAGTTTCTAACAGCTGTTGTTAACATTTTGTTATTCATTTATTTTATTTGTTAGTAACAACTTGTATTTGTGTAGGTAAACCATTATTAGATTAAAAACAGGTTACAAAGAACACATTTGAGAATTCTTCATGATTTTATGTCTGTTAAAAGTAAGTGTTGCTTTATAAGAACTAGGAGTACAATTGATCTATACGGCGCATAAAATGGAGGAAACGTCTAGACCTATACCATGTCTTTGTTTATCCTAAGAAGGTGTTCAATACAGTTAATCAAGAATGGCTGTTGAAGGTATTGTGTAAGTAGAGATGTCTTCCTTAATTTCTTAAACTCCTTTCTTAGCTGCACACAACATGAAAGCACGTGGCAACTGCAATGGCAGTCTCTCCGAACTCGTTGCAGGTGGTAAGCAGTATTTTATATCTTCACATTCTGTGTTATCAATTGATGTTGCTATAACTCTGTCGTTGGATTTCACCAATGTGAAAAAAGTGTACATATTTGAGTTCGCACATAAGGTCGGCTGTACAACTTTTCAAGGACATTCTCCACTGTTGAACCAGATTTGCTCTATGCAGATGATGTGGATCTCGTGGATCAATCGCAGAATGATATGACCTCTATCATGGATCGCTTTGCATGGGTGTGTAGAAGCATGGGTTTCACAACAAGCCTGGGCCAGACAAAGGTTATGCTAGCCTCATCAACTAGCAACCCGTATCAGGAACCGAATATATTTGTTTAAGGTCACATACTGTCTCTGGTGGATAGTTTTATATATCTGGGTAGTGTTTGTTAAGGAACGCGTCGTTGGATGGTGAAAAAGATGGGCGTATTGAATGGGCTGGTGTATCTTTTGGCAATTTGGTGAAGCGGGTGTGTACACTTCGTGATGTCCGGCTAAAATCTAAATTGTCTGTGTATGACTCCTGTGTGATATTAACTTTGTTATATGCTTGGGAGACATGGACAACTGACATTGCTCATATCCGCCTGCTGGAGCGGCTCCAACAGAATTCCTTTGGTACTTGTTTAACATCCGTTGTGATAGCTTTACCCCTGACACCGAAGTGAAGGGACGAGCTGCTGTGACTAGACATCGAGACTGGTATGAGGAAACGCAGACTTCGTTGGGTTGGCCATCTTATTCTTCTTAATGATGACATCCTGCCTCATCAGATGATCTATAAAAACTGACCGGTTTACTCGCCCACAGCATACACCTCGTAAGCGATTCAAAGATTGCATCAAAGACAGGGGATGTCCGTAGATAGGTCAAAGTAGAAGAACATCGCATTTTCAAGGGAGACAGTTTTTAAAAAAAAAGAATGAGATAAACACCAGCAGCAGAAGAGAGATATGAGAACGAGACGGAGCGTTATACCTCCAACACATAGAGGAAACATGGAATACGTAAGATGCCAAGCGTTCAACTTGGTAACTATGTCACGTGCAGGTTTGTGGAATCACACACGAGTGCATGTTTTTCAAAATCCAGCACGTACAAGAGGTGGCTTCATATATGGCATCCCCTCAAGTAATCAGAAAACGTGCCAAATCTGTTGTAAGGGTCTGTAAAAGTATGGCAGTCTTGAAAAGCCACAACGGCACTCTCACTGGGAGCCAAAATAGTAATATTCGAAATAAAATAGACAGTAACCATGTATACATATCCATATATATATATATATATATATATATATATATATATATATATATATATATATATATATATATATATATATATATATATATATATATATATATATATCCATATATATATATATATATATATATCCATATATATATATATATATATCCATATATATATATATATATATATCCATATATATATATATATATCCATATATATATATATATATATATATCCATATATATATATATATATATATATCCATATATATATATATATATATATCCATATATATATATATATATATATATATCTATATCCATATCCATATATATATATATATATATATATATATATATATATATATATATATATATCCATATATATATATATATATATATATATATATATCCATATATGTATATATATATATATATATATATATATCCATATCCATATATATATATATATATATATATATATATATCCATATCCATATATATATATATATATATATATATATATATATATATATCCATATATATACATATATATATATATATATCCATATACATATATATATATCCATATATATATATATATATATATCCATATACATATATATATATATATCCATATACATATATATATATCCATATATATATATATATATATATATATATATATATATATATATATATATATCCATAGACATATATATATATATATATATATATATATATATCCATAGACATATATATATATATATATATATATATATATATATATATATATATATATATATATTCTCAATGTGATCCGATGTTTAAAATGGTATGTCTCTTAGTATGATTTAAAAAATAAAAACTTTGACTTGAAACCGCTGTAAACAATGATTATACCTATGTGTATACTTGTTATTCCGAATTGGATTTAAGCATCATATACATTCTGATATATATATATATATATATATATATATATATATATATAGTGGTTAAGGAAACGTACACATCAACAGGTCAGGAATCCAAATAATTTCAACCGGGCTTAGAAAAAATTTTCACCCCAAATATGATCTAAGCGAAGGATCAGATTTTAATTTTTCCTTATGAGCTCTCAATTTCTAACAGCTGTAGATCAATAACATCGGCATGCGAGTGTCTCAGATGTTGTACACGTAGGTGTTTATGGAAATAATCATATATATATATATATATATATATATATATATATATATATATATATATATATATATAATAATGGTAATACTCCAGGTGAAAAATATCCACAGGGTGGTAATCCAGAGAATTTTAACCGGGTTTACAAAAAGTGCTCAATATCAAAATATGTATGATAATTAGATAGAATTAGAATCCGATCTTAACCTCAGATCATATTTGGAGAGGACTTCCAAATATGATCTGAGGTTAAGATTGGATTCTAACTCTTCCTGATGAGATCTCAGTTTATAGTAATTGTTGATCGATTACATCGACATGTCAGTGTCGCAGATTTTGTACATGTCTGTGTAAATAAAATTATCATATATATATATATATATATATATATATATATATATATATATATATATATATATACATTCCTCTTAATACAAGGTAACGGCCAATCTTCTGTTCACTCATATTTTCAACGATGCCAACATGTATCAGTGGTGTAATTATGTAAGTATGATTTTCATCTGAAATCTTATTAAGCCTCTATCATTCAGTCAAGTTTGTATCTATTTGAAGCGTTAAGAATCGCAAATGTCTGCATAGAAAATAGCGCCTCTTTACGTGACTCTGGAGGCTGCTCTTGAAACGACACTGATTGGTAGTTCGATATGGCAGGATTTTGATGTGGAAAACAAGACGTATAATGAACATCGTTCAGTAAACAAACAAACCAAAGAAAAAGGATAAAATGCACACGATCTTCACATCTGAGTTTACATAAATCATCGACGAGAAATAATACAGATTACGAAATAAGTAAAACGTAAATAAATGAGCGAGTACACATGACCTTTATGTTAGGTACGCTTTTAATCACTTTTTCTAAGTCTATATATATATATATATATATATATATATATATATATATATATATATATATATATATATATATATTTATTAGTACTTCATGTATCCACATAAAAAATTATAAGGAGATATAATTTTTTATGTATCAGTTTTCAGTATTTACTTCAACAGTGCTCGATACGTAAGTAGAGCTAGGTAGTAAGCAATGAAAACATATATGGCAATCAAGCTACACAGAGGCTCCCGTACTTCATCCCCGGGGGGAATCGTCAGGCTAAAGCCCCAGGGATGAAGCACGGGAGCCTCTGTGTAGCTTGATTGCCATATATATTTTCATTGCTTACTATATATATATATATATATATATATATATATATATATATATATATTAATATATATATATATAAGTAATGCACATGTACGTTTTTATATGTATGTAGATAGGATTCGCTCCTGTCAGAAAAATACATTCAATATGAGATGAGTAATAATAATGAATCGAATAATACACAAATATATTACATTAAACTCATGCAACAGTTTAATTCGTTACAATTTAACTATGACACTTTTTAAATGTAGTTGACTCAAAATATGCCTCATTGTTTCTTTTTAATTTCTCTTCAAATTTATCAACGACATTTTAGTCGGATTAGTATTTGTACTCACCGTAAGATGTGCATTTCAGTTATTCATAATAAAGTTTAACACTTTGTCCATTAATAGTCAATGATCGTATATATCCACATATGCAAATTACAAATATATGTTTAAATACCGAATGTGTTCATATTCCACACTATACCATATATTGTTACTTCATGAAATGTAGGTCAGAAAAATATCAACGTAATAAATTCATTCATAATGTAAAGCATTTTCCTTATTTACACCAGAAAGATTATATTTCACTCAGCTGCCTCTGTAAATATTATATACAAATTCATGTTATATATATATATATATATATATATATATATATATATA
>OY744523.1:44388599-44398599 GCA_963556195.1 Sepiola atlantica
GTAGGGTAGACATGTTGGGAAGAAAAATAAAATAAAATGAAAAATAATGGCAGCGTCTAGCTGGACGTCCGTACTTGTTAGAGAATGAAAAATGAGTGGGAGAAAAAAGGGGAAGGGTGGAGGGAGCAAGGACTACTGTGGCTGGCGATGAGAGAAAGAGGTGGGGGATGAGCAGGGGTAAAATGGATGGCAGAGAGAGATTGGAGGAAGAGGGGGAGGGGGTGTTTGACCAGATGGCTGTGGTCGAGATTGAAGGGGAAGAGTGAGTTGGAATGTTTGTGTGTGTGGGGTGTATGCAGGGAAATGGGGATGGGTAGAGAGGGAGGGGGGGGCTGTGATTTTGGTGGATGGGCGAAAGTTATAGTCTTAGAGAGCGTTTGAAGAAAATGAGGGAATTTAAGAAGAGGTATGGAGGAAAATGGATGAGAGGGGGAAGAGGGAGGATTTGTCGAGATAGGGTGTGAAATATTTGAAATATTTGGAAAATGATAGCAATGAGTGAGGGATTGGAGTGGGTGGGGGAGGGGGGTGATTGAAAGGGTGGGTGAGGAATATATTTGAAATATTTGGAACATGAGAAAGTTTATTTGGACTGTAGTATTAAAAATGTGAGGGAAAAAAATGAGGAAAAATAAGAGAAGATTCAGGGAGAAAAGGGAAGGGTGTGGGTGAATGGAAGAGTGTCATAAGGTTAAAGATGAAAATAAAAGTTAGCCATTATCAGGCAAAAGACTTTGTTCTGTGAGGATGATCTTGCTTATTAAGGGTGATAGGTTAAAGAAACCATTACGCTGCTTGATAGTAGTGGAGGATGTGATGAGTGCAGTTTCCAATAATCTTCGCCGAGATTTGTTGTGGATGTGTTTAGTGATTTTGACTTGTTCAAATTTGAATGCATGACCATATTCTAGAGCATGGGAGAAAAGTGCACTAAGAGGGTTGTTGTTTTTTATATCCCTTTTATGTTCATTTAATCGTTTCTTTAATTCACGTTGTGTTTCTCCCACGTAGAATTGATGGCAATCATTGCAAGGGACAGTGTATAAGCCGGCATGGGATGTGGGTGTTTTTTGGAAATGTCTGGATGTGTTTAAAGTTTGTTTTATGGATTGAGAAGTGGTTTGTACTATTGGAATGCCTAGTTTGTTGAGCGTGTTGCATATGGATGTGTTATTGGAATGCGTGGGTAGGAGAAGGGGTCTGTCTATGAGAGAGGTGTTAGGGGTTTGATTTTTTTGTGTGGTGTTTCTGGAGAATATTTGGAAGGCTTTTTTCTTGGCATTTAATATGAAATGTGTGGGGTATTGCAATGCTTTTAGGGAATTAAAAATGTATTTTATTTCTTCATCTATGTGTGGGGGGCTACATATTCTAAGGGCCATAGCTAACATCCTCACTCCACTAATGGGTACCATCAGTCCCTCCCACATAAAAAATTCAGGCGACCTTCTTAGCAGAATAAAAAACATCAACGTAGAAAATAAAAATATACACAGCCTAGATGTAACTTCGCTCTACACTAACGTACCTGTAAAAAATGCCTACACTTACTTCACACACATATAAAGAAAACAAAAACCGACCTACCTTTTCCCCCCAACACTTTTATAGAAATAATTAGACTCATCACTGACATAACATATTTCCAATTTAACGAAGTATTCTACAAACAAAAATTTGGACTCCCCATGGGCAACCCCCTTAGCGGTGTATTGGCCTGCCTCTTTTTAGAATTCTTAGAATACGGTCCTTTCAAATATAGACTACCTCCTAACATCGAATACTTTAGATACATAGATGATATTTTAATTTTCCTCCCCACAGACACACAAATCATTCATGTTAAGGATAAACTCAACACAGCAGAACCCTCCATAAAATTCACCCATGAGACTGAAATAAACGGCTCTATTCCCTTCCTTGATACTCTTATAATTTAGTCCAACAATAAACTAGAATTTAAGGTACACCGCAAAAACACTCACAAAAATGACTACATACATTTCTACTCCCACCATCATAGCAAGATCAAAACAGGTATAATTATAGGCTTCTTCCTACGCGCCCTTAGAATATGTAGCCCCCCACACATAGATGAAGAAATAAAATACATTTTTAATTCCCTAAAAACATTGCAATACCCCACACATTTCATATTAAATGCCAAGAAAAAAGCCTTCCAAATATTCTCCAGAAACACCACACAAAAAAATCAAACCCCTAACACCTCTCTCATAGACAGACCC
The DNA here is from genome assembly GCA_963556195.1 of Sepiola atlantica. Classification (NCBI taxonomy): domain Eukaryota; kingdom Metazoa; phylum Mollusca; class Cephalopoda; order Sepiida; family Sepiolidae; genus Sepiola; species Sepiola atlantica. The sequence continues at coordinate 44,390,846 of OY744523.1, forward strand.
CTTCTCCTACCCACGCATTCCAATAACACATCCATATGCAACACGCTCAACAAACTAGGCATTCCAATAGTACAAACCACTTCTCAATCCATAAAACAAACTTTAAACACATCCAGACATTTCCAAAAAACACCCACATCCCATGCCGGCTTATACACTGTCCCTTGCAATGATTGCCATCAATTCTACGTGGGAGAAACACAACGTGAATTAAAGAAACGATTAAATGAACATAAAAGGGATATAAAAAACAACAACCCTCTTAGTGCACTTTTCTCCCATGCTCTAGAATATGGTCATGCATTCAAATTTGAACAAGCCAAAATCACTAAACACATCCACAACAAATCTCGGCGAAGATTATTGGAAACTACACTCATCACATCCTCCACTACTATCAAGCAGCGTAATGGTTTCTTTAACCTATCACCCTTAATAAGCAAGATCATCCTCACAGAACAAAGTCTTTTGCCTGATCATGGCTAACTTTTATTTTCATCTTTAACCTTATGACACTCTTCCATTCACCCACACCCTTCCCTTTTCTCCCTGAATCTTCTCTTATTTTTCCTCATTTTTTCCCTCACATTTTTAATACTACAGTCCAAATAAACTTTCTCATGTTCCAAATATTTCAAATATATTCCTCACCCACCCTTTCAATCACCCCCCTCCCCCACCCACTCCAATCCCTCACTCATTGCTATCATTTTCCAAATATTTCAAGTATTTCACACCCTATCTCGACAAATCCTCCCTCTTCCCCCTCTCATCCATTTTCCTCCATACCTCTTCTTAAATTCCCTCATTTTCTTCAAACGCTCTCTAAGACTATAACTTTCGCCCATCCACCAAAATCACAGCCCCCCCCCCTCCCTCTCTACCCATCCCCATTTCCCTGCATACACCCCACACACACAAACATTCCAACTCACTCTTCCCCTTCAATCTCGACCACATCCATCTGGTCAAACACCCCCTCCCCCTCTTCCTCCAATCTCTCTCTGCCATCCATTTTACCCCTGCTCATCCCCCACCTCTTTCTCTCATCGCCAGCCACAGTAGTCCTTGCTCCCTCCACCCTTCCCCTTTTTTCTCCCACTCATTTTTCATTCTCTAACAAGTACGGACGTCCAGCTAGACGCTGCCATTATTTTTCATTTTATTTTATTTTTCTTCCCAACCTGTCTACCTTACATGTATCCGTGCTTGCATGATATCTTTTCCCTATATCATCATCCTGATGAAGTCTTATAAATAAAGACGAAACGTTGATGTACACATAAAAAAACATCCAGTTTTTGGTTTTCCTTTTTCATTTTACCATCACGTCGGATTACCTTCATCCTTCTCTTCCCATGTATATATATATATATATATATATATATATATATATATATATATATACATATATATATATATATATATATATATATATATATATATATATATATATATATATGTATATATAAGTCAGGTTCATATTATATTCCAATAACCATGTTTTTATTTCATTATTTTTATTATTCCACATTTCGAAAAAAACATAACATTTCTGTGATATATATTTTTACGGTCCGTTTCATTTGACTTGTGCAAAAAAATTTTTTTAGGTCAATATCGTCTCTGCAACATTACAAAGTCATCAGAAAAAATCACAAAGAGTAAAAAGTTCTTGGATTAAAGTCTCTTGAAAAAACCTACACTATACAGTCGTTCATTTTTGCGTGAAACCAAACAAAAATCAAAGAAAAGAACAAACTAACACGTGTAGGAACACACTAATACGCCATTTTGAATTTTTCGTTCACAGCTAGTACATCCTAAACGTTGTGTGGGCTTTTATAAATTTTAATTCAGTAATATTTTTTAAAATAGTGTATGATTTCTATAATTTATTCATAAAAATTCTAATTCATTTTAGGGTATTTTTTTTACTTTCTAAAGTTACATAAATTAGCTTTCAGATGACTATTTAGGTAATTTGTATACGAAGCTAACAACGGAGCTAGCCTCTTTTAAGTTCAACAGACTCAGCCATCTATTCAATCAACTATTGAGATTGTTAGACTTCGGCGTTTTTGTGGAAGATGGTTAGTATTAATTTATAAATCGTTTCAATCAGTACTAAGATAAGATTCTATTAAATGCGAAACTAACGTGAGGAGGAAATGTCTCCCTTAAAACGAAAATAGTTCATAGTTACATAGACATGGATGAAAATACCGAAATGAGCTATTTAATATTTATTTATTGATTTTATTATTTTGTTCATAAAATGATGTTTAAATACATATATATATATATATATATATATATATATATATATATATGTATAGTTAATGTGCGTAAGGTAAACCACTCCGTTGTTGTTTACCATTATTCGACTTGCTTACTATGTGTGTCCGCTGATTCGACACGACTTCAAATTTTCTTCATTTTCATGTTAATTTGCAGGTAACATGCTAGATAAAAACGCAGACTGCAAGTCAAGGGTGACTTGCAAATGTCATCACGCCCTCTGACTGGCAACAATTACCATCTACACCGAAGAATGCATAAGCATCAACCATCAATGCCTGTATGAAAGAGGAACATTTTTAATCAATGAAACGGGCGGGTGGAAAAAAAAAAGAAAACTGCTAAAGGAGGTAACGTCAGAATGATGAATTAAAAACTAAGAAAATCGAATGAGATATGTAGATGTATATGCATACACTATAAAAAATAGTATAACGGTCAGATTTTAGTGTCTTCCGTAGTAATAAAATTTACAAAATTCTTAGCCGGTAAACACTCATACTTCTGAATCAAGTAATATACGTAAGACACTTCTTTAGTCGTTAAGCAATCATATATTTGAAACTTGTAGGCGCATTGAACGTAATTACAATCGGCTGTAACATCTCAATATTAGAGAGGCTCTTTTAGAAGTTATACATGTAAAAAAAAAAAACTCAACTGTAAGGGCACCAATACTAACACAACTTGAAGATGATTTGACGAATTAAAGCTAAACATGTGAGAGAATGGAACAAGTAACATACGGAACTTGCTTACACCAATTTCATGGACAGCGGCACCGGGAGGGGGCAGGAGGGGCTTAAGCCCCCTCCCCCACACTTTTAGACTTGGACCCCCTCTTTACGGTCATCAATAATGAAGTTATATATGCATGTGTTTACCCCGGCCCCCTACTTTTTAGGAGACCCACCCACACACACTTTTATAACTGTCCCGCCTGTCCTGAACTTGACCGACGTACTAAATGGACTATTCGGAAAAAAGAAAAACACATTTAACAAGTAACATACAGCGAAACACTCAGTGTCATTAAAATATATATGCATAAATCAAAATATGCTGCCTAAATACACACGATATATATATATATATATATATATATATATATATATATATATATATATATATATATAAGTAAATATTGGTAAAATAACATATTTCTCAGTTGGATTGTACTTTTAATATGTATTTTCAATATTTTATTTTGATTTTTTCATGTTAAACCAAACATATTTATCGATGCCCAATATGTATCACGAACGTTTTCGATTCATCATCAAATCGTCTGCAGGTATAAAAGGCATTTTTTATTTTAGAATATTTTGACGAAGAATTGGGGGCGAATACGATGGGACATCTGTGTGAATTGAATAATTCACTACGCAATGCTACAAACCGATCTGGAAGTTCACTAACATTTAAAGAATCGTTCGTGTCTTCGACGATGCGGATATTGGACACAATGCTAATCCCTAATGAATATTACTAGAATAAATGTCGTTAGAAGAGAGGATTATATCTTTTGATAAAGTTATCTGTCTTTGTTTTATTTTTATTAACTTTAGTCAAACAATGATTACTGAATACTCTTATACTGACTCAAGTAAATACATTAAAAATCAATGGAGGATTTATCCATATATATATATATATATATATATATATATATATATATATATATATATGGATACAGAACGGACGTGTTGAGTCAGAACAACTTAGGTTACTGGTTATACTTTAATTTATCTTGAAAATTCCTAAACTGACACACTCTTATAAGAACATTTTTCTTGCGTATCGAAAGTAATTCGTCTCTTTATTTCTACAGTATCGTGATGGATATTATTATTATTATTATTATTATTATTATTATTATTATTATTATTATTATTATTATTATTAGTAGTAGTATTTCTATTATCATTATTATATTATTATTATATTATTATAATTTTTGTTATTATTATTATAATTATTATTATTATTATAATTATTATTATTATTATTATTATTTGTGCCTACTAAAAGTTCTCACACAAATCATCGTCAGTGATTGCTCACTGATAATAACAAGTGTTGTTCCCTGGAGTCTGAGTGGCAACATGCCTCCCCAGATTTCTAGTACTCTCCAACTTATTTCAGTAGCCATTGTAAATGAATTTGCATCATCGCCACATACACTTACAGTTGATTTCTCAGCTGGCAACGTCCATTGATAGCAATATGCCTCCACAAGGTACAAGTACTTTCAGTCGATGTCTCTCCTTCGTCGGTCTTTTTATCCTCCTTGACTCTTCGCGAGCACTTTTTGTGGTATCAGCCGAGGCTGGCGCCATTACTTTTTTTCTGGTGAGTAGAGGATTTTCTTTATAGGCGGCCACTTATTTGTGTTTTTTTTTTGGGGGGGGGGGGGGGGCGTATCATAATAATAATAATAATAATAATAATAATAATTATTATTATGATTATTATGATTATTATGATTATTATTATTACTATTATTATAGATATATTCATGTTATATACCTATTATCGTTGTAAATAACTGTGCATACGCTTTTTATTTACTAAACACTTCACGTACTTATACGTTGTGTCTAAAGAAACCCTATGTAAATGATGTGGACACGCTGAAAATATAGTTACACTATATTTTAATATTCATATCACAATTACTGACTATAAGAGTAGTTGAACAAATGGGTAATCAAAGAAGCGATAAAATATATAAAAGAGACATGGACCATTTTATATTTGATTTAATATGTGTTCCTTTTTTGCACACATGTACCAATATACGTTTGTAGTAATATAAATTCATGCAGAATACATATCTAATTGTATATGTATACACATGAAAATCCGCCTTGGAATATCTATTTAAAAATAATATCCAATTTCACATTTTATATTAAGCATATGCATACGAATTTTATTGAAAAACGTTCAAATAAGTGCTACCATCCGTGAACAAATGATGTCGATAAACAGCGATATTGATGGAAAAGGTAGTGGAAGAATCAGTTGTGTTCAATCGGAAGACAATAAAATTTAACTTTAATAAACCTCTTGAAAATATATTAAGAAATGTCACCATTTTTCTTCAGCATTTCTCATGTTTACTTCAGAACGGATATTAAGCCTGCAAATGATGTCTCTCTCTCGTTATGTACAGAGCTAATATTTGCAGAACATCTCGTCGTTGTCCACCACGTTTTTATCGAAGACAGCCAGCCGCCCAGCCGCCCAGCCGCTGTTTTCTAAGACTCTCTCTCTCCGTGAATATTCATAACAGACTTGTTGAATCTCCCAATGTCGCAGTGACGTAGCCACTGCATAATTAAGAGGAAACTCAAACACAGCGATGACAGGTAACCAAATGAGATGTAATGAACTGTCGTAGCTGCTCAGGCGAATGATTCTGCCTCTTTAGTTGGTTGACGGGCGTCAGACCTGAATTGAAATTAAGAATTTATTACTATTATCCTTCCCTTGAAATCATATTCCTTTCTTTGTACAGTATTGCTCAACCGAAACGGTCGAATATCATCTAAAAACGTCCTGTTTTGTCGGGATAAAATCTCCACGAATAAATCTTATTTAAAAATAAATATACCTTGTTATATAATGAAGTAAATTCCCTAGAAAAGTTTAAAAGTCAATAAAATCAGCGTTTCTAATCGGTGTAGCGCCTTACGCAGAAAGACTAGCTGAAACCATTATCGTGACAGAACGATTGGATGTTACTGATTATGTTTCCATGAGTCTTGTATCTGCTTAAATAGCCATGGTATTGGGTTAAACACTAGAATTTCCCTTGTGTTTCCAATCATACCAGGTTTATTCTGATTCGAAGTCATGAGTTTAATAGAATTAAGCAATGGACCGACACTTATCTGTGGCAAACACGCCCATACATTGATTTAGCCTAGAAAAAAAATCAACACGGACTTTGCTACTTCATTATTACGTTTTCTTTGTTTTTTTTAAACATGGTTCACCCCAAACAAGGCAGGCCGCAACTGTAGACGTAAGGGGCTACTGAGAAAAAAGAAAAGAGGAGAAGGTGGGGGTTCAACCTAAATTAGGATCTTCGCCGCAGATGTCTGTTTACATTAGTTTTACATTTCTGCATGTCAGTACTGTCGGGGAAACAGGGGGAAGGTAGGGAGTTCCAGATGCCAGCAGCACGAGGAAATAAACTATTTGAGTAGAAGGCTCTCCGGCATCTGAGGACCTCTACAGTGAATGAATGAGATTTAGTTGATTGTCGAGTTAGTCTAGTGAATTTACGTCTTTGGGGCACCAGAGCAGCCACTTCATCGGAGCATAATCCATTGAAGTATTTGCTACATTGCGGCGATGAGACAGGGACTGGAGCTTGGTTGACAGTGAGGGACCTATTAGGATGGCGACTCTTTTTTGGACCTTGTCAAGGAGGGAGAGAATAGTAGATGATGCACCAGCCAAGATGTGGCAACAATACTCCATTCGGATGGTGGCTTTGTAGAGATACAGGATAATGGCAGGTGTGAGGAGTTTACTAGCACTGTAGAGGGAGCCGACCTTCTTTGCGGCAGCCTTGGCAATGTCTTCAATGTATTTGTTCCAGTCCATGTTACCTGTGAAGGTTAGGCCGAGGAGTTTGAATGATGAACTCTCAGGTAGGGTGATATTTGCCATGGCAATCGGTGGTTGGAGAGGCTTCTTGTAGTTGTTGAAGGAAAGTAGCTTTGTCTTTGCAGCATTAAAAGTTACCAACCATTCATGACCCCAATCCACTCCAGCCTGGAGGTCATTTTCTAAAGATTCAGCCATTGCCTCGGATATAATCGCGTCTGTTTTACCAACATGGCGAGAGTAAAGCGTGGTGTCGTCAGCAAATAAACCAATCTCCGACTCTATGTCATCAGGGAGATCGTTTATATAGATCAGGAACAACAAATGTCCAAGGATAGATACCTGGGGTACACCTGCATTTATGTCATGTTGCTTAGATGAACGGCCATCGGGGACAACCTGGGTTTTTCTTTTGTTTACGAAGGATCCAATTATATTAAGAAGTTTCCCAGTAATACCGTATGAGCGTATTTTCAGGAGAAGTCCTTTATGCCAAACCTTGTCAAAGGCCTTGGATATATCAAGCGCAACTGCCGTAGCTTCATATGCCTTGTCGCGTGTATGATTCATGCGTTTAGAGATGACTGTTAGGATGTCTGCAGTAGATCGTGCTTGTCTAAATCCATACTGGCGATCAGATAGAAGTTTAGCATTAACTACGTGCCGTACTATCCCTCGATGTATTAAGGATTCAAAGATGTTGGCAAAGATCGGTAGTAGACTGATTGGGCGGTAGTTCTGATGGTCGGTTTTATTCCCAGCACTATTGTAGACAGGTACCACAGAGGCAATTTTCCCGCTATCGGGGAAGCAAGATTCAGCTAGGCAGT
>OY744523.1:44403599-44423599 GCA_963556195.1 Sepiola atlantica
CCGGCCTGCCAGGATTTATTGTGGTTTTTCTTCATATATGTTATTATTCATTTCCTCATTGTCAACGGCTTCTAATTGTTTATTCGAAGCTGCCCCACATCTGCGATTCGGTGGTGTTTAGTTGCCATTCAAGTCCTCCCCTTCTCTCTCTCTCTCTCTCTCTCTCATATATATATATATATATATATATATATATATATATATATATATATATATGTGTGTGTGTGTGTGTGTGTGTGTATAAAGAGATACAGAGAGAGATACAGAGAGAGAGAGAGAGAGAATTGTTAAGTGTCATGTGAAGTCTTGTGAAATCACTTATGAGATAAATATCGTTAATCATTTCTTGTTTAAATGTTTAGTAATTCATTTTTGTTTGTTTTTACATACCTCTTATAAAATTGCATTTGGTAATCATATTTTTTTACTGAAAGGTCACCTTTTATCGAGGTCAGGGGCTACTAGAGATCAACGGTTAAAGAGATCGACAGTTTAACGATGATAATCAGCACGAGGGAATTGAAAACAATAGGAGACATGGGCTGACGATCACTAAAGAAACAGTGATCATAAGAGACAACCGTCTCTATGTATTAGACTTAAAGACGATCACGCTGTACTCGCTTGGGGAGCAGAGGCGTAGTTTATTGTTCCACAGACAAGACATTTTATGAACCTAACGTTTACATTGAAGTTTCGTTTTGGTTATTGGTACCGAGAGTAAGAAAAATAAATAAAGAAAACAAAAGTATTGCTAGACAAGTTCTTACTCTGACTGTTCTACAGGGTATACCTAGAGATTGGATCTGATCCGACCACCTACCATGGACATAACAAATAAAAGAGATAAGCTGGAAACATATTACCTGTGTGAATGAAGAATAAGGAAGAGAAGAGGTAATCCACCCCACTCGATTTCGAAGAAGGTGACGTACTCTGTCACGACAAAAATAGTATTCCGAGCGTATTATTATATATATAGTCTGTCGAATATTCAAATCTCGAATTATTCCAATTATTTAGTCACACACTGTGTTTTATCTATAATAAGAATTTGTCATTTAAACTAATGAATCAAATCGTCTCACGAAGTGTATACAGATGTAAATCTATGGTTTAAATTGTAGATGTGATATTTAACTAGTTGATAGGTGAAGCTCAACAATTATGTGTACATATATCAGTGTGCATGTGTATGCCCACCCTCACACAGATAGTCAAATATACGAAGCTGTTCATATTCATTTGTATCTTTCTCGACCGTGGACTCTAACATCATAGACTCTCTGAGTTGCATAGTTGCTACGGTGGCTATTCCCCTTACTCTAAGCACCATGTCAAGCCAAAACTTCTATGCACTTGCATTACAATTTTCTTTAAATTATCATTATGAGGAAGTCTTACAATAAAGACGAAACATTGATGAACACATGGCTTTTGTTTTTCCTATTTCCCATGACGTCAAATTACTTTCACCCTTCTTTCTCATATGTAAATATATATATATATATATATATATATATATATATATATATATATATATATATATATACATATATATATATATAAATATATTTTATATATATTATATATATATTATATATATTATATACATATATACTATATTATATATATAATATATTATATATATTATATATATATATTATATATATTATATGTATTATGGATAAATATTATATATATAAAAAATATATATCATTTATATCAGCAAATATATGCTCCCTGCAGTCGCATATTTTTGCTATGCTGACGCGTCAGAAATGAATGCTCACCCGTAAACCGATGGAGCCCCAGTCACATTTCTTGGGTAGTTAGAGATTGATAATAGAACCACTGTGTAAATGAACGCTTTACGGCGTAAAAGGTCAAGCCGAAATCCTAAACACACTTAAGGTCGTTAAAAAATGATAATATTGGAATTTTTTTCAAATCGGAGAAAAGGTGACCCTAAAATAAAACAGTAAAACATCAAATACAGCGAACACGATTAGTTATTTAAATGATCTCGAGGAAAGGTTTACCTGAATTAAATTCATTAGAATGTGTGTGTGTTTTTAAATAATAATTCTTAAATCAATTATTATTTTAATTAAACAATTTGATTCAATTACATTTGTTAAAATCAACAATTTGATGATCTAAATAGAGCGAACAGTGTTTTTCAAATCAGTTATATAGTTTTCCAGTACAATGTGTTATTTTTTTGTTGACAGACAAGAAAAAAAAATCACATCTTTTATTTTAATGAATAGAACACGGAATAATAAAAACAGTTTGTAAATAAAAGCTTTACAGCGTATAAGGTCAAATCGAAATCCTAAACACAGTTAACGTCGTAAAAAAATGATAATATTGGAAGTTTTTTCAAATCGGAACAGGTGGTGTACCTAAAGTGAAAGTATTAAAAAATAAAATACAGTAAACACGAATAGTTTTTAAAAGGCTCTTGGAAAAAAAGTTTTCCTCAACTAAATTCATTATAATGTGTGTGAGTGTGTGTTTTTAAATATACATTTTTAAATCAATTATTATTTTAGTCAAACAATTTGAGTAAAAAAAATTGCGTTTTAAAACATGATGGCTAATAAGATTAAGAAAATAAACAATAGCCAGAAAGTTTTAATAAAAAAAATAAGAGTAAAATTAACATGGTAGATGCCAGCGTTTTGTTTACATTTAAAATAACGCGCCCGTCTTGCGTCCATACTGAATTAATAAGAGGGAGGAAACCGATTCATTGGAGAAACACTGGCTGTTCAATCAGTTTCGCAGTATGTAGATTAACTGCGTAACTCATTTCATATATATATATATATATATATATATATATAATAAAATACATAATTATAATTCATTAGTGAGCAAACTCGCGTAAATACATCTGGAAATCTGAAGAAAACAATGCGAGTGTATACTTGCGAATACTAATTTATTAGAAGTTTTAAATCAACTAATTATGTAAATTGAGAAATGTGCATAGTGTTTACGGCGGTATTTGTAGTAGTATATATAGAAGCTGGCAGACTGAGTAAATAGTACCATTACTTTGATGGAGTGTCGGCTTCATACCGACCGACAGACACACATATACATGATCTCACTTATTAATATATGTATATATATATATATATATATTATACACATATTTTATATGTATATATATATGATATAAATATCATATATATTATATATATTATATATATAGTATATTGTATATATATATATATATATATATATATTAGAAATACTATGTATATATATATTATATATATATATATTATATATATATTATATATATTATATATATTATATTGTACATATATATATTTTAGAAATAGTATGTATATATATATTATATATATATTATATATATTATATGTTATGTGTATATATTATATGTATTTAGATACATTTATATTCTATATATATTAGATATACATGTATATTGTATATACATATATATTATATATATTATATATATTAATGTTATTAACATATATATTATATATATTAATGTTATTAACATATATTAAACATATATACATTATATATATATATATTATATATATATATATATATACGCGTATATTATATATATATATATATATATATATATATATATATATATATATATATGCGTATATTATATATATATATATATATATATATATATATATACTAGCAAATATATGCTTTCTCCGGTCGCATATTTTTCCTAGTCTGCCGCGTCAAAAATGAATGCTCACGCGTAAACCTATGGATCCCCAGTCATATTTCTGGGGTGGTTAGACATTGATTTTCTTTGTTTATGACAAGAATACTTTTAGTTAAAAATAAAGAAACAAAAAATTCGACCCTAACCCGATTTTTGTTTTACCCTCCCCCATAAATGGAAATATCTTTAGTTTAAAAAGAAAGAACAACATTTTTGGACCCCCCACCAATTTTTTTCTTTTATAAATATTATTAATTAAAATGAAAAAGAGAAGAAAAACCGTACCCTAACTCAAAACCCTAATTCTAACCCCCACTTTGACCTTGACCCTAACCCTAACGACGGGGTCAAAATTAGAGCGGGGCCTTAAGTAAAGCACAACAATATCCAATACAGTTAACACGATTTGTTATGTAAATGCTCTCGAAAAGAAAGTTTACCTAAATTAAATTCATTAAAATGTGTGTATATGTGTTTTTTTAATGACCTTTCTTTAATTAAACAATTTGATTCTAAAATCAGTTGTATAGTTTTCCAGTACAATGTGTTAGACTTTTTATGACAGACAAGAAAAAAAAATCACATATTTTATTTTAATAAATAAAACATGGAATAATAAAAACAGTTTGTAAAAAAAGATTAACAGCGTATAAGGTGAAAGCGAAATCATACATTCAGTTGAGGTCGTGAAAAAATGATAATATTGGATGTTTTTCAGACCGGAAGTAAAGGTGTAAATATAATGACAGTATTAAAAAAAATCAAATACAGTAAACACAAATAGTTTTTTACTTCTCGTTATAATGTGTGTGCGTGTTTTTAACTAGTATTTTTTAAATCAATTATTATTTTAATTAAGCAATTTGATTCAGTGAATGTATGTTTTAAAACATAATGGCTAATAAGATTTAGAAAATAAACAAACTCAGAACGTGTTAATGAAATAAATCAGAGTGAAAGTAGCACGTTAAATGACAGCGTTTTGTTTACATTTTAAATAACGGGTCTGTCTTGCGTCCATACTGAATAATCGTAGGGAACGGTAATTCAATGGATTACCGCTGGCCGTTCAGTCAGTTTCGTCATAGATATATTAACTACAAAACTGAGTTCATGTATGTATATATATAAATAATAAAACAAAAATTATAATTTATAAGTAAGATTAGTAGCGAGCAAAACAGCGTAAATACATGTGGAAATCTGTAGAAAACAAGCATTAGTGTATATTTGCGAATACTAATTTATGAGAAGTTTAAAAGCAATGAATTAATTGAAAAATGTGCATAGTGTTTAAGGTGGGTCTTGTAGTAGTATATAAAGAGCTGTCGGACTAATTAAATAGTAATATTACTCTGACGGAGTTTCGGCTTCAGACAGACAGACAGATACATGATCTTCATTATTAATAGATATATCATATATAGATATATATTATATATAGTATACCCATATATATATATATATATGTATTATATATGTTATACACACATATATATATGTATATATATATTATACATATATACATATATTATATATATTTTGATGTATATTATATATATTATATACATATTATATATATTATACATATATATATATACGTATATATATTATATATTATACACATATATATACCTTTATATTATATATATTATACATATATATATACACATATATATATTATATATATATATATATATATATATGATATATATTATACATATATTATATATGCATATGTATATATGGTGTACATTTACATATATGTATATATATATATAAAGAGATATATATATATATATATATGATATATATTATACATATATTATATATGCATATGTATATATGTTATACATTTACATATATGTATATATATATATAAAGATATATATATATATATATATATGATATATATTATACATATATTATATATGCATATGTATATATGTTATACATTTACATATATGTATATATATATATAAAGATATATATATATATATATATATATATATATATATATATGATATATATTATACATATATTATATATGCATATGTATATATGTTATACATTTACATATATGTATATATATATATATAAAGATATATATATATATATATATATATATATATATATATATATATATATAACACTTCATTGTAAAAGTTCAGAACGACATTAATAAATAGACAGAAAATATACAAAAATGAAACATCCGTTATGTTTAAAGGATAACGAAAGGTTTGAATAGAGATTCGCTTCCGGTCAAACCTCATTGTAACAACTGAGAATGTGAAGATGATTCCATTACATTGTTTAATTCTGTACATTGTTTCTGATCGATGTGAGTTTTTCAAGTTGAGTATTGTCTTAGTAGAAACAAGCATGTATTGCACTCAACAGACACAAAAAGGTGTTTTCGTCTTAAGTTGTTAAATAGATCATCAGAAAATGTGTTTGGTTTTTCAATTCTCTCATATATTTTAAGAGATGCCTGGAAGTTTGTGTTGCTTTTTCGTATTAAACAATGCAAATTCGAAGTGTAGTATCTATTTTTATAACAATATACTAAATAAAAGTTTGTTCTCATGCATGTATTAACCTTTAATACCTTTTTGAAAGGATGAGATCGTCCGATTTCGAACGACGAAATACATCAAGTAGCTGAGAAATAATTAATGATGTGTGTCAGTGATTAACACTTTAGCCATTTCAAAATGATTTTTTTAAACAAAATTATTATATCTCCTCGACTTACAGCATATATTTTACATTTTTGTTATTTTCATAGCCCTCTCTGTTTGCAATTTTAAATAAGTTCATTCTTTATTTTTAAATCATTACAATAGTTACAGCATATTGTAATATGAAAAGGTGAACACGCTTGCTTTATTCATGTCTAAATGTGACAAGTATGTGTACGATGAGAAGAAACAGACTGTAGATAAATGAGCAAAAACCATTTAACCAGAGCTTGCTAGTTGTACATGATTTCCGACATTTGTTGTAAATTATTATATATTGTGACATTCTAATGCTATGTATGTTGATATAAAGCTATACCGTAAGACGAAATAACCAAACCAACATTTTGAGTGTATACTGAATCATATAAAAAACTTGTATAATGCATTCTTTTCACCGAAAATGAACGAACCCAACATTAAATTTTCTGAAAAATGAGTGATATGCCATGAAACAAAACAATTTAGCCAAATGCAATAAATAAATTGTTAACCACATCAGAACTTTACACCAACAAAAATTGTTTACCATACTACAACTAATGTTTCGACATTAAATGCCCCATAAGAGGTTTATATGTCATAAAACAAAACAATCCAAACCTAATTAAGTTCATACAACGATATATAAGTAGTACTGATCGATAGAATTTAGATTGACCCTAACCCTAAGCCCATTTACGTGATGCATGTCCAAACACAATGACTCGCGTACATGCATCTGTGTGAGTTTCTAAACACAAGTTGCTTAATTACTCCATACATAGAAAGGAATATTTGATTCGTACTTTACTCGGAATTAGTTTAGTATGTCTTCATGTCATGTACAAGGACTTTCATATTTCAAACGCACGAAACATAATTATGTTAAAAGCAACATATTTTGAATAAGCCTATTCAATGCTAACTTACTTGGCGAGTATATTCTGACCAGGGAAAAAATAATTATTCTAATAATTGTCCTTGCTATATAAGTACGTATATATTGGATTGGCAGGGTTTAATTAGAAAAAAACACCCAAATACCATCACACTCTGAAGGAACTTTCTCGTGATGTCCGAGATTTATGCATGTGGTAGTTTCACGTATTCTATTTGGCGGCAAATAACGTTCGCAAACACACCAGTAAGGATTCCGATTTCGATCATCAATACGGCAGAAACTGGGTCATGTTGCTTGCCTGTTATCTGTCGGACTTACGTATTGGTACTAGGTAGTCCTAGGAGATCCATCCTCTCAGGTCTTGCCTCTACTCTTTCGGGTGCAGTAATTTTATTTAGAGGCGTTTGCCTGACTCGCCATACATTCCGACCTTGTGGCACATCTTCCTGCTGTGAGAATGAAGTAAATCCCACTGTCTACATGTTGTTATGTGTGTGTTTAAACTGGTCCTTAATAGACTCGAATAGGTGTTTGGCGTTGTTTAGAATGTTTAGCTATCGTAATTCTGTTACACTGCACTTTGGTGGTGGGTAATTCTCTCTTGCGTTTCTTGTTTGAGGAAAATAGTGCATACTTTTTCACTGCTTTCTTGATAGTTGCTAAGTCGACGCCTACATATCTATAAAATGCATGAATTCTTTACGTGGTTTTGTCGCAGAGTTTTTGCAGCTCCTAAAAGTCAGAATGGTTGCTGTGATTTTCCTTGTTAGAGACTGCTCCCAAATTTCCGTCGGAATTCTCCAGATCATATCTCGCGGCCTTCTACTTATTTAAGATGGCACTCGGCATCATTAAGGACTGTTTTAATGCTCTGGATTCATCATGATGCTTGGTTTTATTTTTTAATAATTCGCCATAGTCTAAACCTACTAATCCTACTTATTGCATTTTCACTTTGCGCTATTCAATAACTCAACACTATAATATCAACACTTATCAAGTTTCGCTCAAAAATATCTTACAACCTTTGATAAGATATAGTTTTCAATTATTCATATTACTTAAGTTTGTTCCGTACGAACTTTATTTTTGTCGATACTTATACCATTTTATGTGACAGAATATTAAGGCTCAACGGATTGAAAATTGAAATTCAGCATTTTTGCAGATGGACACACTATTTAAAAAAATGAAAGCGATGTCGATTCAAGTACTGTTGAGCATAATTCGTTTGAAATGAAAGTCATTGCATATTAATGGATGATACTTAATTGGTCCCCCGATTTATAAAATCGGGGGACATATATTTTGAGGCATGTCCGTCCGGACTTTTCTCCGCAACAATCCATTGAATTTCTTTGAAATTTTGCATGAAGTTGTAACATTGGTCAGGTTAGAAAGTGACATTCTCCGATTTAAAAAAAAATAATCTGGTTAGCCCTTTCCCCCGAGGTCAAAAGGCCCCGAAATGGCAATAAATGACATTTTTTGCCCCATAACTTTTCATCCATCCATTCAATTTCTCTAAAAGTTGGGCAAAATGTGGAGGCAATTGTTCCTTATAGAAAATAAGTATCGCTGATCTTGGAAAAAATCTGTTCTCGCCCCTAGGTGGGACCCCCCCAAAAAAAATGTTCTCCCATAACGTTTGATTCATCCATTCAATTTTTCTGAAACTTGGCCAAAATGTAGAGGTAATTGTTCTGGATATCAAATGAGCATCCTTGACCTCAGAAGAATTCTGGTTCACGCCCCCAGGGGGTTAATGGCAGATCAAAATTGCCCCAAATTGCCCAAATTCATTGCATTTTACACCTGCCACATCGAGTCACATACAGAAGGAGACCACGCACGCGCGGATTGTTAGATTATATTATGTTTGCTTTTTTTAAGTTTTAGAGTAATACTGATTTAGGAAAATATAACATGATATGTGTGAATATTAACATTATTACTTAGCATGTATTTATTTTAGGAATTCGAGTAATGCGTCTTCGTAGAATGGGTGTTTTTAATAATATGTTAAAAGTATTAATCACCACATTATGTTAAATCATGAAATAGGCAATACAAATGAACCATTTCATTAATATTCGTTTCTAGTATAGTTTCTATATATGAAAATGCTATAATATACGCTTTGAGACTTATTGATCACTAACGAAGTAATGTAGTACATGTTTTGGCGCTCCTCAATAGAAAAAAAACAAGATATGTGTTTTCAGATAGTGTCTACTGTTGGTTACATGTCTTAATTTTTAAATCTACATAATGTATATTAAGGACATTTCGTATTCTCCCTTATTAATGTTATAATTTATACAAACATATTCCTTATACAATGTATTATAATACCAACACAGTATCAATAAATGCCCGTTTCGTTCAATATTGCTCTTCTGTGTATTAAAATCCCACAAATGCCATACGAAATATTCAGTAGGTGTAAAATTGAGTCATACATGTAAAAGCGTTGATTCTAATTGTCATAATTAGCTGTGACTAGCAAATAATAGATCTAACAATGTGAGACAATCCACTGCAAGTATTATATTACGAAGACCAGTAGGAACAATTCGGATTTCAAATCTAAGTGCGTTTAGCTAAGAATACGGCGATTTCTCGTCGGTTCTTGCCAATGAGCCTATTGGATATATAGTGCAATTTAACAAATATCAACTAAGTTTTAATTTAATATTGAGCTTTTGCTTTTCCAGAAGTATAGCCATTAATAACATATTTTTAAATAATAATCTTATAAAAGATTTTTTTAAATAGATATAAAAATAAAACTATATATATATATATATATATATATATATATATATATATATATATATATATATATATATATATATATATATATATATATATAGTCTCGGAAGTTTTTCAACCATTAAAACTTTAAAAGAAAACCTTAAAAACCGTAAGTCCCAAGTCGTTCAGTGGAAAATCACTCATGTAAGTCAATTTAGTGTGTACAGTTATTATATTAGTGTGCTTCTAAAATTATTTGAGGTATCATCAGTTGTTTACCATGAAAAACTGTTTCGGGAATTTTAAACCAAGACAGTATTTAATTTAATGGCTTTCCAGTAGAGTTGATCAGAACCCACTTCCCTTAAAAGGCAATCACATAAACGTTCCGTATACTAAACCTAAGTTTTGTTCCGTGTAAATGTTTTGCTAACTTATATTAGTTATTAAAAGAAAAAAATATATACATATATATAAATAAATAAATTAATATATATATATATATATATATATATATATATATATATATATATATATATATATATATAAATGAAAAATAAAAATTCCTGCTTACCTGTGTTGTTCGTTTGTCTTATAAAATGTATCCGTTACTTACAAAAATGTTGCTGCATTTTAAAGTGTTTAGACGAATCTATATATATATGGGAAATGAATAAGGAAAACAAACAACGTGGTTGTTTATGTATTCATCAAGGTTTCGTCTTTATTTGTAAGACTTCCTCAGGTTGATTGTTGTAAGAAGGATGTCATACAAGTACATGAAAATATTGGGTTGACATGATGGGTTAATGAGAAAAAGTAGTAGCCACTACTAGGAGCACACGACCGAGGTCCGGGTTGAAGGAAGTCGGCGGCATGGAATGACAATAATGTGGATTTCTGTAGGTGAAAAAGTAGAGGGGTGGGGGTGAATTAAGTTAATGTGGATGGCTGTGAGGTTAGAAGTACAGGGGTTGGGAAAGAGGAATGGAGGGGGAAGCCCTGTGTTTTGGGGGTGTAGGTTTTTAGAAAAGATTTGAAAAAATGAAGGTGATTGGAAGTGTGAGTGTGAGAGTGTGAAAGAAGTATATATATATATATATATATATATATATATATATTATGCATATACATTTATGACAATTATTTTTATGTTTATATATATACATATATATATGTAGATATATATATATATATATATATATATATATCCACACCATAGACTTATTCAGTCTTTGTTAGAACCATTACTGTTGCAATATATGCAGTTGTGCTGCAGCCGTACTACTCGACATGTCGGCACCAAGTTGTTAGTCAACACTTTCTGTACTAAGCATACTAACCCTAAATCGATACGTCAAACGTTTTATAAAAGTTCAGGTTTAAGACCAAATACGAAAGAAGCTAGGGGACTTGGAATTATAGCTTCAATTTCCTACTTTTAAAAAGTGTAATCGCTCCGTAAGAGAGCTAATAATTATAAGTATATATTTTATCAACGGAAATTCGCTGCTTTCTTCTATATAAAACTTACCAGTATATGAATATGATATATGAATATATATATATATATATATATATATATATGAATATATATCTATCTATATATCTATCTCTCTCTCTCTCTATATATATATATATATATGAATATCTATCTATCTATATATATCTATATATATATATATATATATGAATATCCATATATATATATATATATATATATATATATGAATATCTATCTATCTATCTATCTATTTATATATATATGAATATCTATCTATCTATATATATATATATATATATATATATGAATATCTATCTATCTATATATATATATATGAATATCTATCTATCTATCTATTTATATATATATGAATATCTATCTATCTATCTATATATATATATATATATATATGAATATCTATCTATATATATATATATATATGAATATCTATCTATCTATCTATATATATGAATATCTATCTATCTCTATATATATATATATGAATATCTATCTATATATATATATATATGAATATCTATCTATCTATCTATCTATATATATATATATATGAATATCTATCTATCTATCTATCTATATATATATGAATATCTATCTATCTATCTATATATATATATATATGTATATGTATATATATCTATATATATACATATATATATATGTATATATATATATATGTATATTTATATATATATATATATATACATATATATATGTATATATATATGATTATCTATCTCTCTCTCTATATATATCTATGAATATCTATCTCTCTATACATATATCTATATATATATATATATCTATATATGAATATCCATATATATATATATTTATATATATATGAATATCTATATATATATATATGCATATCTCTCTCTATATATTTATATATGAACATCTATATGTATCTATATATACATATATATATATACTACCTTCTTTTCCATATATATATATATATATATATACATATATATGGATATTTATATATATTTATACATATGCATATCTATATGTATCTATATATACATATATATATATATATACATGAATATCTATCTATCTATATATATTAATATTCATATATATCTATATCTATATATATATGAATATCAATCTCTCTCTCTCTCTCTATATATATATATATACTTCTGTGTGTTAATTAGGTGTCTGTGAATATATTATTAGACCATTAAATTGAGTTTCATTAAAAATCACCGGCGATCTATTCAGATCATTGATCACGGCAAGAACGTCATTAAGAAACATCTATTGATGTCATGAACATATGTCGTTGAAGAATAATTACGTGCTGTAGCATATCATTACGGGTTCTACATTAGATTTTTTTCATTGACACACTATTAAGATGCCCCCAGCGTGTCAATTCATCAGTATAGGCATCGCAGAATCTTCTCTGTGACACAATAGGAATTCACAGTGAATAGCTTTCATTTCCGAATGAATATAAAGATATTTCCTTTCTGAGAAACAAACGTCCGTGTCCAATCTTTAAGTAAGCAATTCTGTTCATTGTACTGGAATATATCACAATGTTGGCGATACTAATGAACACTACCGCTCGAAGCTGTAAATGTAGTAAAATGTATTTTAAAGAATACAATATTAGTTTCTCGTATTTTCCGTTGTGTTAAGATGAAAGGGAGAAGCAAGCGGGGTTGAAACACATGTACAAAACGCCAATTGTTTAATATGCCCATATTTTAAAAGCTGACATGTGATATTTCGAATTAATATATTCATTCGTCACCAATTACGACAGGAATTCATCAAATAGTTTAGTAGATCGCTGTAAAGTATATGTTATTGCACCTTCGCAAGACATTGAATATGCCCCTACTCAAAGTTCTAACAACGCCAATAATAATATTGACAGTATTGACATTTTTATCTGAGAACCCCAACTTATAAACGATATTCAATTAGGGCTAAGTTTTACGTGAACCTGTGCGATATGAAGATGTATATTTTACTATATCTTATAGGGTGTCATTGCTTTAGTTCTACTAGAAAAGGTTCCCCCCCTAACACCATTCCTGTTAAATAGGGGCTGGCGTGAATCTCATCAGACGTTCGTATTAATGAGCTATGGTTCGGCACACCCGTAACAATGCATGCCCTTCGAGTGTTGGTTTATAGCCGATAAACAAAAACGTGGTGAGGGCCTAGTCATCCGCAATATTTGACCGCTCCCTGAATAACAGTATTTAACTACATTAAACATCCGAATCGCGGACACACTAACGTATCTTCGATAAGCATATGGAATAAATGCAGGTGCCTTTGTCACAATTATTTGCCGTTAGTTTCTCAATCGTGGTACTTTACTAATGTTACGTTTCGATACCGAATCTGACGCACAACAAAAATTGTGTAGTCAAAAAAGCGTATTATTCAATGCATAAACCACATGGATGAGGGCGAGTATACACTAAAGATTAGGTTATATGATAGTTTCTCTATCGCCACATTTGAGCAGATTCGTTTGTAATTTGTATATATGCACCTCATACAAAACACTATACTCTGTTCCTAAGTGGTATATGTTGGTAGTGGATCGTCCACTCAATTCGAGGTTTATTTTCTATAATCTTTGACAGAAAGGCGACTTAAACTTTCAATAATAATAACAGGGTTTTGACGTTTACTGCTTATCTTTACACTGATTTCTATACGCTAACAAGCCACCAAACAGAGTCTCTACGAGTGTAGAAAGACGTAAGACGTCCTCTCAATATCAAGTAAGATTGCACACCGTATTTCGAACAGCTCACTGTATTTATTAAGATATGTTTTCAGTTTGACACTTTGTTGTATAAAAAACAAGCACAAATTGTTTTTTATATAAGTTATCTACTTAATTTCCCAAATCACAACCTTTTATAACACCACTGCATTGAATTTTAACTCGCGCATTTTATTAGCTAGCCTATGTAATTTGCGTTACCTGTTAACCATTCATGTATATTATATTTAAATGTTGTTACAATGTAGTTTCTGCCTTCCGCAAGTTATTAGTGCGTTATTTAACAAAGATGAGATAGTAATTTAATGCAACATATCTATAGGGCAATCATTTATTCTAATTATTCTCGACTTTTCGGTCCATCTTGAATTTAACCAACGTACATACGATTGCACATACGTAAAAAAGTGAAAAAGGTAAATCATTTAATCGTCAATTAATACATTGGTTAATCCATGAACATTATTACATATTTAACACTCTCCCAAAGTGTGTGCGCGCACGTTTTTACCTATAATAGTTTGTCCATATTGTTCCTCGCTATTTATGCGTGCAGGTAGTGTTGTGTAATAATAGAGAAGGAAACCATACATCGCGATTGACATTATTGTAAGAGTTGACGAAATAACGGTCAGTGAGCTTCTAAAGCAGACGTATATTTGGGATTTATATCGATCCTTACTTTCTCCTAAAGGTCAGCTCGGGATGGATTATTATTGGGAATCATTTAATGTCGGGGACGAAACAATACTGGTGTTTGAGACATTAGTAAGCGAGAGATAACACCCATGAATATGTGAACCGTAAATCACGTGTCGTTGTCTATTTAAACAATTTTTTTGGCAAACTCACACACGTTCAGTAATATAAAATAAGATGGAGTTGTGCAGACAGCCATGACCGCATGCAACATCCATGTGTTCTACGTTAAATACTACTACCTTCCCGTCAAAAAAAAAACAAAACACAATCCAGCATATAACTAACATTTTTTATTAGTCCCGTTATGTGGCAATACTAATGAGTGTGTTATTCATCAGAAATCTCCCTGGGACGAGTACTTTTATAAATATTATTAGATACTGTCGGAGCGATATACTTCATCTAGCTGTATAAGCTACTGCTTATTTTAATATCTTTGAAGTTAACCAAATATATCTTTTTACCAAACGCAAATCATCGTCAACGTTCATCTACCAGGATTCTTTAATTTCAATCGCATATGGCAAAAGGTTGATCAAAATGTAGTATATGTGTCAATTTTTTTGTACTAATTCAGTATGCGCTTGATTTTCTCCACATTAACATCGATATTGCTCTTATATGTGTTTTTTTAACAGCTAGTGCCTCCTGGGGATCCTGCTGTATAGCGTACTCAATGCTGACATCCATTTGCAGTGGAACATTCTAACGATTAGAGGGGGTCTGAAAGGAACCCGAATGCGATAGTTTTATCACGTGTGTAAACTTCCTGACGCAACTATGTTCAGGAATGTTCTCAATCCGCAACATCTTCAACATTTACGCTGTCACCATAGAAGGCAGCTGAATACTTTGTTAGACACAGTCAGGGTCAATCTCACTTCCATCATTGGCACTCAAGTCTTCGTTGTACGTCGATAGGAGAAGGAGTTTCTCAGCTTATCTGTGGATGCAATTGGAAGGGATTATCAAGTGGACGGCTCAAACTGCAAGTAATTCATTAGCCGGATAAGACAAGAAAATGTGTACACACAGTACACACTCCGTTAATGATCCATTTTAACCTGTTGCACTTTACAAATGAGATAACATTTAAATTTAAAAGCATATTAATGCATAGTAATATTTTATAGTGTTAAACATCGTTATTGAACCTTTAAATGGGTGAATTTATTCATTTCATCAACACAATACAAACAAAGGAAATCGTTGAAAAATAGTGTACTAAAATAATAATTGAAAGACTAAAAGGATTTTAAGTGATTCATTGAACCGTCATTATATTTATATTTTCAAATCTATTCCTATGGGTGAAAAAAATAGATTTGAAACAAAAATAATGTGACGTATCAACGTCAAATTCAAAGGTCTTTTTAAAGGCGAGCCGTTTGTGCGAACTGCTTTAGTGCATTCGCTTTATTGATTTCGCTTGAGTAATCTTGGATTTACTCGGATACTAAACGAGCCAAATAATGAAATCGGACAAAAAAATGTTTATCGTTGAAATGCCTTTGATGTATTGACGTTGAGTCGTTAAAATAAAAATCAATGAAAATACCAAAGTGTGTAGTTTTAAAGGTTGGCTGCACAAGTCACCATTTCAACAAAACTGGTTGATCTACCTAGCTTTATTCTCGGTTAATTTAGGAGAGTGACATACCAGAGAATAACAAATGATTGAATAAGGTTCGGATAGCTTAATATAGAAATATGTTATTATGAAATAAAAGCATTAGACCTTTATATGACATACCTTTTCATAACAAAAATATGCCCTTTTGATACTATCTTCATATAGCTGAACAAGCCGCCCGTGCGTTGCCCCCCTCTGTATGTGACTCGATGTGACGAGTGGAAAATGCAATAAATATGGGCAATTAGGGGCATTTTGACCCCCCCCCCCCTTTGACCTCCTGGGGGCGCGAACCAGAATGTTTCTGAAGTCAATGATGCTCATTTTATATCCAGAACAATTGCCTCTACACTTTGGACAAGTTTCAGAAAAATTGAATGGATGGATCAAACGTTATGGGAGAAAAGGGTCATTTTCTGCCATTTTGGTGGCTTTTGATCCCCTTGGGGCGCGAATCAGATTTTTCCAAGGTCAGCGATACTTATTTCCTATTAGGAACAGCTGCCTCCACATTTTGGCCATGTTCTAGAGAAATTGAATGAATGGATGAACAGTTATGGGGCAAAACATGTCATGTTTTTGCCGTTTCGGGGCCTTTTGGCCTTCTTGGGGGGCTAATCAGATTTTGTTTTAAAAAAACAGAGAATGTCATTTTCTAACCTGACCGAATTTACAACTTCATGAAAAATTTCAGAGAAATTCAATGGAGGGTGGCGGAGAAAAATCCAGACGGACGGACGGACATGCCTCAAAACATAAGTCCCCCGATTTTATAAATCGGGGGACCAATAAAGTTAAAAGACGTTATGATAGCAACTACGTTCACACCATTGATTGCTATTGTCACATATATTCGTCTCGTATACACTTTGACTAAAACTCACATAATTTATGTAATGATTTTCAGTTATTAAAATTAAATAAGAAAATACGAGTGGGAAGTTTTAGAAGTTGGCTGCACCAGTTTTTTGTTTAATTAAATCTAGTAAATTACTTTACTTTACATGGTGGAAATCGAGCACGAGTATATATCAGTAAATCCGCACATTTCTAATTATTCATTCGGAAGATTTAATAAATTCTACTTCTGCTTTTTACCGTTAACCTTTCATATGTATTCTTGAAAAGAGAACTCGTCATTACGGGTAAGTGCAGACCAATGATTGATTTTGCTTACAGGGTTTGGCTTCCGATGAGTTCTAACATAAAATGCCAGCCTTGGCGTGATTTATGATTTAAATATTATTGAATCGCAGGCGACATAATATACCTTTGAATAGCCTTTGATGTAAGTACATGTAAGTATTTCATATGAAACTAATGCGAACACAAAAGTGTGAAGTTCAGAGGTTGTCTTCAGCAGTCGCTCGTAAAAGTAACTTAACGTACTTTTACAAGTATACACCTTGTACAAAAACATAAATAAATAGAAACATTGTTAACGATTTTCATTAGATTCAGTTGTAGGAATGTATTATCATCAAAGCAAAGCATAATAATGTCAGTGTGTTTACTTTTTTTGACAAATATATGCAGTTCGGTGAGAGGTAAATTTATAAGACAATGATTATTCTTCTAATTACATAACTGCTTAAATTCTAGAAATACATAATGCATCATAGCGACTACATTCACGCCACTGATTGTTACACGTTACACATTTTGTTTTCGTATACGCTTTTACTAAAAGTAACGTAATCGACTGACTGACGTTAAGTCGTTAAATAAAATCAGATGAAACAAGTAAGAAGACTTTGAAGTTGGCTGCACTAGTCGTCATTTGATTGAAACTATTGGTTCGAACCAACTGTACTCGGGAATACCTAAGACCAAAAGATATAAGTAAATAACTAAAGTTGAAATATTTGTTGAATTATTCAGTTGTAAAAATATATTATGAAAGAAAAGCAATATACATTGTGATTGTGTTGGTGTTATAACAAAGGTACACATTTCGGTGACTATTTTCATCTAGATCAATTCATGAACCAATAAGACTTCTGCAAATGAGTCGACATCTCTCAACGGAATTCTGTCAAATAAATTCATTATTGTGATAACCTAAAATCCAGGGAGAATGTCTGGTTACGTGTTTTGATTTCGTGTAGCATCAAACTATAAATAACGTAATTGATGTAATTTGTGATTTCATAATATAAGATCTTAAACATATATAAGGTTTGTTTCCTAATTGATAATGGAAAAATGCTATCATAGAAAAACAGTCGAACATATATACGGTTGAAAAGCCTTTGATGTAATGACGGTAACTCGTTGACATCAAATGAAACAGAAAGCAAAAGTGTTTCATTTTACAGATTATCTACACCAGACGTCTTTTGATGAAACCTGGTCGATTGACTTGATTTTACCGGGGGGAGGGGACTTAGTACGATAAAATATACGTATCAAACTAAATCTTGACTAGTAGAAATGTATTATTCTGAAGAAAAGCATTTCAAAATCAAATTTGTGTTCGTATTTTTGACGAAAATATAGAATTTGTTGACAATTCTTGTATAGATCAATGACTTAATAATTAGGATCATACTTATTACACCACTGATCTAGATTCTGGAAATAAAGATTCAGCATTGTGATTACGTGTACGTAAGTGATTGTTTATTATTACATGTATTCTTTTCGCCTTACCTAAAATAACGTAATTAGTATGGCAATGTTAGTCGCTTAAATAAATTAAATGCAAAAAAAAGTAATTTCGTCACGAGGTGTCGTTTAATTAGCACAAGTGGATTTACCTGATTTTGCTCGGGGATACTTAGCTAAATATTATATCAGTAAATAAGCTAATTTTGAATAAATAATTATGTTAAAATATATATTTATTTTATAAGTAAAATATAGTAGAAATTACAGTTTATAAGTTATCACGACGAAGTATGCAACGTGCGGATAAATTTTAGAGATACGAATTAATAAAACAATCAAAATACTGTAAATTAACGGACAATCTGTAACCGTATTCAGGAACAAATAATTTATCATCGTGACAAGATTCCCACTAGTGATTTCTTTCTAAGGTCTAATTTCTGGATTTATATTACGGTGTTGCCTGATGAAATATAAAATAATAGTTTAATTAAAAAGATAGAGGTATTAGACTATTAATTATTTTTTAAAAATCAGGATTTGACTTACTTCACTGTAAGTAATGTCAGTTACTAAAATAAAATGTTCCTATGTGTTTGTGTAGACCGGGGAAAATATAAGGTGATGATTACATTTAATAAAA
>OY744523.1:44428599-44443599 GCA_963556195.1 Sepiola atlantica
TACTCTCCTTAAGCTCCCTCCCAAGGACCAAGTAATTTTACTCGGCGATTTCAATGCTCGGGTTGGCGGTGACCACGAAGCATGGCCTGCCTGTCTGGGTAAATTCAATACTGGAAAAATAAATAAAAATGGGCAGAGATTGCTTGAACTATGCACGCGCTTCGAACTGTGTGTTGCCAATTCATTCTTTGAAAAAAGCCACAGCACAAAGTCTCTTGGAGGCACCCACGAAGTAAGCATTGGCACCAACTTGATCTTGTGCTCATCCGTCGCGCAAATCTCAACTCTGTCAGAGTTGTCAGATCCTACCACAGCGCTGACTGCGATACTGACCACTCACTTGTCTGCTACAAAATTAGGCTCTCACCTAAAAAAAGATGCTCTTTTCTAAGGCTAAGGGAAAGCCCCGTCTGAATACTGCAAACATGCAGGATCCTGCGCTTGTATCGCAGTTTGCGGACCTATTTGCGAAGGAATATTCCACAATCAAGTCTGAATCGGCTGACACGCGATGGCAGTCTCTGAAGGGAGCAATGCACAACTGTGCTCTGGCCACCTTTGGAAGAAAAAAAGCTAAGTCA
The DNA here is from genome assembly GCA_963556195.1 of Sepiola atlantica. Lineage (NCBI taxonomy): Eukaryota > Metazoa > Mollusca > Cephalopoda > Sepiida > Sepiolidae > Sepiola > Sepiola atlantica. The sequence goes on from OY744523.1 coordinate 44,429,181, forward strand.
ACTGACTGGTTTGAGGCGAAGTCCAAGGAACTCAGTCCTTATATCGACAGAAAGAGGCAGATGCAGTGCGAATACAACAGGCTCTCTAGCAATCAAAATCTGTGCAAGCTCAGGCAAGCCAGAAAAGAGGCCAAACAGATGGCCAGGCGTTGTGCGAATGAATACTGGGTGGAGCTTAGCCATCGCATTGAAAATGCATCTGCCACAGGCAACATCAGGACCATGTATGAAGGCATAAGGGTTGCTACGGGCCCCACTCAGAGCAAGTGTGCCCTCTTAAAATCCTCCTCCGGATAAATTATTACTGACAAGGGGAGGCAGATGGATCGCTGGAAGGAGCACTACGCTGACCTTTATGCAAGGACAAGTGAGGTCTCTGAGTCCGCACTTGCTACAATGGAACAACTCAGTGTCCTGCATGAGCTCGATGAAATGCCAACCATCTCTGAGCTAAACAAAGCTATAGACCAGATTGCCCCTGGCAAAGCCCCAGGTAATGACGAGATTCCTCCAGATCTCATCAAGCAGTGTAAGACAGTCCTCCTGAAACCCATATATGATATTCTTTGCTGTTGCTGGGCAGAAGGTGAAGTACCACAGGACATGAGAGACACCAAAATCATTACTCTCTATGAGAACAAAGGTGATCGGAGTGACTGCAACAATTACAGGGGCATATCTCTACTAAGTATTGTGGGCAAGGTTTATGCAAGGGTACTACTTGTAAGTGTACAGGCGCTTGCTGAGCGTGTGTATCCCGAGTCCCAGTGTGGCTTCAGGGCCGGGAGATCAACAGTAGACATGATATTTTCATTGCGACAACTTCAGGAGAAATGCAGGGAACAAAATATGCCGTTGCAGATTACTTTTGTGGATCTCACAAAAGCATTTGACACTGTCAGTCGCAAATGGGTTGTACTTGTCACTTTCTAAAATTGGCTGTCCTCCAAAGCTTCTGAGTCTCATCAGATCATTCCACCAGAATATGAAAGGAACAGTACAATTTGATGGGAACCGGTCTGAACCATTTGACATTTGTAATGGAGTGAAACAGGGCTGTGTTCTGGCCACAACCCTCTTTAGGATCTTTTTCTCAATGCTTGTTAAACATGCTTTTGGTGATGTGAATGAAGGCATCCTTCTTAGAACAAGATCTGATGGGTGCCTCTTTAACCTTTCCAGACTCAGAACAAAGACCAAGGTAAGACAAGCAACGATGAGGGACATGCTATATGCTGATGATGCAGGCATTGCTACTCACACTGAGGGGGAGCTTCAATTACTTATGCACCGCCTCTCTATTGCCTGTAAAGATTTCGGCCTGATCATTAGCCTTCCAAAGACCAAAATACTGTCCCTGGGCTCAACAGGCAAGCCCTCCATCAAAATTGACAACTTTGAGCTAGGTGTTGTTGAAGACTTCCCATATCTTGGCTCAAACATCTCGGATTCTCTCTCGTTGGATACGGAAATCAACAAAAGGATTGGTAAAGCAGCAGGTACCTTGTCTAAGCTAAAGGGTCGAGTCTGGGAAAACTCCTTACTCAAAGCCAGCACAAAAATGTCAGTGTACAATGCTTGCATTATAAGCGTCCTGCTGTATGGCAGTGAGACATGGACACCCTATGCTAAACAAGAGGAAACGTTGCAGATATTCTATCTTAGAAGCCTGCGTTTCATCCTAGGTATCAAATGGGAAGACAAAAAGACAAACATTGAGGTGCTTAAAATAGCTGGTATGAAATCCATGTACACACTACTGAGGCAACGCCGACTGAGATGGCTTGGTCACATTCACAGGATGGCTGATGGCAGAATTCCCAAAGATCTCCTTTATGGAGAGTTAAAAGAAGGAGAGAGAGAGACCATGGTCGCCCTCTTCTAAGATACAAAGATGTCTGCAAGAGAGACATGAAGGCAATTGACATCGATCCATCATCTTGGGAAAGCCTTGCTTCTGACAGGGATAAATGGAAAAAAAACCCTCAAACGACAGCTTGACATCGGGTGGGGAAAAGTGGAAAATAAAAGCTGCTGAAAAGCGTGCAAGGAGGAAAGAAAAGGCAAAAGCAAGTGAGCTTCCTCATCAACCCTCCCACTTCATATGTGACAACTGTGGCAGAGACTGCTAGGTCCACATAGGCCTTCTCAGCCACAGCAAGAAATGCGCTGATCGAGCCAGTATGCCCCTTGGGATATTGACACCACTGACAGGACTCTAAAAACTGGAACTAGCACACAAGATCTGCAAGTGCCATTCATGGTCGGACACGACCGACGAAGACCTACAAAGGCCTACATGCATATATATATATATATATATATATATATATATATATATATATATATATACATATATACATATATATATATACATACATACACATATATATATACATATATATATACATATATATATACACATACATACACATATATATATACATATATATACATATATATATATACATATATATACATATACATATGTACATATATATACATATATATATACATATACGTATACATATACATACATATATATACATATACGTATACATATATACATATATATACATATACATATATATATATACATATGCATATGTATATACACATATATATATTCATATATACATATATATATATATATATATATATATATATATATATATATATATATATCTACATATGCATATACAGGGTGTTTCAAAAGTCTTGGGAACATTACAAATGCGTACATCTCATGAACTATACCAGGTAGAAAAATGAAACTGGTGACATTTTAAAGCTTGCTTAATCAAGTTTTTGGTCATACTAATGATTTCGTGTTATCTTTCCAGGTGCAGTAATGGCGTTCTCTAAACAAGACAACGCATTTTGCGTCCTCCAATTTGCAAAGACTGAATCGTGGACATGTGCTCAGCGTGCATTTCGCAGGAAATTTAAAAAAGAAGCCCCTGAAAGGAAATCTATTGTCAGATGGCATGCTAAATTTGTGAAAGATGGGTGTTTGTGCCCAAGTAAGCGAACAGGTCGCCCTTCAACTTCAGTAGATGCAGTTGAGCAAGTTCGGACAGCCTTTCAGCGGAGCCCCCGTAAATCAGTGAGAAGAGCCAGCAGGGAACTTCAGCTTGCTCCAGCAACTGTCTGGCGTGTCTTAAGGAAACGACTGCAAATGGTACCTTACAAGCTCAAGTTGGTCCAAAAGTTGAAGGACACTGATAAGCCACTTCGCCGTGACTTTTGCATTGCAATGCAAGAGAAGTTGGAAGATTACGGCTTTGATGACCGGCTTGTTTTTAGCGATGAGGCGACCTTCCATCTGAATGGCAAAGTTAACAAGCATAACACTCGCATATGAGGTACTGAGAATCCTCATGAACTTCTTGAGCACGAGCGAGATTCACCAAAAGTGAACGTGTTTTGTGCAATTTCCAAGAAAGGTGTCTATGGACCGTTCTTCTTTGAAGAGGCAACTACTACTAGTGAATCCTATTTCAACATGCTGGAAGACTGGTTAATGGCTCAGTTGGAACAAGAAGAATCTGATGACTTCATTTTTCAACAAGATGGTGCATCACCACACTGGAGTCTTAGAGTAAGGCAGTTTCTTAACACAAGGCTGCCTGGTAGATGGATTAGGAGATCTGGGCGAGGTGATGACGTTCTCATGCCCTGGCCTCCTAGGTCTCCAGATCTTACCCCGTGTGACTTTTTTTTGTTTGGGGCTTTGTCAAGCAACAAGTCTATGTGCCGCCCCTTCCAAGAGATATTGACGAACTAAAGGGCCGGAGTAACGGCAGTTGTGGGAACCATTGACGTCAAGATGCTGGAACGCGTTTGGCAGGAAATGGACTATCGACTAGATGTCTGCCGTGTGACGAATGGTGCTCATATTGAGCAACTTTGAAGATTCCCCACAAAACTTGAAACTTTAACCTGTCCAACGGTACCAATTTCATTTTTCAACTCCTAATAGTTTTTGAGTTATTAAAAATCGTTACGTTCCCAAGACTTTTGAAACACCCTGTACATATATATATGCATATATATACATATATATATATACATATTCATGTATATGCATATATATATACATACATATATAAATATACATATTGATATATATGAATATATATATACATATATATATATATATATATATATATATATATATATACATATATGTACATATATATATATATATATATATATATATATATATATATATATATTTTAAAATATTATTTCAAAACATAATAAGAAATAGCCATAGGTAATACATACTTTATAGCAGATAAATACACGTTTCACATTGGCCTCCTTACAAACGGTGAGATAGTAAGTGAGTTTAGGTGAAACTTCAATCACACAGTCTTGAGCGTATATGAAAGTAAAATATATTATACATGTACTCTCTTAGTATCTTATATATATATATATATATATATATATGTATATATATATATATATGTATATATATATATGTATATATATATATGTATATATATATATATGTATATATATATATATATATATATATATATGTATATATATATATATATATGTATATATATATATGTATATGTATATATATATGTATATATATATATGTATATATATATATATATATATATATATATATATATATATATATAATATACTAGATTCTGCGTCGTCGCCCAAGGCACTAGAAATTCACCTTAATTGTTAGAATTTTTCATTTTTGTTCAATTATATTAAATTCTCTAGGAAACTTGGTTCAAGAAATGTACCATAATGTCTAATCAATAGTTGTTTTCCTGATTTAATTACTTTTGACCTCGTGAAAAGGATAGTTTACCCTCTGGCGTCTTACAATGCCATCTTGTGTCTCTAGAGTCTAGACGGCAACTGACCATATTTCAATATCTTATATCTATTTGTCTTGTTACCTGACTACATTAACCAATCAACCATACGCCCCTCGTCGATAGAGGCAATTTCCCCCGATAGCAAGTCCTGTCTATCAAAGTAAATAATCTCTGCAAATATATCTCGAGTAACCCAACCTCGGACAAACTTTTCATATGAAATATCCGACTGATCAGTAATTTCTAAAATATTTTCTGAACACAATAATTTAACACATTCACTATCATTTCAGATATACTACTCTCAAATATAGGCAAGCCTTCAAATGTTCATTTATGTTGCAATATTGCTTTATGTGGCTGAAATACATACTTTAATCAACGCTTTTATCACAAATCGTCTAAATCTTTGCGTTATAGTCGCACCAGTTCTAATCTTGGAATTGCCCAAACTTAAACAAACAAATCGTGGTTAACACACTTTAACAATTTAGTTCAATTGAACACTCCAAAACAATGACTTAAATAAAAAATGTGCAATCGCTTTTATCTTTCACAAACGTGCCAATGATGCGTAACGACAGGTATTAAAAAGACACTTAACACACAATAAAGAAATTTGTTTTAAAACCAATTGAAATTTATGCATTATATCATTGTCCAACTTACTTAATAAACCGTCAAATTACAGAGCCACCGAAACTGTTATTACCAGAGAAGACGTTATATAAAATAAATTTAAAAAATAATCCCTTTCATTAGATGAGATCCTTGTTTATAGGCTCAGTACACAGCATTACTTTATCCACCAAAGTATTCTACCTATTAAAGAGCATATATATATATATATATATACATATATATATATATATATATATATATATATATATATATATATATATATATATATGAAGTAAATGTTAATTATAATTTCCTACAAAGATCGATGTTTTAGGCTTACGTAATCTTCAGTTTAGGGATGTTAATTCACATCAGTTGGAGGGGTCGATCCCGGTTTCCAAGTGACCACTAACTCGTAGTCGGGAATGTATATATATATATATATATATATATATATATATATATATATATATATATATATATATAATGGGTGAAGGTGTTTTATATATATGTGTGTGTGTTTATATGTATACGTATATATAAATATGTATATATATGTGTATATGCATATATATACATATATATGTGTATATATGTGTACATATATATGTATATATATATATGTATTTATGTATGTATATACATGTATATATAAATACGTATATATATGTGTATATGCATATATATATATATATGTGTATATATGTGTGTACATATATATGTATATATATATGTATGTATATACATGTATATATTAATACGTATATATATATGTGTGTATATATATACATCTATATATACCCATATATATATGTATATATATATACATATATATTTATATATATATATATATGTGTATATACATAGGTATACCTATATGTGTGTGTGTATATATATATATATATGTATGTATATATATATATATATATATATATATATATATATATATATATATATATATATACTAGCAAATTCTACCCGCCCTCCTTCTTTACATAAACCAAAATAGTAATTTTGATTTGACATTTTGGTAATTTAGAGGATGTTTTTAAAAAATACTGATGGTCGTAATGTTATTTGATTAATTTTAATATGGGGGAAATATACTGTGGATGAACATTGTCAAATTTTGTATTTTTCGGAAATACCAACAAAAAGGGGAATTGATATGGTATTTGAGATATTCAACGTCGATACATTTACTTTTATTTCAGTATAAAAATAAATATAAATTCCCCATTTAAACTAGTTTTATAATGAAATGAATAAACGTCGATGGGTCAAACATTCCACATTTATATTATTGAGTAATTCGAAAAGGTTTTTTGCACTTTTTACCTTTATTAAACAAGAGAGAAAAATATGGAAAGAATATTAAAGAAAAATCTATTTTGTGGGTAATTTTGTAAAGATTATTACTTGTCTGTGACAAATCATCATCATCATCATCATCATCATCATGTTACCTTCTTGGTCCTTTGTCTAGGAGAAAAATGTAGTATCTGCACTTCGTTTTTTATGTTCTATGCCAGTGAAGGAGAAATCCTTTTAGACGGAAGTAATTGCATCTTTTGTTCCAATTTAGATGCCTATTTTGGGAGAGCTGAATTCTCCCCACGTTAAATATTGACATTGTGCTTTACTCTGCTCTCTTGGGCGGTCGTAAATAGGAATAGGAACAGGAACAACAACAATAACAACAACAAAATACACCATCAACAGCTAACATTTATCAAAAAAATAATAAACGCATGTATGTAATTATCAACAGATTAGAAAATATTAATTCATTAGAAACTTAGAAATAAATAAATATGCAAATGAGAGTCGCCATCTTTATGAACAAAGATGAATGGGTGTGCAAGGAAGAACGATAACTTTCATAATTTTGTTGTTAAAAAGGAAAAAGTTTATTATAAACTTCAGTTATTGTTCTTCCTTAGCTAGTATTATGGTGAACAAAAATATATTGCACTGACCCCCCCCCCCCTTTGACAGACCATAATATCATGACGAACGAACACGACTTCCCTCCACCCCAAAAAAGGAGAAAGTCATTCTTGCGTGGATAGTCATAGGAGAACAGAACCGATACTCCACTACTCTCCTTAACAGATATTCTTACTAAATCGAGTCTTGAGAATTTTTCATTCTGTGAGAATTTCCCCCTACACATTCTTAAAAACAGAGGAGGTAATTCCTGGGAGGACATTCTTATGACAACAGAACCGATACTACACAACATCGCCAATTAAATATACTAATTTAATTTTTTTTTTATTAATTTTAAAATGTCTATTCAGCAAAAAATAATTGTTATGGTTCCGTGGCTTTTTCGCTAAAATAAAAGTGTAGTATCTGTTCGACATTTCAGCGATATTTGACACTTTACTAAAACCGGAAGTAAATTATCTCCTTTGAAAATCACATTCTAAATATGTTTTTAAACGCTATCATGGTTTTAATAAAACCTCTCTATCTTATTGTATTTATAATTATAATAATAGTACTATCTATGAAACGATTACGTATGTAGATGAAAATTTGGCAATACAAAGTAGAAAAGTATATTACAGAATATAAATTTATTACAAATAATAATATGCAAAACAGTAAAATCGAGATTTGTTTGCGTGAGTAGGCGACGTCTATATAAAGGGTATTTCAATATATTCTCATATCATTAGAATTTAATAATTCTAACGTGTTTTGATGTTAATATAGTTAGGATAGATGGAAAAAAACTTTCGCATTTATTCATTTAGATACAACTATGCGCGCGTGCGTGTTTGAATACACGAAAAGAATGCCGGTAATATCACCGGTAAAATTAATTATTTGAATATAATAGAGTTAATCCAATGTTATGTCATCTCCAGTAAGTATGAATAAAGATATAATGGTGCTAAAACTGTGATCTTGTATCCTTATTCATATATTGATCAATATCTATTGCATGATTTCGTTTTCGGCAAATGTCTAAAATTTAAGGTGTAAGTTTTAGGTGTCTAACCGTGGTATATCAAATGAAGGGAATGTTGTTTAATAATTATGGATAACTTTAAATAGAAATCTGTAATATTTGAATTTTCAAATGGGAGGTTGTGCTCTCAAACCCCTGGTGATATTTCTGGGCAATCAATAAATTGATGACTAATATCTATTGTTAAAATTTGACAAAAATCGTCTTCAACTTAATGTATCTCAATATAGGTTACATTTACAAAGTTTATTAATCTTCGACACTAACAACGAAACGCAAGCTATTCCAAAATGCATACGTATTTCAACTCATGAAAAATTACGTAAGTAAACTAGGATTTACAAAAAACAAACTTCACTAAACTAAGACATACTACCAAAAATAATGATACTTTCTGTTTCTTAATTGACGACTGCATCTACACCCTGTTAAATGTCCTCAGAGCTGCAATGAAGATGATACTTTCACCGGTAATTTACAAACCCGTTTGTAGAATGATCAATCGTCATATGCTAAAGAAATTGCTACTTTATCCCAATCCTAAGCTTCAATTCTAGTGGGGAGGTGGATTTCCTCCAATTAACTATTTCAATGATAGCCAATGGATATAAGAGATTTTATAACCTATTTACGTATTCTCGACTGTTAACTATTCGGCACTTTTAACATTTATGTGGTTCTGATATACTTGCATTAACACGAGAGCAGAGTTAGGCAAAAAATCTATCCCCCCGAATACGAAAACGTCCGATTAGGACAAAAATAACAATTGGCGCAGTCTAGAAGAATTTTGCAAAGTAACAAATAACATCATACATATTGTATAATTCGTTATTTCCCTCTTATTCAGTTTAAGGACCGGACTTAGTTTTTGAGTGTGCATCTCAATTGTAAGATTGCATCAGTTAACCATGGAAAGAGTGTTATTACTCCATGTATTGCATTAATTATTTCATCTGATGTTAAACATTCATATCGGTATGTCTGTGTTCGCGCTTGTCAATTATAAGCACTAATGAGTCAATAGTTACAGATTTGGCAAGGGATTTCTCCAGGTATTTGACTTTCACGGGCAACGCCGGTGCATAGGTCAGATAGTAAACATATAAAATATACAGATAACTTACTTTGTATCTATATTTTACAAGAATACAAATGTAATGTATATATCTTAACACATTGTTAATTTTGATATTGAGGTATGCCCCTTTTAGATATATATTATTGCTATAAAGCTCTAGCTAAAATGATATCAGACGTTGGATGTGTGCAATATTTCGTATTTTGAATCGTATCTCTTCCAAGTCTGAGAGGTAGTTTTTTATATTATTGTTATACATATATATTTAAAGAAATGTTTGGAGGTACACCACGTATATATGCTTTTGAAAAATGATTCGCGGAAAATTCTCTAAGGCTTTTTCTAATGAGCTCTAGAGAGTTTACCACGAATCATTTTCAAAAGCATACACACACACATATATATATATATAATATTTTATAAATAAATATTAATTATGTATTACCTAAATACATTGATGGTTCATGCTTACGCAATCTTCAGTGCAAGAAGTTAATTCCCGACGGTCGGCGTGCGCGAACTACCAATCACAAATTGCCACTGATTAGCAGTCAAGAGTGTTACCCGTTGGTCACCACAACAATACTGCGAACATCATTTCTAAGACATTTTCTATTTTCTATTTTTTCTTTTTATCTTTTTATTTGTCTTCTCTTCTTAAGTGACCCATATCAATTGAACACCACATTGTGTATTGCCAGTTGTTGAAACTCTTATGCTACTTATGCCAGGTACTTAACTTACCTCATGATCTGCCAGCAAGTACCTGCTTGGTAGTGAAACACGTGTAGGTAAAAAACTCTTTAATTTGAATATATATGATTAATAAATAATATTTGTGGAATTTTGTGGTGATGATTGGTCTCCTAAATCTAATGCTTTGGTAATCCTTCACAAAATCACATATAAATGCTCTGTGTCGAGTATCATCGAGCTTATTTTCATCGGCCTAATCCCGGTTTTTCACTGAATAATCTATCTTATAAGTGAAAAATCTAAATCTATATACATATATATATATGTATATACATATATATATATATATATATATATATATATATATATATATATATATATATATACATATATATATAATTTGTAACATTTTCCCAAGTTTGTGTTTAGAAATACCGAATGACTATTCCCATGAATTGCTGTCTAGTTTCATCATTGTTGAGTTTCTTTGTAGCTTTATTTTCCTTTTTACTTTTTTGTCTCGCGTAGATGAGCCCATGAATTAAACGTTCGCTCGTGACAAATGACATCAGCGTTACGTGATGTTTAAAAGCCCGCGTTAAAAACGTCCATTGTCGTCTGTGCCATGCCGCACTCTTCCCCAGCACTCTCCGATTACGTCCATTAGTGTCGCTGGTAATACTAATGGACTTTCGAATGAAAGGGAACCGGTTGGTAATTTGGAGGCCACTTAAAGGCACAAGGGTCTACTCACGTTTCAAAATATCCGTCGTCAAAGCAAAACTGTCTTGTTGTGATGGCGTCAAATCCTAGACGAGATTAGTGAAATTCTATGATCAGGTTTCCTTGATAGTAATTGTGTTTTACAACAATAAATACAACTTTTTGTTTGTTATTTGAATTTGTATATTAACCCTTTGTTCGTCGATTATTTTGGTGGTTCTTACGTCAGTGTCTGAGATTTTAGTTTGAAATGTGTGTATTATTTTAGACGCGTCAATGAAGTAAATCATAACATGTCTTTTCGGCTAAGAGGTATAACACGCTTAAGTTTGAGATATCATTACTTTTGGCTTGAATTTTATATATATATATATATATATATATATATATATATATATATATATATATATATATATATATACAGGGTGGGCAAAAATAAGGGTCCTATTTTTAAAAATTCATATTTTTTTTATTTATTGATTTTTTTTTGATTTTTCTTTTAGAATAAGTAAAGGACCCCTTCCGAAGCAAGCATGAGCCGTATTAGCCCTAAGGAACTTACCCTCATTTAGAAAAAATTATTTTTGCTTAAAAAACTCAAAACAGTGTAAAAAACAATACTTTAGTTTTTGTAAGTTTTAAGAAATGTTTTTCGGCTAAAATTTGTTTTCTTTATTTCAAAAAATCTCGGAAGGGTCAGTCTACACACATTAAATTTTGTGAGTTTAACTTTTATTTTGTGGAAGTTATTCAAATTCAAGTTATTCAAATTTAAAGATAGGACCCTTATTTTGGCCCACCCTGTATATATATAAAGGTTAATACAACAGAAGATATAAGAGGCAACTAATATATTTAATTAGTGAACATCTGGATAAAAATAAACCTCAGCATACTGGATAGAGCATTAATAGCAATAGATAAAGTGAACGAATAAATTAGGTTGTTTAATTATTTGCAAGCGTGTCGTAATGGACATTTTTCTGGATATTTTACAAGGGAAAATATTACGTTAAGACGGTTCCTTTGAAATTAAACAATGGAACACACTTGTTTGAGATAATCTTAAAATGGATACAACATAGAAAAAATATACAAATAAACGGAAAAATAACCAGAAAACAGAATCAGCTTTGTATTCGCTGTTCTTCTTTTTAAAGCATTTCCTTTTGAAATTCTGTTTACACGAATAAATATGTAATAAAGATTTTCAAAGAGATGTAATATAAGTTGGGAGGTGTCACTTTTCACAGGCCGTAAATGCAGCCTTGCCTTCTTTGAAGAATAGAAATTAATTTTATGTTCATCAAACATTGTAACACAGTATTTCAATTGGGCAATGCAGGGAAGCTCAATGGAACTATTATCTACTGCTTCACAATTTTAAAATATATTATTTCAAATAGTGCTGTTAGTAAAAGTTGTGTTTGATATTAAAGCACACAGTTACAACTGCGCTAATGTATAGTTTGACACAAGTGTATATATATATATATATATATATATATATATATATGCATAATAAGTATTTGTTTTTTGTTTTGTTTATTATCCATGTACGTATATGTTTCGCCCTTTTTAATCGGGACTCATCACCATAGAGATATAACTATTCACTACTGGTCGCGCGGTTCGAAACCCCGGGTTACGTTTATTTTACAACTCAAATCCCGACACATAGAACCCTTCGGCCAGCGCCTGATAGATACACTTATTTCGGTGGCTTTACGTTATAAGAGCGTTGAACTTAATGAAGGAAACGATGCATTTATAGCTAGCGACGTAAAGCTGTGTTCATACTACACTTAAACTGCACATCTAGAGGGTTTTCTAGGGGCTACAAATAATATTTTTTGTTTGTGTGTGTTTATTATCTATGTACGTATACGTTTCGTCCTTTGTAATCAGGACCCATCGGCATATAGATATACATATTCACTACAGGCCGCGCGATTAGAAACCCCGGGCTACGAGTATCATACAACTCAAATCCCGTACACGCATTTTTTTTCTATATATGTACATTCAGACTAAGCAGCGGTAGATTATTACATGTGTTAAACACGATTTACCCGTCAAAAATATGGAAAGCCCGTAATTGCTGATTTCCGCATTGTGTGTGTTGAAGTTGCGGGTCACGATCTCGGGCCAGAGGTTACTCTAAGAATGAGGCGAGTGTAAAAAAAATAACTGACTTTTATACAGATGGATCCGCTCTTGTTGATAGTGCTGTTCGGATATCACCTGAGAGTTAGGTGAACAAAGAGATACTTGAAAGTGATAGAATTATCTCTCTCTCTCTCTCTCTCTCTCTCTCTCGCACGCGCGCTTTTGTGACATGCGCCGTAGGTCTCAAAATAATTTAAAAAAACATTTATTTTTTACAAATAATACGAAGTTGTAAAAGAGGCAACAACAAATATACGTGTTGAGAACAAACGCAAGCGCTTGCAACCGAAGTGCATGTTTCTATGAGCATTAATAATCACAAGCAATAAATAAAACGAAATCAACGAAAACAAGATATACCGATGGGTTTCGAGAAAATGTAAAATCTCTCCAAATTTAAGACCATTTCTTCAATCCTTATGATAAAAAATCAGATTATTGAAGAGGTCACAAGTTTCATACAAATAATAATTAATTCGAACATTTGATGCCTTTTGAGCAATATTAAATAGAGGAAACAACATTTGGTTATATTTTGTAATATTCATGGTCAGAGAAGTTTATGTAACATTTTTGAAAAATCTAATAAACAAATATTTACAAAGTTTGAAGGTAAAAGGAATAGCTGCATAATCGAATACAGTAGAAATTAACATTGACATAAACTTGCCTGATTAACATAAACAACGATAATAAAAACATGAGGACATAATTGGGGAAGCATAATTATTGGTACCATCTGAAGTGCACAGGCACTTACAAGCATTAAATCGACATAAACTCTACTGCTGATGTAAATGAAAACAGACAAAGTAATCCAAGCCAGAGGAACGGGCATCATAATAGTCAACAAGCAAGGAATGCCATGCTAGCCAAATATACCTTTCTGTCCAACAACATGAATGCGTGACACTCAAAAAGACAGCAAAACAAAATCGATACATGAAGCATCCAAGAGAGGTGAAGGGAATACTGAAAATAAGGAAAAGCATCGTAATCCGAATAATTGTTATAGAGTTGTAGTTAAAAAGCTGTTGAAAATGCTAGGATAAATTTAAAGGTAGTAGATGGTAGTATATACACCACGACACTGATGTAGATGCAACCCCAACAATTACATACTTACAAAACAGCTATTAAACTTTATATGATGATGTGATACAAGAGGAGAAAGAGCAGTAAACTCATGAGACATAAGTAGTATCTAGGCCCATGGCACCGTCCGTCTACTTTCGATATGTGGACAACACATTTTTCCTCTTCAATAATCAAACAGAAGCAAACACCTTA
>OY744523.1:44448599-44463599 GCA_963556195.1 Sepiola atlantica
TTCTCATCGACGAAGGCAATTCTGAGATGAAGCATTATCTCGATGCCCAAGGTTTTCAATGCTTCCACATAAATAAATATACTTTCATTAATTGATGCAATTTTTATAGGGTAAGAACAGCTTCAAAATATCTTCTGTTAGAATTTACACATATGAAAGCGATGCTTAAATTATTAAGAAATTTAAGACCTTTAATATCAAATTGTTTTCATAACAAAGAGACACATGAATCTCGCAAGAGCAGAATACACTAATTTATCGATTGGAAATTATTACATGACCGTTGCAAAAATGCTGACACAACTAATTCACTCACAAGTGATCTTAAAACCAGGAAGGATTATTATTTACAAACTGTTGTCAGTGCTAACAAATCGATGTCTGGTCTCATGGCGGATTATGACATTCAAATAGACAAGGGGGAGTAACTCCGCCAGTTTAATGCTTTTAGTGAGATTAAAACCATCCCGCAAATTATTCCAAATTATCGAATCTGTATAAAACAACATGACAAGTTCAGCGATTATTTCTCAACAGATAAACTGCCTCAGGTGGATATTATAAAGTACTCGGCCTAGTGGGCTAATGAAGCTTGATTTGACTCATCATGTAAGTTATTCTTTGGAGTAAGTAATTAAAAAAAAAGAAAAAATATCTGTTCTGTATATTTATAAGGCATAGTAGAGGCAACTTCCTCTATCGTAATAACATTCTTATAATGCTTAATATAGGTTGATTTGACTTGGTAACATAAGTAATCCATGTTATATAGAAGTGGAATGTATTATATTTTTCTAAGTTAATAAAACTAGAAAATCAGATAAGCCCGGAACATGAAATAGCCCAACAAATCTCCTTTCTATTTTCTTTTATCAACTTGATATAGTTAATAACACTAGAACACGAGATAGGTCCGGCACTTGAAATAGCCGTACAAATCACTTTTTTATTTATCTTCATCAACTTAATATACCTACACTAATTTAGACTTCTAATAATACACAAGTAACTTAGCCTGGTTGCATGTGTAGAATTAAGTTCACAATAATTAACACTTATTAAAACGGTAACTTATTTTTGTCTAATTCAACACGTCCATAATGCAGTGTTGTTTAGAAATCTACAAGAATATTCACAAAAAAAATATTAGAATAGATTTGTTATGTTAAGTTGAAAAACCTTTAAAAAACAACACTTAATGCAATAATTAGGTCATATTTCTTCTCAAATATAAACATATTTTTTAGAGAATTCAGCCTAAACAATCCAAACAAACTGCCGAATTTTTTTACAGCTTTCTATTTCGTATTTTGTAACTAACCCTAAAAAAGCATGAAGGTGCATACTGAACTTTATATTTATTAAAGTGCATTCGATCCAGATACAACCTGTGTTCTGTAACCTTAAAAAACTTCATCCAATAATGTTCAGTACTAGTTTACATATAGTCAAATGAGGAAAATATAGTACGTCATAATAAGCGAATTGAAAGGCACAAAGTGTTATAATCGTTAATTTGAGCCAAATGTAAGACCTCTCCTGGCAAAGTCATACACTAGAATGCAACTATTACATAACATGTGCGTCTAGTTCATGATTTGTGTAGTTTTATTTGTTTGCGTTGCAGTAATACTGTTGAATTTTCTCATCATGTGTGTATTTGAAATTCTCATTTTTGATAGAACCTAAATAGTTGTCATTCTAGATTGGGAAGTTGATGTAGTGGCCAGTTTTCGAAATATAAATTACATGTTATCGTATATTTGTCTTCTTTTTCTCGTCTATACCTTAATTTAATATTTGTAATCAATTATTATTTAAAGTATAACAAAATTATTGGGAGGAATGTCGAAACCTTCTCACTTTAAATAATGTAGGTGACTTTATAACATGACAAGGATATAACCAACATGAAAATTAGTAATGATAAAAATTGAAGGAAACTTGACGATGTATGATATATTAAAAAGGTAAACTATTTGATGTCATCATATTCCTGTGTATGTGTTTCTCGTCTATACTTACTTTTCATTATGTGTGTCTTCAACTAAAACATTGTTCAAGTAAAATCCGGAGAAATTCCGAAACCAATTAAACTCTATATTATTTCAGTGACTGAACTAAGAGTATCTATCTATATGTGTATTTCAAAGTTGTCTGCATGTGCGTCGCTTTTCGTTTAGTCGACGGTCGAGTGGTTATAGAGTTCGCGTTCAATTTCAATATGTAATGCCAGGTTGAGGATCTCACATTTTAGGCAATTGTCGATTGTTTTTATTTTTGTTATAGTCAATAGTGATTATCATTATACACTGGAATTGTACACTTAAAACATATTTACTGTATTACGTTTTAAATTGTGAACAAATCATTTGAACTGACGTACAGAAAATAGACGTATGTAAAACACAACATTTACGGATACTATACCCAGTTTTATATATAAACTAATAAAAGTCCCCTTACATTTGTGATAGATGCTTTTATTTATTAAAAGTATTCTTAAAACATGTGTTTTGTTAGAAACACAAATCTTACTTTCGATTAATTTCTTCGGTCATTATATTTTATTCTAAATGAATATAAAAATATATAATATATATGTGTGTGTGTGTGTGTTTAACTTTATCGTCCTGATGCTAGTTGTTGGCTTCAAGATTTGTGTGTATACTCTTCGCCGATGAAAAGACTCGCTATCGATAAACACAAATATCGTATACAAACTGTTACCTCAGATCTAATAGATATATGTATATATAGTCATCCACATACAGACTGTTTCGCTGTTTCACAGCTAATCAGTGCGGCTAGACCAGTTAGTGTCTCAAGCCGGGATCGAAACGCAACCGTCGAGCTGACAGTCGGCGATGTTAACCCCTACGCCATCATGCGACACTGACTGAGTGTAAGAGATATCTCAATGTAACGAAATGTAAACATTGCAAATGACCGGAGCTCGAAATTAGTTTTACCTAATGAGCATTGCCTTAAAGCTAATGGCCGTTGACGATACCCTTACAAAATAAGCTCTACCCGGAGGGAGCTTTTTATAGTCATCCACATACAGACTGTTTCGCTGTTTCACAGCTCATAAGTGCGGCTAGACCTGCCGACTACAGTATGGTTATCTTCACGTCCATTATAAACAAGTTTTCTTGAACCGTCTCCGAGAATAATCAATGTCTGCTTTGCTTTAACCATGGTGCCGTTGTTGTCATCATCCACCAGTCACACTTTTGAACCCCTATCCGCCAGCCAAACTCTTTAAATATTATTCTCGAGTGACCTTTGGACTTTGATAAGCGGTGCCCTTTAATGTTATATATATATATATATATATATATATATATATATATATATATATATATATGTATATGTATATATATATATATATATACATATGTATATATTACTATTGTTTCTTTCTTTTCTCTTCTCTATTGCTCTCTCTCCCCCTCTCATTTTTTTCTATTTTAAGTAGTTAATTTATCTATATCGTATATATTTCTCTCGTTCTGCCACGTTTTTACAAAAGTAATTCTTATTTATATCACTTCTCACTACTTTAGCTCCGAATAAGTCCGTCTGTTTTTCTGCTCCCCACCACCGGATATATATATATATATATATATATATATATATATATATATATATATATATATATATAGCATGACCTCTCATCCGGCGTTGCCCGGGATAATTATAAAAAATATGAATGAAAATGTGTAAACAGTCGATGTAACGCAAATAGGTCGCATCGGATTGTGTTGATGTTAAGAAACATATCGGTTGTGTATTGTGTAAAATCTATCTAGCAACGAAAAAGAATACATTAGAGTGGAACAAAAAAAGAAATTGCCACGGTGTAGAAGGATATCTCCTTCTACTGACCTATTATTAAAATTAGTACATCTGTTGGGGCGAAATATTTGTTAGATCTGTTACTAACTCTCACATCGATCTTTGCCAGATTATCCTTCTAGACTGCGGCAATTTTAATTCATGTTGTTTCTTTAGAAACTATAATACACGTTTGTGGATTTTCGGCACATTAGAATGTTACGTATTGTCTAACTCTGCCCACGTGGGGAGTCAAGTAAAGTGGATACTTATCAATGTACAAATAGTATGCC
This sequence comes from Sepiola atlantica, assembly GCA_963556195.1. NCBI lineage: Eukaryota > Metazoa > Mollusca > Cephalopoda > Sepiida > Sepiolidae > Sepiola > Sepiola atlantica. Next base: position 44,452,733 of record OY744523.1, read on the forward strand.
ACCATATTTAAAAAGCCTTATACCCAATAATAGAAATTGCGACAGTGTTAAATGTGTTTATTTCATTGACCGTATATATTTGTCAGCCCTAGTGGGGAAGCAATACATTTAACTGTGAGAGATTATAGAAGTATCAAAGAATCCTCATATACAATAATAGAAATTACGACAGTGTTAAATGTGTTCTTATTCATTGACCGTATATATTTGTAAGCCCTAGTGGGGAAGCAATACATTTAAATGTTAGAGATTGTAGAAGAAGTATCAAAGAAGCCTAATATACAATAATAGAAATTACGACAGTGTTAAATGTGTTCTTATTTATTGACCGTATATATTTGTCAGCCCTAGTGGGGAAGCAAGTACATTTAACTGTGAGAGATTGTAGACGAAGTATCAAAGAATCCTCATATACAATAATAGAAATTGCAACAGTGTTGAATGTGTTCTTATTCATTGACAGTATATATTTGTCAGCCCTAGTGCGGAAGCAATACATTGAAATGTTAGAGAGTGTAGAAGAAGTACCAAAGAAGCCTCATATACAATAATAGAAATAGCGACAGTGTCTACGGATTTGTTGTATTTGCCCTCATGATAAGACAACTTAATTCGATAAGGAACATGTGTTGGAGCTTAAGAAACTAATTAAGAAGCCTTATATACAATAATACGTATCGCCGGAGTGTTAATTATTTTTTTCCTTAAACATACCGTATTCTATTGTGTTTAGTAAATGTTTATTATATGTTGTTTTGAGTATAGAAACGAGTTGAAGATGGACGTATGTTATAGAATGTGAAATGAACACGGCGAAAAGTATGCAATATGAAATGTTGAAAAATAATTTTCGATTTAATGATATGTCACGAATCCTTATATGAATTTTGATCAAAATCTATTACATAAATGTTAGTTTGCAAAATGTCTAAAATGTGAGGAACAAGCCTAAGGGTTATTTAGATGAAATTGAAATTGAGGGAATCTTGCTGAATTGATGTATAATTACTATCGATAAAAGTTAATGCTAATTTTAAATATTAAAATGTTCAAATAGGTAGTGGCGCATCAATTATTGCTCCTAAAACCTTTTAAAATACACAAACGAAGCTTAACCTTGGGATATATTTATAAACTGATTTCTAATAGATACTGTGAACATTTCACAAAATATTGAAGGTATTTAAATGTTCATGAAGCGTTCCTTCTTCGCCTTGACCGTTTCCGATGAAATTAACCAAAAACTAAGTAGATCCCACATTTGGGGACTTAACGTATATCAGTATTATTCAAAAATTCATAATACTCCATCAATTAGTTCATGAGTGAACACTGTACATAAATGTATATAGACTCATATACATACCTATTTACGAAATATTATTTTACTCGCCCATACTTACTTAGTAATCATTACAGGAACGAGAGGTGTATGAAGAGGGGTTTTGCTGTATCCTGGTAAGTAACATTTCCTCCCTATTACCTCCTTTTTAGTCATTACAGATACGAGAGAATGAGGCTTTTTGGCTGGCTGCTGTCAATATCGAAACCTTTTTTTTACTTTGCGTCTAAAACAGAATTTTTTTTTTACTTGTATAGTTGAGGTTTAAAGAACATATCTGAGTCCTTACAAGTAAGGTATATTTTATTAAATAAAATCAAAGTTATGAATATATCGAAGCGTTCTGCGGAATTATTCATGCTGTTTTGTGATCGATGATTGGCTCGTTTGCGAATTCTGAAACCGGTATTTCCGTGTATTTTTTCCTTTTGAAATAATAAGTCGGATTTGATAGCGGGAATCACATTTGCTACCCTCTCTATGTTTGGTAAGTTAGGAGAAGCTTAGAGTAAATACAGGGTGGGCAAAAATAAGGGTCCTATTTTTAAAAATTCATAACTTTTTTATTTATTGATTTAAAAAAAATTTTTTTTTAGAATAAGTAAAGGACCCCTTCCGAAGCAAGCATGAGCCGTATTAGCCCTAAGAAACGTACCCTCATTTAGAAAACATTATTTTTGCTTAAAAAACTCAAAACAGTGTAAAAAACAATACTTTAGTTTTTGTAAGTTTTAAGAAGTGTTTTTCGGCTAAAATTTGTTTTGTTTATTTCAATAAATCTCGGAAGGGTCAGTCTACACACACATAAAGTTTGGTGAGTTTAACTTTTATTTTGTGGAAGTTATTCAAATTCAAGTTATTCAAATTTAAAGATAGGACCCTTATTTTGGCCCACCCTGTACTAATGATACTGTTTTTAATTTAGGTTTTAATAATAATAAGTTATATTTTCTAGAAACACGGTCGAAGGTCGTACGCGAATGAGTTTCGATCCGTTTGATGCATTATTTTTATTGTATTTGACTAATTTATGAGAGGAAAACACTATACCTTATTTAGAAGATATATATATATATATATATATATATATATATATATATATATATATATATATATAAGTAAAGACAATATATTCATGACAATTAAGCTCCACAAAGGCGTCCGCATTTGATCCCGGGATGGAATGTTTTAGCATTTAAGCCTGACGTTTTCCTCCAAGAATGTAACGTGGAAGCCTTTATGTAGCTTAATTACCATAAATATATTTTCATCATTTACTACTTAGCTCTGCTCACGTATCGAATAAATACTTAAAATTAATACATATAAGATAATATCTGCTTATAAAATTTCATGTGAATACATTAAATAATACACACACACACACACACACACACATATATATATATATATATATATATATATATATATATATATATATATATATATAAATGGGTGTTGGTGTGTGTGGTTTGTGCGTATTATATATTTTACTCATACTATGCCTTATTATTCTGCCGTCAGGTAACATATCTCTAAAAGCATTGTTTTAAATGTCAAGCTGACCTCATCACCCAAGTGCTCATTTTCATCCGTTGCCTTTAATTCTTGGATAACTAACACTGTCATGCACATTCATTGTTTCCTCTATGATATATTTATCGCGTAAGAGGATGATTAAGTCGATTCATTTCAGATATTCTATTTAATTATCCGCGGAATATTTCCGGCGATCTTTCGGATTAATTCATTCGGCATGTAAATATCCAGCACTAACAAATGTTTACTTGATTTGTTAATGTTCTTTTGCTGTTAAATCTCTATGCAAATATTTCCGTCTTGTGCTGTAATTAAATATAGCGAAACATTTCTTACAATCACTTTTGCTTCGGTGCTTAAAGCTAGTACTCTTGCAGGATGTCCCCATAAGATTAAAACTAAACCGTTGATTATGGTGAGAATGACTTGCTTTTCGTAAACGTCTATTTATTTAGTTATGTATGCTCAACGCTATGAACGAATTTCAAATTATCAATTCTGATGAATAAAATGTTAGTACCTTATATTTGTATAATCAGCGATTCAATACTATATATGCAATAGCAAATGTTAAATCACTCAATAATCCTTATATCCGCACCTCAATATATATATATATATATATATATATATATATATATATATATATATATATATATATGCAATATCCAAAACACAGTTTATTGATCACTTTACACTGCTCGTGTAAATTAGCCGCCGACTCGCTATTTACAAAGTTAAATTCCTCTTTAATTCCTTATGGCCGAGGGGTTAACGCTCTTGACTACGAATCAGTGGCGATTTGTGATCGGAGTTCGAGCCCGCCGACCGTTTAGAATTAACTTCCTGCACTGAAGTTTGCGTCAACATGAAACACCCATGTCTGTAGGTAATAAATAATTAATATTTATTTATATACATATACATATATATACATATATATATATATATATATATATATATATATGTATATATATATATTTATATATATGACAATGTAATATCTTATGTTTATATTTTTCGCAATGTCTTCAACTCAAGAGAATAGCAGATAATGGTTTCGCAATAAACACGCTTGTCTTGTGCTAGCTAATTTTTCTTTCTATTACACTTTCTATATACAGAGTGTTGAAAAAAATCCGAAAGCAAGAGCTATGCCAATATGATAGCTGACATGAACTGCCACCCGTCGCGATCAGATGAACGATTTAGAAGGGCATTGATTACTCCTACTACCGCAAGTCTCACCGCATGTTTATCACAACTGCCTCCAAGTACTCGACGAACTTATACCGGAAGGTTTGATGAATTAGCTCAAGCACGGGTCAGCCAAGATGGTTGTCTTCTTTTTCTCCGATGAAAAGTATTTCGTCCTGAACAAGACGAGCAAGAAGTAGAACGCCAGTTAGAAATGCAATGACATTGAGGATGTTCCCGTCGTCAACCATACAACATTTTCTCTTCTCTGTTATGGTCCTTGGCGTCATATCTAGCAGAATCTACGTCATACCTCTGTTCTTTATCTGATAAGACCTGGGGTTTACCGCTTAGACTTTCCAGGATGTGTTGATGAGAGTGATGAACATCCCGTCCGCGGACAAGATCGTACTCGGACGCCCCTACTATTTCTAACAGAACTCAGCTCACGCACACACGATTTAGACGACTAAGTCGTGGCTGATCATAGTGTTTAGCACTACAAGTCGCCATCATTGTGGACGCCCTCTTCATCCGACTGCAAAACCATTGGCGCATTCGCCTGGGGCGTGTCAACGCCAAGACCAACACGCACGCATACAACACGGTCGACTTTCTAAAGGCAGCTACACTAGACACGTTCGCCGCTACAGATCAGGACATGATGATGATGATGATGATGATGATGATGATGATGATGATGATGATGATGATGATGATGATGATGATGACGACGATGACGATGATGATGATGATGCTTATGATGATGACGATGAAGACGATGATGATGATGATGATGATGATGATGCAATTTCATTACCTTACGTATATTATAACACATTTCCCATTTGTCAAAAGATGTCATCGTCAGACGCAATGGAAACACAGTATTCCTTTTTTTAATTACATCTAACGCAATTTTCAAACGTGCAACCCTGACTAAAATACACTTGGACCAAAGTGTAGTATGTTCACGACAGATGATACAATAATATCGTAGAGCTGCTTTGGCGCAAGACTACCATAGACTCGATATATGTCACGAGCCCTTTAAAACGTTTTTTTTCTAGATAGACTCCTAATAAGCAGATATATTCTCACACTGCATACATCTGATTACTTAGATAATTGTGTTTGAGTTTTAGTAAAGGACGTCCATGAAATGGAAATATTTTTCAGCATGGCAGATGAAAGATACAATCAAGAAATGTACATGAGTCACGCTAGCACTAGTATATTATGAGAAAAAAAAATTATTTGAATTATTAGTAAAACAAATATTTTAATTATAATTCGCTTATTCAGGTTTATACATAATTGTACATCATTAAACCCATTTTAAACAGATGGCCGTGTTAAATCGAATCACGAGTTGATGCAAACTAATAAGTTATATTTAAGTTTGTTTTATTTATTTATATGAGAAAAACACCCGCCTTTAATTTTTTACTTTAATTCGATCCAGCGTACAGAAAACATTAAATACTTGCTCGTGAATGCCGTTGGAGTATAATTGTGTTTTACTTGACTTACTAAATTAGTATTCTAGAATACATAAGTATATCAATTACTTATTGCGAAAAAATACACAATAACAAGTCGACTCCAATAATTTCGATGACTAAACTAGGAAAATTGTGCTTTTTCATTGAACACACATTTTTGGGGGTATTTCAGTCAAACCTTGCAAAAACAAACACATACACACATGTTTCAGAATTACAATTGTGGGATTAGTTTCGCATAGAACTTTAACGCGAATACATTAATTCACTTTCTAATCGTTTTTTTCGTGTTTTTCTTACCCATTTTCTTAAATAAATTAAAGACTTACCCCCTTCCCCGTATAACCTCATACGTTACATTTTTGTAAATGTATTCTAATATATACACACATCTAATAGATGCAATTCGAAATGAATGTATGAAAAAGGCGACATTATCTAATTTCAAACAGATTTAGCTGACAATAAAATAAAAAGAATATTTATTTTAAACGTTCTGAATTGTTACATTAAATATATTTATAAGTAAGATTAGTAGCGAGCAAAATTACGTAAATACCATGATGAAATCTGAATGAAACGATCCTGAGTGTATATTTGAGAATACTAATTTATTAGAAGTTCAAAAGCAATTGCTTATGTAAATTGACAAATGCCCATAGTGTTTATGCCGGTTTTTTTTATAGTATATAATGAAGCTAGGGGATTTAAAGAATAATTATACAACTTTGATGGAGTTTCGGCTTCAGACAGACAGACAGACAGACAGATACATAAACTCCATTATTAATAGATTAATTAAAGTTTAAACGTAAATTTTGTTTATAAAAATATGTACATTGCGACAAGAAAGAAAGTGCATATATATTGCTTCAAAACCATTTGAATATTAAATGAATAGAAAGAGACATGTTTATTTTATTAATTTGAAGAAAATTTTACTGACATTGACAATTTCTTTAGAGAAGAAGATATACATCGTGTTTTCTGTATATTATTAATACTTATATGTATTAATTATTTCTAAACCAAACATCATCATTAACATTACATGATACAGTAAGATAAAAAGAAACCGGCTAATATGATTATTTATTATCGTAACACAGGAGATGCTAATTGGCCTTAGTCTTGAAAAGACGAAGTTTATAGGTAGAAAGAAAAACAGTCAGCATAAAGAGAGTTCCACAAGCAAGCCTGCAGTTCTTGGAAATAATCTACTGGAATAGGCAGGTGTATTACAATGGAATATCAAAACATCAAATTGATATTTCTTTTACCTTTGTTCGCGTTCAAATACTTGCATTTACTTAATTAATTTATAGTGCCACACTATGATGAAACAATATCAACATTTGATTAACTGCTAAGCATATTTATGAATAATTGTTCACTTACTATTATTAGACAAGTAATGGAACATAAGTATTCGAACACTAATGATTCTTACTAGTAGTGGTATCCGAGAGTAATAGTCTGTTTGATTTTGTCCTGCGTAGATGTAGATGACTTTAAGAACAAGCATAGTGTTTTTGCTATTTAGCCTATGGCAATATTTATTATATGTTCCATATATGACCACGAAGAATGTACTAAAATCATTCACAGAAAATAACATTAATCCCATACGTTTTTGCACGCAGTTATCATTTGTCACCAGTTATTTGAATGTGTGCTAGGTTTTGCTTACTGGTGCTGACCCGCATGGTATCTAATTATCTGAAGAAAACAACAATAATTCATTGTAATTCATGGATGTATATGGTTCACATGGTTATTTACTCTTCCTGTTCTGCAAACTGATCTGGTTCTCGGACTGTATCTGTCTCTGTATGTCTGTCTGTATCTCTTTCTATCTCATATATCGATACATATTTCTCCTCTCTCTCTCTATATATATAGCACTAGATAGAGTGAAAGAATAAAATAAGGTGCGAATCGAATGTTATTACAATTCAAAGTTCAAGTAAATTACTTAGAAGTCCTTAACTCATGAGTGTGAACTTTGAATTGTAATTAATTCTAAAGTAATTTGATTCGCACCTTATGTTATTCTTTAACTCTATCTAGTGTTATTAATGCTCTATCCAGTATATTGCGCTTCATTTTTATCCGGATGTTCACTAATTACAGATATTAGTTGCCTCTTATAACTTCTTGTTGTATATACCTTATATATATATATATATATATATATATAGATATATATACATATACTATATATATACATATATATACATATACATATATATACATATACTATATATATACATATATATACATATATATATATATATATATATATATATATATATATATACATATACTATATATATACATATATATACATATATATATATAGATATAGATATAGATATATATATACTATATATATATACATATATATATATATATACATATACTATATATATACATATATATACATATATATATATATATATATATATATATATATATATATATATATACGCTTCATTTTTATCCCAATGTTCACTAATTACAGATATTAGTTGCCTCTTATAACTTCGTGTTGTATATACCATATATATATATATATATATATATATATAGATATATATATATATATAGATATATATACATATACTATATATATACATATATATACATATATATATATATATATATATAGATATATATACATATACTATATATATACATATATATACATATATATATATATATATATATATATATAGATATATATACATATACTATATATATACATATATATACATATATATATATAGATATTGATATAGATATATATATATACTATATATATACATATATATGTATATATACATATACTATATATACATATATATATATATATATATATATATATATATATATATATATATACGCTTCATTTTTATCCCAATGTTCACTAATTACAGATATCAGTTGCCTCTTATAACTTCTTGTTGTATATACCATATATATATATATATATATATATATACATATATATATATATAGATATATATACATATAATATATATATATACATATACATATATATATATATATAGATATATATATATATATATATATACATATATATACATATAATATATATATATACATATAGATATATATATATATATACATATATATATATAGATAGATATATATATATACATATACTATATATATACATATATATACATATATATATATACATACACTATATATATACATATATATATACATATATATATATATACACTATATATATATATATATATATATATACATATACTATATATATACATACATATATATATATATATATATATATATATATATATATATATATATATATATATATATATATATATACGCTTCATTTTTATCCGGATGTTCACTTATTACAGATATTAGTTGCCTCTTATAACTTCTTGTTGTATATACCTTATATATATATATATATATATATATACATATATATATATATATATATATATATATATATATATATATATATATATATATATATATATATATATATACATACATACATATAGGATTAAATATAAAACCTATTGGAACCTATTGTGAAGAGGATTAGCTCAATATACGAGATAGAGCAATTGTAGAGATAGAAGAAAAAAGAGTGATAAATATGCGACGATTGTCTAAATTTATTTCAAATTTCAATTGTTCAATGCAAGGTGTATTCAGTAATACATTAGTGTTAATTATTATTTCCAAGGCTTTTCAAAGATCGAAATCTTATCATCAGAGGAGAAATACAATATCTACTCTTTTAAACACAATAATAATAGTACCACTAGCACCTCTCTTTCCAACCTAATAAAAAGCTTTAACATCAAGAATATTCCCTACTCCCTAAGTTGGTCTATATTAAAAAAGTCAAGCTCATATGCTCCTGGTTCTACCTTCTGCCAACTATGTACCTTGGAAACTTATATGATAGCTACTGCACCCAAGAACTTAAATGTTATTAACTCCAAAAAGGAACTTATTTCAAATTGCAGACACAAACGAAAATTTAAATACATTAATTTCATTACTCCCTCTGACACTCCTCCTCCCAGCCAATAACTCCCCTCGTTGTTTAGCATCTGACAAATGTCTAAACTATATACCAGGGTAACCTTGTAACTTCTATTCTTAACGCCCCTAATCTCACTAATTAACCCCCCCCACATAAATTTTTCCTCCCCATTGAACCTAACAACTATATCTACCCGTAACACCTTTAGTAGATTGAACTAACATTATTCCTCCTACTTCCCACTGATCATTAACATATCTAATATCTAGACATGTATACCTCATCTTCAATATGGCTCCTATTATCCTTTTACTTCAGCTCTACTCCTAACCTCTTAAATTTATCACTTTTTTCTCCTGTCCGTAAACCTACCCACAAACTCCTTCATGACCTCTTATTCTCACCCCCTAATTATCTCCCACACATCAACTATATCGTCCTTATATTGGACTCCTCCTAATTGCAACATCTTCCCCTGTAACTTCTTTTTGTCCTCCTTTTAACTACGATTTTTGAATTCCCCTCCAATTGGGTCCATTTATATTCCCCTGTAAGTCTTACTAGAGCTCTAACACACTAGCATCAAAATGTAAGTCTGCTTAATTTTTCAATCCAACCCTGGCCCATAACACTTATATTAATTCAACTGTTACTAGCATTTCTGTCCTATCTCCTTAATAGCCTCCATAACCCCTTGAGAAAATTCTTTTAACTAATTGTTTGATTCAAGCTAGTTGCATAACTACTTATTTTGGCCTATTTTGAATAATCCTATTCCTTCTAACTACTCGCGAGCCATTTTCTATCGGTCTATTCTCCTTTTGCTCACCTTAACTTATCTTTGACCAATTCCACCCCCATCCCCTCAAATCATATGTTCATACTACTTGGAACCCCCTTGCAAGCTTCCCTTATATATCTAATTTAATTTTAAACTGTAATTGTTAATTATTACCCTGTGACGACTCACTCACCATTTAAACTATAGATTATAACACTGACACTGCCCTCAAGTTTTGATTGAACCAACCCAATTCCACCCCCTATTACTTGTAATCGAAACAAATTGTTTCAAACAATCTATCCTTATCCCTTACACTGTTCCCCTCTCCTAAATTTCAATATAACCGAGTAGGACAGACTTGATCTTTAATTTCACTAACTCTTTTCCCATTACTTTATTTCCCCCTCTTGTCTCCTTGGTCATTTAATGCCCCTCCT
>OY744523.1:44466099-44471099 GCA_963556195.1 Sepiola atlantica
TATTTAAGGAGATGGGGTTTTCCCCTTCATTTAAAACGTACCATTTGTATTACTGTACACTCGATTGGAGGCAAGTAAGCCCGGTCTGTAAACTTCATAAGCATCATAAAGAGACAGATGACGTATTATATGATATAGCAGCATATATAAGCATTGGAGTATTAATTCGTAAAAGAATTTGATAAGAGCCCTGTAAGCAATTAAAATAGGATTTACACATGTTTTGAATCAAACACAATATATTTGTCTATGTTTTTGGTGTGACTGTCTGCCACCTGAATACGATTGTAAATATCAGATTATGTGTGAAGAAAAAAACAGTTATCTCACAAAAAAAAGTAAATCTGTTTCAAAAATATGCGTGATGTTTCCATGTTCAGATTAGGAAATCGTTCTAGACTGATATAAGTGTTATTCCAATCCGAAGTGTCGTTTTTTGTTGTAGAATGAATTATCCAACCATGAAAAGAAATGGTTGAAAGTCAATCGTCTGGGGAAAATTGCCGCAGTCTAGAAGGATGTTTTCCACTGACAGAGGAGAGAAAATAATAAGTTTACTAATTCCTTGGTCGAGAATAGGAGATATTAAATAACAAAAACTAGTCTGGGAAGTTAATTATGTTTGGACACCTAAATATGAATAAGTAAAAATAACTCGAATTAAAATAACTTTTTTTGTTTTTTGTAGAAAGTAAAAAAAGAAATGAATAGAGATAGTGTTTTGTAGGGTGGACCCCTAATCCATCGAATGGAGGTAAAAGTAAAAAAATATGCCGCAGTATAGGAGGAGTCTTATTCACTATGAGAATATATTCTTTTTTATTGTAATAAGTAAATGATTAAATGAAACAAATAGGCAGAAAGTGAGACGTAGACAGCGGAGTGTTCCTATAGATGAAAGTTAAAATGACAAGAAACTTTAGGAAAGATGAGAAGTTACAAAAATATAAATTACTCAAAGCATTCAGTTTTCGAGAAGTGTAAATGAAAGAAATCATATGAAAGAACAACGGTTACATAACCCTTTAAAAGGGGCGTGGCACCAAAAGGGGATTTGTTGCCTAACACACATGAACCAAATATTAGTTTCGTTATCAGTAATGAAAATAATTGCCACGAAAGTCCATTAAACGCTTCCAATAATCCGAAAGCAACACCGAAATTTATGAAGGTTCATAAAAAGTCTAGAAGCGTTCTCAAACCTTCGTAACACTCAATTTTAATGTGTTTTTAATATATTTCCTTAAGGGGCACTTTTATGGCACTTTTAGGCCCCTAAACTGTCGGTCGATTTTCAACAATTCCCGTTAAACACATTTTCTTTAATTCTTTTCTCATTAAAACATCTGCTCTTTAACGTTTCAAATTACGCATTTTAAACATAGTTCTCTTTTAAATTCTGTTCTCATTAAACACAGTTCATTAAACATTCTATCTCATTTAAACAGTTTAAACATTTTAAACATTGTTCGTTAGACATATCAAATTTAGCATTGTTCACTTTTGCTTTCGATTTTTAGTTCTTTCAGTTTTACAGATTAGGACCCCAAAACAATGTTATGGCCCAAAAAGTACCATTACGGATTTCTGCCTCACTGTTGGTCGTGGGTTTGCCTGCACACTCATCTCCGTTGCTGGCTCGTGATCGTAGTGGTGTATCTGTCTTGTGTGAAAATTCTGTTCTTATGCACGAGAGACAAAAACGCCCGAAGACAAGGATTTTGAGAAGGATTCTATCTTTTATTCCGCTTCGTTGTGGGGATTTAAAAAAAAATGGTACCAGCCTAGGCTGACACCACACACAGTATTTGCATAGGGCCAAAGAGGATGAGAAGACCGAGGAGGGACAGCACAAACCAGACCTCCATTGGAAGTGCAGAGACTGTTGATACCTTGGGGAGGCTTATTGCAACCCAAATCCCAGAGAGGACCAAAGGTCCTTACGAGCAAGAAATCAATGGTAAACGGATGTTGTGATACTGCAAGTTTATTAGCAATGGCTATCGAAAAGAGATGGATGATACTGGAAATCTGGAGAGGCTTGTTGTCCACAGGTTGTCGGTGAGAATCACTGATCACCCGTGTGAGAAATCCTAGTGAGTAAATAATAATAATAATATATTCTGAGGTTTTGCGATAGTTTTGTTCGATACAATTGTAGGTTAAAAGTGAAAGAATTTACCTGTCTTTTTGTTTGTATTTCTTTCTGGCCAGCATTTACGGGGTTCCGTTAGATTGCTCTGAGCCATTGGATGATTTTTTTAAGCGTGGCTCTCTCTTCGCTTTACGCTGTGGGTTGTCTTAAATAGAAGTGTACGCCTTAAAAGTTTCATGGATAAAATGGCCGAAGTGCTTAAAACATAAAAGAATAAATTATCGAAAGGAAGTATTCAGTTCGTTGATGTAAAACGGAATGGGGGTAAGTGTACGTTTAATAGTAACGACGGATCATATGTAAGTATATGTAATTTGATACTGTGATTTTAAAAGACTATCATGGAGGGGTTGTAAATTGATTTATGGATCTTGACGGTTGTTATTGTATGAAATATCCGATGTAAATTAGTTGCCGGCGTTAAATAGAGAGTAGGAGTACATGAAGATTAAACGGAACAGTTCTTGCTACCATCTCTATCGAGTATGTTGTTGTGAGTTTCTGTTTTGTTAGATGTTAAAATAGTCATAAATTGATTGAAACATGCTCGAGTGCATGAGGTGAATAGAGTACGCTTACACCCATTCCGTTTTAGTAGCCTGCATGTTGTTATTTTTGTAATCTTGGCAAAGTTACAGAGGAAAATCAAGTTTACTTTATATATATATATATATATATATATATATATATATATATATATATGAAGAGGGAGAGAGAAAGAGAGAGAACTATCATTAAATTATTTATATATACATACGCAGACAAGTAACAATTTCAGACGGTCGAACAGCGCGAACCTAGTTCAAGAGGCAGCCTAGAATCTTCAAGCAGTCGTCATATCCGCTGGAAACGGTCAGGTGATTAAGAGAAATAAAGATCTATATGTACCAAGAAGCGAACACATAGAGAGGAGTAGTCGAGTGTGTTCAGCGAGCGCATTCATAACTTCGCTTTATCTATATACATATACATATAACAATATATTTACATACATATATAGCCAGCTGCAGGCAAATGAAACACACCTGTACAGTGTCATTATACAGGGCAGTGACAGAAGTAGGAATCGAAACACGATCGCGCAGTCGGCAGTCTATACTTCTCGACAAGCATTCGGTAGCTGCTGAGAGTAAGCCAAATCTCAATGTAAACATGATCAATTTTCTCAGAATTTTACGTGTTTATAGAATGAGCAATGCATAATAAGACATATATTCGACAGTGTGTTTAAATTAGTTTTGAAACGTGCGGTGTATTCTCATCCTATTAAATACATAAGTTACCGGACTTATGGAAATAAATATACCCAGTGAACCAAGTACAAAAGAGATACACAAAATGCATTTAAAAGGACGGTTATACTCTTTGGTGTGTCTGAAATAGCGGGTGACTCTCTGGCATCCGTTAAGATGCTAAACTTTCGGAAAACAAAAAAGATACGAACATTGGAAAAAAAGGTCAGTAAAATTTAGCGATTTTTCTTACAAAAGATCTCAACCCATGATTAAAGGAATATTTTAGTCATCTGCATACAGACTAGTTGTTTTATCACAGCTCTTCGAGAAAGTACCAGACAAGAAGGTTCGTAGAGCTAGGACCAACACTCGAACGTCTAGAAAGAGGTATATTTTAGTTATTTGAGAGGCACACATATTGATATGATAGCTAGTTTTATTCGTGAAGAGAAGTGCTGATAGGAAGCTATGTTATTTCATTTAAAACAAGTATATTTTACTTTATACGTAATCGTCCAAGTATTTCGTGTGTTGTCTTTGCTCACTCAACTTTGTTTTGTCTGTTAATATATTGACTACAGCTGACAATAACAACTGTTTGTCTCTGGAATTGTATTTTAGAAAAAAACGTTTTCATGGGAATTGCTGAACTTGTTTATATATTCTACGTTTTTACCTATGCTTATTATTTATTTCTTTTAGATATTATTTTTTTCATCTTTTTAGACGCTGTCGTAGGTGGTTCTTTTTTTATTCATGATGTTTTTTTAATACCATCATAAGTGTATATAAGCCAGACATTGTGTTTCTTATACACACGGAAATATTGAGTTCTGCTGAACTTTCATTCAATGGTTATTATACGAGCCGTATCAATAAAATGACGTATACAAGACAATATTGAAACGGTTACTTTCTCTAATGTTTATTCACTTTTGAAATGATTCATAAAAATAAGTAATGCGATATACGTACTACATTATGCAGTGTTAACCCTTATTTTTTACATGTAGTTTTTTTAAAATCACATGCGGAAAATACTAGTAATTAAAATAGAACCTAAATGTAGAATCACACGTATTTATTTACAAAGCACTATTAATTAGAAAAAGAGGTATAAAACAAATAGGCAATACATAAATGTTACCAAAGGCTAGATTTGTTACTTTTCTACTAACATGGATAAGTTTATTTGTGTTTTAACTTATTTTAAATTTTTGTTGTTGTTCAAAATAACCCCGGCGTCCACCTGTTCAGTTAGAACGCAACACGAAATGAATTGTCATCAGCCCTGCAGGCGGATTCTTGATAATCTGTGGAAAATCGTAAAATAAACTAAAATAGTGTTAAATACACATCAAATAAATACCATCAAACGTGGGAAAATGTAATGTTCTATCAGTATTTTGTTTAATTTTCATTTTTTAAGCGATTATCGAAACTGTACTTTCAGCTATGTTTTTCGTTCTAAGTGGACAGGTTAGAAGCGATTTAGCTATGCCTGCCTGCGGTATGCTCAGAGTTAGCTACATACAGATGTGGATGAACCGCCTTAACACATATTGACTGCAAATTGATATGAACTCCGTTCAACCTACTACATGTAGTAA
>OY744523.1:44476099-44478599 GCA_963556195.1 Sepiola atlantica
TTTGAGAGACACTATATTTTTGAATAAAATATAGCTTCAATTCTCTTACATTTAAGTATGAATATCGCAGGGGTTGAATGGTTTAGAATGCTTGGTTGAATGAACTCGTGCCAAGTGTTCAAATCGTTCGACCGGCAGTACAGTTATATCAGCCCCACTACTGGTTGATGGAAAGCATGAAACATATGTGGCAGTTACTTATGAAAAGATAATTTTATAATGTATATATATATATATATGTATATATATATATATATATATATATATATATATATATATATATATATATGTGTGTAAATTAGTCGTCCAAGGCTATAGCAATGCGATGTGGTTGCCGTGAGATGGAAAAGTGAAAAGCAATAAACGCAGGGAGAGAGTGAAACTCAAAACGATTTATTAATAATTTCACGAAAACTGATTAAATACCAAATAGTATTTTTTTTTTTGGTAAGTAACAGATCGGCAAAGGGTAATCTTAAATTTTCAAAGAACAACTTTCATTATCAGAAGACAACAATAGAAGACCGAGGGGGTCGGAAAAACGTGGAAAAACCGGTGTCAGATCATCGTATTATAGGGGAAAACAATTGGGAGTAGGAACGCAGAAAACGTCAAAATTCAATTAAGCAATCATATAACTAAGGTTAAAACATTATAAACATTAGTTTAGTAATATACCAATTTTTTAAATTTTATTATGTTTCATTTTAAATGACTCATCAATCTTTATTTATTTATTTATTTATTTATTTATTTATTTATTTTTTTCATTTATTCTCTTCAAATCTAAATTTAAATTCACTGTCAAAGGGAGATAACTTATTCTAAATAATATGTTCAGACCTTAGAAATGAGATTGGAAACTTGAGAAGGAATTTGAGTTGTGAAGTGGATTAGGAATGCAGAAAACATCAAAATTCCATTAAGCAATCACATAACTAAGGCTAAAACATTATAAACATTAGTTTAGTAATATACCAATTTTTTTAAAGTTTTATTATGTTTCATTTTACATGACTCATCAATCTTTATTTATTTATTTATTTATTTATTTATTTTATTTTATTTTATTTTATTTTTTTTCATTTATTCTCTTCAAATCTAAATTTAAATTCACTGTCAAAGGGAGATAACTTATTCTAAATAATATATTCAGACTTTAGAAATGAGATTGGAAACTTGAGAAGGAATTTGAGTTGTGAAGTGGATAAAAGCCAAGGATGGGACCTTTTTTTTTTTTTTTTTTTTCTTTTTTTTTTTTTTTTAAAAATTTTATTAGCAGGGGCAGGGGGGGGAATAAGAAGAGAGAGGATTAAAAAAAAAAAAAAAAAAAAAAAGGTAAGTAAGTTGTGGGTGGGAGTGTGAGGAGGTGGGAGTGTGAGGAGGTGGGAGTGTGAGGATGTAAGAATCAGAGGATGAAGGGAGATGACAACTCGAATCTGTTATTCAAGGCAGGGCGAAATTTAGAGATGAGGATAGCTTCCGAAATTCGAAGCTGGCCTATATTGCGGACAGAGTTGAGGATGCGGACACTAATGGAGCGATGTGTGTTGCCACATGAAATTAAGTGTTTATGGAAGGAGGAAATGTGGGTGTTTAGATGTTCTTTAATACGTTGGTGTAGAGGCCTAACGGTACTACCGATGTAGAATTTTTGGCGCTTAGAGCATTGCAGGTTGTATACTGTATATGTGCGGAGGCAGAGGCCAGAGTTGGGGATGGGGCAACTAGCTAGAGAGCAGGGGTCTGGGGTGTAGTGGCTTTTTTTGGATAAATGTTGTCGGAGAGAGGTGCCTGTGTGAGAAAGTTGTATGTTAAGGTTCTCACTACGTATGGCATTGCGGATAGCAGAAGTGATACGGTCGCTAAAGAAGGGGAGTTTAAGGAAGCATGTGTTGGTGAGAGTGTGGTGTCTACGTCTTCTGGTGTTGTTAAGGCTAGATATGGTAGTTAGCGGGAAGCCGTTGGTCAATAGAGTTTGGTGGAAAGCTTCGGTGTGTGTTGTTTTAATCACCCGCATACAAGACAAATGCTCTTCTTCTTCCAAATGCTCTTCTTCTTCCGATAAAACAACACACACCGAAGCCTTCCACCAAACTCTATTGACCAACGGCTTCCCGCTAACTACCATATCTAGCCTTAACAACACCAGAAGACGTAGACACCACACTCTCACCAACACATGCTTCCTTAAACTCCCCTTCTTTAGCGACCGTATCACTTCTGCTATCCGCAATGCCATACGTAGTGAGAACCTTAACATACAACTTTCTCACACAGGCACCTCTCTCCGACAACATTTATACAAAAAAAGCCACTACACCCCAGACCCCTGCTCTCTAGCTAGTTGCCCCATCCCCAACTCTGGCCTCTGCCTCCGCACATATACAGTATACAACCTGCAATGCTCTAAGTGCCAAAAATTCTACATCGGTAGTACCGTTAGGCCTCTACACCAACGTATTAAAGAACATCTAAACACCCACATTTCCTCCTTCCA
>OY744523.1:44481099-44496099 GCA_963556195.1 Sepiola atlantica
TGCTCATTTTGTGAAGCTGAATTGTCAACCATTGACAAACTATCATTCACATGTTTATAAAAAAGAGAGCTATACAGATTATAGTCACCACTGATTGTGTTGTATTAACATTCACCCGGCGCTAACCACTAGTCAATTTTACCTTTGTCCTATACACCTTAGTACACGAATTGCTTGGATACCGTCGATGCTTTTATAAACAGTTTAGTCAGCTTAAAAGAGGCTGACATTTGAAGTGAAGAACTCGGAACACTGCCACAATTGTCTCGATTTAGCTGCCTTGGTAGAGACCAACTAATCTGTGTCAATCGCGTCAACGTAACTATATTTTGAAAAGATTAATCGAATATGGATTGAAACCAATCAGTAAACACTGCTTATAATTTTTCTGTAATTTACAACGTTAAACTTTTCTAACGTTTTTACTATTTAGCCTTCTTATATAGGAAACAACTGTGTTTACACTAGATCAATCTTTCCTGAGAGAAATACCACTCTTTTATCGGTTTTTCTTATAGCTTTATATCATGGTGAGTCTATTAATAATTCAATAAATGAATTATACGCTGATAATTTAATTAACTTTTAAAATGCTAGTGAAATGATGAAACATGGTATTTAACGATCTATAATCGATCTAACTCGAGAAAATATTAAAAAGAAAGCATATATTGCTTCATAGAATTATCATATACAGAATGTAAATTATTACTTAAGTAAATTTATTCACAGAAAAACGAAACGGCTAGACGACAAACAAATAAAGAAGAGAGTAATAACTGCGGTGTACATCTACTGAACAATAAAACAGGACTCTTTAAAAAATTACTTGCTTAGCTAAATAAACATCAACGTGAATATGTCTCCGTCGATAAGCAAATGAATCGTACACACAACCGCATAGCGATAATACTTAAGCAGAATCACACACGACGTGACGACGACACCCTATTCATGAGAACCCGAAAGCAACACTCGTCACAATAGACATATCAGTATGTACACTAGTCTGATGAAAAGTTCAAACACATAAGTGAAAGCAGTAATCTATCGATAAATTCTCCGCGTCTCACCACTACACAACACCGACCACAACTATGTGCATATAGTTCTAAATCATGGCATATATCAACTTTCATTGGAAGCAGATTAATAGTATATACATGCACATAGGTACAATACTCTAACAGAAACACAAACGGCATTAAAACACTTACGCATTTATAAACGTAACCCACGTACACATAAACAGAGCGACATGTACATTAAGCTATTGTTACATAATCCTTACATATGGAAGTAGCACCTGCCCTTTTATCAACAAATTGTAGATGAAAAAATAAATGTATGTACATCAGAATGCAGAGTGCTGCTCAAAATACTTACTGGAGAGGAGCACTTTTTGAGAAAACAACTTCACGACACCTTCCTCAGATTTCAGCACTAATCAGCGAGATGTGAATCAGATGTACGAATCACTATTGGATGCTTAAGTATGCCATTGCCTCGGATATGTGCGGGTTCGTTTTACCCAAATGACGAGAGTAGAGCGTGGTGTCGTCTGGCACGGGTATTCTCCTAAATAATAAAAAGCATCAGACAGCTTCGTGCGTGTCTATGTGTTTGTGTTTTCACCGCCATTAGGTGACTAACACATTGAATTAATATTTACTTTTTATTTATTTTCATATCAATCGAATATGTGTTGCACTCACTATTGCAAGTTCATGAAACCTCAATGAACCTCAATAATATCTGATAATAATAAAAATGACAGGATAGAATTTCTTTCATTTGGAATATAAATACTAAAATAATGCATGGTTATAATTACAACAGGGATGTAGTGTAGTAGAGATTTACAATAACACCTAAGTCAATCACATAATAAGGGACTCAGAATACATATATAAACACCTACCTGCTGTGATGGCGGGTAGTACGAGGTTGTGTCAGACAGTCAAGAATGTCCGTGACACTATCATGACAAGATGATGAAGACGAGATAAAACAAAATATATGTAAGTAAAGTGGAATCTATATTTCTAGGTGTCTATGTTTCAGACAATTATTTAACGGGTGGCGAATCTCCTGATTAATAAAACGCTTATCGAAACCCGGTGGAAATCCTAAGGTTCTGTCTACACACATTATGTATGATTTAGTGTTAATATTAATATTCATTTTAAAATAATAAAAGTCTGTCAGAATCAATACTATATAGAATTAATGACTCTTTCCTCTTGGGTAGACGCAATTGTTGTCAGCATAACTTTGTTTAAATGAATAAAAAGAATGTGTCTCTTTTATATTTAGTTATTTATTTTAAATTGTAGCAATTTAATTATTTCTATAAGTGTAACTATTCTAAATCTTATTACTGTAAGGAATTGGTGTTACCTATATATTCATCAAATTAATGAAATTAATTTAACTTTTTGAAACGTATTTATTTAAAATTGTACTGTTTTAGTAAAGTAGGCGGGATAATTTTTTTTTAGAGCAATTCCTTTTAAAATATGTAATCTCAGAATATGTTATATAATTTACATCAGATTAACCACCAATCAGTAGCATTGCTGATCAGGAATCTAATCATTGAATGTGTGTGAAAGGTTGTAACGTGCGCACGAACATGAATTTATTTATCTACCTCCCACAAGGTGAGATGTGACACAAGGTCGGGAAAGTGGGATTAGATAAGCCAGCGGATTAGATAAGCCAGCGCTCGAGAGGTGAGCACTCTGGCCATTTAAACATTGCCTGGGTAGCCCCGTCGGCATTCCCCAGTAGAGGCGCCTCAGACAGTAAGAAATAAACTTACTCCTCCCCAAAGAGGGGAAGCAAAGCCTGGGAGGGTGCACCTCCTAGAACTGCACAGGACCGGCAACCCCCAATAGACCGGCGTAAATCCAGAACCAAAGGCCCAGACAATACCAGTTTATAAGGCGGGGTAAAAAACCCTGGTTCACGAACATGAAATGAGTTTGCACATCATTATATCAGATAAGACCTTGTGCGCATGTACGTGTTTAATACAGATAAATAAGTTGTATTAATTTCGATTGACTATTTTATTTGGAAATATAAATCTGACATTTATAAACATAAAAGATAAATTAATAAAGCTAAAATAAATACAAACATTCTATTTAAACAACACTACAAACAGAAATAGTACCTTATCATGAGAAATAATACACACGTTTTATATCCGTTTCCGCATTATTTTTTAAATAATAATTTAAATAAACGTGCTTGTATCATCAAAATTATCAAACAAGGTCGTGTGTGTGCGTTTATCCCGTATATCTAACTCCAATACACATATTTGAGCCTCTGTTTTACTAATATCGAAATAGTAATAGAAATGAAAAATAAAATGAGTAAACATTATACACATTATTTACAATCTTGTTTACACAATTAAAACATATTTTTTTCGAATTATTATATGTCTCCAGCTGAGTAAATAGAACTAGTTATGTATATGTTTACAAGTAAGTATTATTGTTAGATTATGACTGCCCCTGTATTTTAATGTGTGTAAATCGACTAGTATGAATTGTGAAGAAAATAGGATCAAGTACAATTTAAGGGAATATGTGATTTTGAGACAACCAACTATGTATCATAGTGACTCATTTTGTAAAGCCATAACACATTTTGATGTATGCCGCCCGAGAGGAAATGCTAGGGTAAAAAAAGGTTTGAAAACATGAGTAAACGAATGTTTTAGCATGACGATAACACGTGTACATATGACGTCACACTCTGTTGGTGAGGGAGTTTTTTAGTTTTGAAAGCAAGTGACTAGTTTGGGAGCAATCAAGACGATCGACCCATCGGAAGACTCCGAAAGCAAGGAGCGCGAAGTCACGAATGTAAAGACTCGTCGTGAGGACTGGGTCTCTAGGGAGAGCCAGTAGCAATCATCGTAATATCCCCCAACAGGAAAAATGAGAAGAACGAATGAGGCATGAATAGAAAAACGAATGGAAACAAACGCACGAATAAAAGGTTGAATCTCTCTGATAGAAAATCGTCTCCGCGTTTCTCTCTTTCCTGTCAATAGACTTTACCCACATAAAACAGATACTCCACGACGATCACGAGCCAGCAGCGGAGATGAGGTGCCCACGAACTCACAGCCAGCGACGAACGAAAACGGCAAATGTAATTTTCTTAGTTCATTATCAGAAGAGACTGAAAATACTACATTTAAATTGTTATATTGAGAATGCTATGTTTGCAAATGAACCGACAGTTTAAAGGCTTATAATCGCTTTACAAAAAATATGTTTAAAAGTGACTCTTAAGACTGTGTATAGAAATTGCCTAACGAAATTAATATTAAAAAAGGGTTATAAACGCTTAATAGTCTTCTCTCATAAACTTTCGTATTGTTTCGAGTACGAGAGATTAGTTCACAAACGTTATGTAACAAATCCCATGTTGGTGTCACGCCGCTCTGTGATTATGTAACATCATAGTGTTAACAAACAGACAATGTTTATCAATTGACAACAGTTATTATCATTTATCTATATACATAAAATAGTAACTCTTGTGTCCATTTGATATTTGTCTCTTATGTTCACCTAAACCGCTAGTCAGAATTCCTGAAAATTTCAATGTTGACTACTGACCTCTCAGTGAAGGTCATAGGCTATATAGAAGTATGCTACTTGAACCCTTGAGGTCCCCGGACAGCACCCCCTACCTGAACACTATTTTCCTTTAGATTCAAATGAAATTTTAACCATAGGTAAATGACCAACATTTGTGTACTTTCCCAAAATTTCAACAAAATTGTATAATATTAAGAGCCCCCTCCTGACAACTGTTTTCCCTTTGATTCAAATGAAATTTAAACAATAAATACATTACCGAGAATGATGTATATTCTAAAAAAAAAAGCACGTTCTGATAATATTAAGCACACGTACGCTAAAATTTAAGCCATAGATTACCGAAAATTGAAATAGGTCCAATTTCAATGAAATACATACCTTATTTAATAAATATCAAATACAGATGACTTATATATATATATATATATATATATATATATATATATATATATATATATATATATGTACAACAGGTGCAACGAAGTGTAGCCTAGCTACTAAATAAGTGCACGCCTGTTAGTGCCATATATATTTATTAACGAAGAATTGATAATACGTGTATGTATTCTAGTTTCAGTACGGGAATTTCTAAGAATCACATTTATCAAAGACAACGGTGTCTACCAAGTCAGCAGTGCAGTCAGCAGATGCAGATGACGTTTTAATCTATCTGTTGGAGAACACAAGAATCGATCGTGCGCTTCTCTTCCAAAAAGAACTACCGAAACAGAATCGGGTAAGTTGTTTTTGAGACTATTGTCAATGATTGCTGAACATAAAAGAGGAGTATTATCATGATGTACCTAATCTACGAGTTGGTAAACATTTGGAGTCCGTTTACCTTTTAGCAGACGTAAGAAAACAGCACTATGTGCTCTTAGCCTTACAAACGTTACACATCGGAGCCGTTTTAATCATATATTTATTCCCTGACATTTTAGGAGATCCTCGCCAGAGAATTAAACACCCCCATCCTAACCCCCTTATATAACATACGCGTTGTAATAAAACTTTATTTTATTGCATGCTCTAAAGGATAGAACCCATACATTTGATTGAGTATTTGCATGAGAAGATCGTTTCTATTATTTTCCTGCCAATACATAAACACACATAGATAGCAGATTTTCATTCCTCAATGCATTGCAAAGGGGAATTTATACTGCATCTAATACATGCAAGTCTACACAAATAACTACCATAGTTAAAGAGCGTGTGCGAGCTTTTCGCATAATCTTTTTCGACTAAACTCATGTTTGCATTAGTGGCAAGAGTCTTTAAAAAATACTTTGTCCCTATATCGTTAGTATGCTCGATTCCTGGCAAGACGGAATACCCCCCCCCCCCGGTTACAGGTTACATTTAGCTTATCTCACGACTGTGTTATGCATAATTCGAATTTATTTCCAACGTTTATTTTAATAACCATCTCATTTTCTACATATACACTATTGAACACTCAAATCCGGTCCTTTATATGACGTAAAAAGCAAAGCTTTCAGGAGTGAGGATTTATTTTCTGTTATTTCTATTATTTCCAGATGAACTCTGAACAAAGAAACATATCCCATCTATAATGTAAGAACGATCGGTTTAGCGTGAAAAATCTAATTTTATCAAAACGTATGTCGCAATTTCATAGGTTCGGGAAGTGTAGTTTGTTTTCATACTCCACTCTGACTGAGAAACGCTTTACCTTCCGGGTCCAATCCATTGGTATCAACAAAAAATATTACAAATGAAATAATATATACAAAAGGGAACAATGACCAACGTGAATAACATTTCAGGAATGTTACAGCAAATATTAAATAATAGTAAATTAATAAGTCGATGAGTAATGAGTCATACCTATGAATATTTTATTTGTACTGTTGCATCCTCCAATTGAAAATAACACAAAACCTACTATACTGCTAAAATGGCTTTTGACTAAAGTGTGTGATGAACCAATGCTGCTTTTATATTTGCATGTCTTTGAAGCATGTCGTAATACGACAGCTACACACTTTTTTTTTACGCAGTACTTAGCATTATTGCAGCACGCGGCAACGCCTTTCAAGCTGCATAGTAAGGCAGTAGAGGACAGACAAAACAGTGTTGCATCGTATGGTCATTCTCTCGAAATTCTTAGATAGTTGGTTCAGTGTTGTTGCCTCATCTCCTCATAGCAACTTTTATGTCGCCCCATCCCTGTTCTCAGGCGTTTAAGTGGGGTTCGCCGGTGCCAGGATGCCTCGGAGCAGGGAAGTAAGGAAGCAGAAAGGGAGATTCCAAGGTTAGTAGGAGGGGGGCCATTCGCTAGCCAGTTGGTCCACAGCTGTAGTCTGATCTCTTCCTGCTTGACTTCAGTCATTTCGCCGTTGATACACGTCTATGAAGGAGATTGTGCCCGTCACTGATAGCCTGTGTCATCTATACTCGGATGGCTACTTACCGTCTCACATCTGGAGGGGGTATACTAGCGAGGAAATGCAAATTGTTCAAGTTGATAGGATTCCGGCAGCCAGTTATCAAGCGACAGGTGTTGTTCAATGCTTACTCTATTTTTTTTTGGCATGCGTTTATCTTCCTAAACAGGACAAGCAACCCCCACAGGGGAATAGCACGGGATCAATGTAAACGCGTTCACGTCGCTATCCCTGCCAAGTTATAACTACTATTACATCTTCATTCTACCAAACACTTTGAAGCGAGTCAAAATAATTACTATAGAAATGTATTATCTCTTTTTTATCAGTCATGTATTATTTATTTTATATTGCATCCTCAGCAAATAATATCATTTTTACTAGTAATATAAACATATTTCGCAGTCTTGAATGCATTCAATAAAGAAAAACAGCTTAACATATGCGTACGTCTATTAATCTGTTTGATCGATATATCTAATATCAGAATTCCGTTTATTCGATGAAAACATTATTGGTTTCAATGATTTAAAATTGTCTACTCAATGCATTGTTAACTGATATTTATGTTTTGTTATTTAGTTTGAGATAATCGTCAGTTACTATCGGAATAGTTTAAAATGTAATCCGGAGCGGATAGCGTAGGTTGCGTCGTGAACAATTATAACATATTGCCTGTAAATAAAAAAATAAAAAACACTATATGATTTTACATGTGTGTATGAATCTCTACGAGACCATGTATATTCCAGCCGTATGCTTTTCGGGTTTTAGTTTAAAATAACATGTTCGCTGAGTCTATGTATCTATGGCGAATGATCTATCAATCAGCCAGTTCGTTTGTAACGCTGAGTTTTTAAACAGTATTTCTTAGAGCTAAAAGCACTGATTGAATGATGGGACTCTTGAAGGCGTAGAAAAATATGATATTTCTACATAGCGACCGCCCTCCTGTCGTTTGCACACATTCTCTTGTTCTTTTGCTAGTAGCTCATTGGCTGTTAAGGTAATACATTTTACCTTTTCTGTCATCAGTCAGTGTATGAGCACACTCTTCAAGTTGAAGCTATGTTTATTTTTGTTACAAGCTAAAAGCCCCCTTTTTGCTGAGCTGGAGTTGCGCCACATTACAAAACGATATTATTTATGTATATATATATATATATATATATATATATATATATATATATATATATATTAAGAGAGAGCGTGAGAGAGAGAGAGATAAATTCGATGTATGAAACTACCAACACTTTCAATCTGCCTGCTTGAAATATATACAACCTTTAAAACTGAACTCGTTAAAAACAATGTTCCCTCGCTGTTCATGGAAGTATTTTTAAATAGCCCTAATTCTACAAAATTGAACCCTAATTTCTGTGAAGTTGTCCAACAGTAAATAATAAATAAAGGAAGTCAAGTCGAGGATTGGTTTAACAAGTGTATTAACAAAGTAAGAAAGTGACTAGCACTTGGCTAGACAGTTACAAGACTGTGCTTTGTCTTCTCTGTGTCTCTGGTAACTCGCACTATTTATAGTGACAACCGGTGTTGTTTCGGCTGTGTAAGAACGGCTAATATACACTTTCTTTTATCCACGGTTGAATTGAACATCATTATCTTTGATTTACTAAATTTGAACACTTTTAACGCAGTCTCCACGAAATCCCTTTACAATCTTTACATCTTTCGGCATCGGAAATGTTATCAACTGATATTAACCAACTTGACAAGCTCTACATGTTGATACTATTTTTATACGCACACGTTTACTTTCCATTATTTACTATTTTTTTTAAAAATTGAATTTGAATATTTGCTATTCACCTGCCATCTCATTTATCGATGTAATTCTTCTGATGATATGATGTAAATCTTGAAAAAGCCTAGCTTAACGAAAGAAAAATACATATTTTTATCGACTACACATTGCATTGAACAATCATAGATGAAATAGATTTGTCATACTCACATCTTTATCTCTCTTACTTCATTTATCTTTATAATTCCTCTATCTCTTATATTGAGTTTAAACCATTTAACTATACGTCCACTTATCTAAAAGTATACTTTAAGTCTCACACTTATACAAATGTCTGCATATATATATATACATATATATATATATATATATATATACATATATATATGCATACATATATATATATATATATACATACATACATATATACATATACATACATATATATATATATATATACATACATATATATACATACATATACATACATATAAATAGACATATATATATATGCATACCTATTTATACATACATATACATACATATAAATAGATATATATGCATACATATTTATATACATACATATATATATACATATATATATATACACATGAATATATACATACATCTATATATATACACACATGAATATATATATATACATGTATATATATACATACATGTATACATACATACATGTATAAAACTATACATATATATAAATACATGTATATATATACATATATATATATATATACATACATGTATATATACCTATATATACTAAGATATGCATACATGTATATATATATATACATATATCTACATAGATGTACATACATATAGATATATACATACATATATACATATATATATATATATATAAATATATACATACATATATATAGATATACATATATACACATACATATATATATACATACATGTATATATACATACATGTATATATACATACATATATATATACATACATGTGTATATACATACATATATATACATACATGTATATATACATACATATATATATACATACATGTGTATATACATACATATATATACATACATGTGTATATACATACATATATATACATACATGTGTATATACATACATATATATATATATACATACATATATATATATATACATATATACCTATATACATATGTATATATACATACTTATATACATATGTATATATATATACATACATATATATACATATGTATATATATACATACATATATATACATATATATACATATATATACATATATATATTCATACATGTATATAAATACATATATGCACATATGTATATATATACTTATATACACATACATATATATATATATATACATACATACACATACATATATACATACATATATATATATACATACATATACATACATATACATACATATATATATACATATATATATATATATACACACATATATATACATATATATATATACGTATATATATACATATATATACTTATATATACATACATATATATATACACATACATATATATACACATACATATACATATATATATATATATATATATATATATATATATATACACATGTATTTACATTTCTCTTGAGTCAAAGTTCTCAGAAATCTAGGACCGTCTATCTGTGTCTAACAGTTGGTCTCTATAGAATATACATAGATATACACATATTCCATTAAAAGTAGCTTTATTTGTCAAACACTTACTTAGTAAAGACGTGAGGAACATTAATTTTTATTTCGCCAATTGACTAGTAAACTCTGTTTTACTATATATGTATTGTGGTATCGTGTTATTATCCTAGCTCAGAACCATAGTGTGTCTATTCGTGTGGATTATCCATCTAAGTAATGTTACTTAAGAGAACATAACTAGGAGAAGCTGCACCATTACTCATAGATAGTGGTGTGAGTGTTCTTATTTATAGTAGAATACTATGTTATCTTAAATATTTGGTGGAGGTTTGCTTTGACGAATTATTATCATGTCAGATTGTCCTGACATACCTATGCACACGGAGTTAGAAAAGACTCGAGTACAATAGGTAATTGAAATTTGTCCGTGTGAGTGTGTTTCAACTGCGAATTTTATTCTAGTTTAAAAGCAAAATCTCGCAAAATGAATCGGTCATTACACTAACGGATTACACGGTTTACTTTTTGTACCGCCATTTTCTACAAATGTATGAAAGCACACCGAATATCAAGTCATATTAACCGTATGCACTAACCGTTGCGCTTTTCAAAAAGGAATCTCTTACTCTTAGTATGTCTTAAAAGGAGCATGTGTACGTCGATGGATAGAAAATTGTACCTTTTTTACAGATCATTTTCCAGCGATGACGCGCTTCCAGGCCCTTCTTGATTGAAGAGCGTTACGATATTTCTTTTTAGTTGTGACAAGCGCATATTATAATCAGTGACATACAGGAGTAAATGAAAGAAGTACCTTTCAATCATGAGAAATGTTGAGGAAACGCACTTTGTTGCCTGGAAAGTTGGAAAAGGCACAGGTACCAATTTCTTTCTGAACATTGAAATCGTTTCACATCAATAACGAAATCGCAAAAGAGAGGAAATGATGATTATATATTTTTTCTGAACAAAATGAAATCTTGCAGAGCATATATGTATATATATATATACACACAATTCATTAAACAATCCACGGGCACGTGTTTCGTCGTTAATACTGATTAGCATTGCTAAATCTGTCGATATCCATGTATATATATATATATATATATATATATATATATATATATATATATGCATCTTGCTAGATTAAGCCAAGCTTTTTTAACAATTTATAAAGAATTTGGGAATATATTTTTAGGTAACGCGGTTATAACCATAGAAAATTATTAAGAATTTAGAAATATATTTTTCGGTAACGCGGTTGGTTATAGGAGCACATTATCATTGTGTAACTTCATCCAAACAAGAATCTGTCCTTAAAAGACTTTTAAAATATCTTGGAAAAATCGTATCCTTTACAAAAAACTGTACGTTATATTAAGTAATACCTTTTTATAATATTGAACAGTTTATTATGAACTGTGTAATATATATTCTGGACATATACACGTGGGTACATTATTGTTTAAGAATAGAACACTCACAACTCCCGAAAGAAAGACAAAACACAAAAGATTTAAAACTAATCTTATATTTATAGTTTACAATTGTCTTAAAACGAATATTTTACCTGTATAGATAAGTGTATGTATATATATATATATATATATATATATATATATATATATATATATATATATATATATATCAAATCAAAGTTTATAGTAATATAATGTTGTAATTTGCTGTGTATTTCGAAGCACATACGACTTACACGCGTTTTATTAACACGTTCAAAGGATATTTTAACAAATTCAATATCTAGTCACGATATAAGACTATACAATGTCGAGAATTTATGATAAGAATCTTTAGGAAAGTGTATAGAAAAGTACAATAAACATAAATCGATGTTACACAGTCGAAAGTTGATTGCTAAGAAATTCTAAAGTCGCGTATATATATATATATATATATATATATATATATAAATATATATATATATAAATATATATATATATATATATATAATTATGTATATATATATAAATATATATATATAATTATGTATATATATATATAATTATGTATATATATATATAATTATGTATATATATATAATTATGTATATATATATATATATAATTATGTATATATATATATAATTATGTATGTATATATATATGTATGTATATATATATATATATGTATATATATATATGTATATATATATAATTATGTATATATATATAATTATGTATATATATATATAATTATGTATATATATACATATATAATTATGTATATATATATATATAATTAGGTATGTATATATATATGT
Source organism: Sepiola atlantica (assembly GCA_963556195.1). Classification (NCBI taxonomy): domain Eukaryota; kingdom Metazoa; phylum Mollusca; class Cephalopoda; order Sepiida; family Sepiolidae; genus Sepiola; species Sepiola atlantica. The sequence goes on from OY744523.1 coordinate 44,493,872, forward strand.
ATGTATATATATATATATATGTATGTATATATATATATATATGTATATATATAAATATATGTATATATATATATAATTATGTATATATATATATGTATATATATATATATATATGTATATATATATATATAATTATGTATATATATATATATGTATATATATATATATATATATATATATATATATAAACACAGTTACCGATAAAAAATTGAAAATATGACATATGTATGTTTCTGAAAGACTGTACTAAATCACAAGTGAACCATTGTTCAATGCACCTGTAGTTACAATAATTTATCGCAGTTTTCGTATTTGTCTTTTGTTTTTGGCTGTGTTCTTTTGATTTTTGATTTTGCAATTCTTTTGAGTTGCAAACTCCATTGAAACAGTGAATACGTATAAACTAATAGAATCTACGAAAGCTTAAGGAAATAAATCTCTAATATTAATGAATCAAAAGAATTGTCTGACGTTTTCGATTCCTAAAGCAATTTACACAAACGCACGCTATCAACATCAACGAATGAAGTACAATAAAATTAAGTTCGTAAATTCAGAAGCAGACGATGTTTAACCTGTTCAAAAAATATCATTGTTCATGAGAAAATATTGACGACATGCAAGTCGCAATTTGAAGTATTTCGTAGATCATCATACGCGAATATATACAACATAATAACGTTGACACACCAGTACTCGCTCGATCATCGAAGGTAAGCAAGGTTGAGCCTGGTCAATACTTAATGAGTGCACATTTTGGAATATTAACCGCTGTATTCCATATAATATGACATAAATATATATGCGGGTGGGAGTTCATATGAATTTGATATTGCCTAGAAACCTGATCTCCGGTGGAGGCGGATGCTAGTTAAGGACAAACAACACACTATATATTTTTATGAGTGCATATTTCCAATTGATCAATTCATGTATTCGAAGAAAGACAGATTTTTTATCAATAAAATAATCTGTGTTTCTTTTTTATTATTCGGATTATTCGAACTACTGTTCTAAATTATTGTGTTATTCGCACAACGTATCGGCCTATGTAAACTCTGACCTTGTCGAACTTTGTGTAAACTGTCTGCAACAACGTTGCATCAAAGTGCACAATTTGTTATCGGGGCCGACTGCAACTTGTATTGTCTAACAGTGACTGAAAATCAGATCAGCGGACACAGCCTGCTCAGTGAAAAGCAATATTGATTTCACCATGCAAGATCAACAGCTTATGTGCTGACACACATATTCGGTAGATTGTATGGCGGGGCCTTAACTTCTAGAGCAATACCTCTTGGCATATAACATGCTTATATAGGGGTTGGCATAAATTCTCTAATTCACAAGCTATGGAATATCTGTACATTTTATCTCAACTATCAAATCTTTTCTCCCTGATACATTCATAAAAGTAGTCGTTGACGGACAGAAGTCACAAGCACATAGTATCAATGTGGTCGTTCTACAATTATGCGCCAAAACCTCCTCCTGATATTCATCACTTATCTCCCTAAACACATTCGAAGATCAGTCGTCCGCATTTATGCAGACAACACAAACACTAAAGGCAACCTTTCAAAGGAATTACTCTTTCAGGTGCTCTATCTTCCGACCTGGAACACGTGGGGCTAGGGCAAGAAGGTGGCTAGTTGCTGTTTATGCGTTTAAAAGAAAGCTTCTCTCTTTTCACCACCAACGCTTGGATCCTCACTTTGTCCCAATTATAATAAATATGTTACTAAGGTCGCTGGAAAAATAGTTGGATCATTCTACAGCTCTAGAAATAATCTCACACTTGACGCCATATTCTATCTGCGTATGAGTAAACTATGTATTTAGATAGAGTACTGTGGCCACATCTGGAGATATGCCGATCAGAGCACCCTGTTCTGCATTGAAAGTATACAGAACCGACTTAGAAATCGAGTTAGGGTGGGACCTTTTCTTACGCACACTTTCTCATCGAATATATGCGGATAGTCTATGTCTGCTCTACCGTTATTTTCATGATAGGTGCTCGACTATGCTCCAATTTACCCTTGTACAAATTCACTACAAAAACCGGTCTAGTCAATTACTCTCGTGTCTTCCCCTGCGTACCTTAAAACTAAACGGAACTTCTATTAACAGAGTTTCTTTCAGAGAACTATGTTTGTGCAACACAATATAATGGCGCTGATTCGGAGCTGGCTACAACATAGTCGTATTCAAGGTGAATTTAAACA
>OY744523.1:44501099-44523599 GCA_963556195.1 Sepiola atlantica
ACTTCTTTTCGGTTTCGATCGATGGGTTATCGAAAAAACTGCGTTAAGCCGTGGCATTCTTATAGACGCCGTAACAGTTCAATGCCGCACATGCGCATAATGACCGCTGCGCCTTGGATGATTAATTTCAAGCATTACCCTAACCCTAACCCTTACGCCTAATTACTTTCATACTTAAATTAACATGCCCCTGTTTTGCTACAAAATTGATAGCATCGAATCGAGAATAATTAACCTCAACAGCTGTTTATCAATATTCATTGACGCATATAAAATAAAATGTATCTCTGCGTCTCTTCGTTTAGCTATATCCCATTAAAATGATGTAAAACCACCAACGAAAAACACCTTCCTATATATGCAAGACAAGGTCCCCCTAAGTGTCAAAGGCGTTAGTCATAAAAGCTGTGGTCATATGTTATACAAGTAAACCGAGGTTCTATGTAATACAAGGAAAAGGCGATCCGATGTTATACAACTACACCGAGGTGCTATGTAATACAAAGTAATGGAGGTTATATGTAAGTAAATCAAATTCATATGTAATACAAGTAAACCGATGTTCTATGTAAAACAAGTAAAAGGCGGTCCGATGTAATATTACCACACCGAGGTCCTATGTACTACAAGGTGATCGAGGTCATATGTAATACAATAACATGGAGGTTAAATGTAATACAGATGAATCGAGGGCCTATGTTATACAAGTACACCGAGGTTCTATTTAATACCAGCTAAAGACGGTCTTATGTGATACACGCACACCGAGGTGCTATGTCATACAAAGTAATCGAGGTCATATGTAATACAAGTAAATCGAGGTTATATGTAATACAAATAAATCGAGGTCCTATGTAATACAAGTACACCGAAGTTATATGTAATACAAGTTAAATGCAGTCTTGTATTATACAAATACACCGAGGTGCTATGTAATACAACGTAATCAAGGTCATATGTAATACAAGTAAACCGAAGTCCTATGTAATACAAGTACGGCGAGGTCCTATGTGAGATGTCGTTTTTTTCCACTATATATATATATATATATATATATATATATATATATATATATATATATATATATATATGAATAAATAATATCACCTACGAAACTTGTAAAGATATATTTTAATTCTTAACATTGATACACTGTTTTCCAGGACAATCATTATTTTGCTTACCAGACACATACATGTTTCAGCTGAACGAATAACCTAACAACTGTTTGGTGTGGACTTTAACGTTCGAACATACACCTTGTGCGGTGTTTTTGTTCTCAAATGTTCTCCATTGTTTTGCCACCCGAAGAATCGCAAGGACTCGTTATGCACATGCACCATTTAAATGCTTTACACTTTTAGACCAAATACCTATTAAAAAATTGAAAAAAAATAACAGCTATAATTAAACAGAACAATTCCGTTGTTTTATTTTTACAATGTTTGCATGAACAAAAGGATTCTTTTAAAAATACACACACACTGTATGTGCGTGTATGTGTCTGTATGTGTGTTTTTCTGTATGTATGTGTTGTGTATGATCGTCTGAGAGCAAAGGCTGCAGAGTTATACCTCTTATTCTAGGGCTTTATTTCTGGCCTTTTCAATGCTTACAAACGTTTAAGTCTTACAGACTTGATTCTAAAGAGCATTGAAACAGATCGAGTCAGACATGCGAAACTGAAAGGAGATAGCTTTTAATAAACTGCCGGTATTAAACTCGAAATCAAGACACGCCTTCCAAACGCATTCTTTTCGGCTAAATCTCATACGTAGGCGTCCAGCTGAGACTCAGCAGAAACTCGTTCAATTAAAAAGACGTGAGCTGCTCACGGAAATGATTTCATACCATAAGCCGCTCCTTTTGAAACGTAAAGAAAGACATATATAAGAGCATATAAAGACACAGAGAAAAATAAGAGCGAAGTCATTTTTATGTTGTTGTCAGTAATAGAGTTTCGGTGTTCTATGATTTTAACGATGTTGGAACATGCGCCCTCTTGCGCGAAACTAAGGCGATTCGAGTTGTCGGGATTTATGTCGATTTTTGACACGCATAATTCCGTTTGATATATTTTCAAAAACTATGATAAGGACAACGGTTGATTGAAATTGAAAAAAAAAAATAATTCGGAAAAAGTTATCTCATATTAATATTATAAATGTACATTAAAACATCTAGTTTTTCAGACATTTCAATTATTCATTTGGAAGAAGATTTTCTACCCGGCATTGCCCGGAAAATTTTTACTTATATGTTTGTGTTGCTCTTAATAAGTATGCCAATTGTTTTGACAAATTCTAAAAAAAATATAAATGTTACATTAAAATATAATCATTGTTTTTTTTTAACCAGCGCATTGTTTATTAAAAAAAACTAATCAGCATATACATCCTTTTGTTAGCGTAATATTTTTTTAATTTAACATTTATAAAATGTGTTGGTGTAAATAGCTTTAAATAAGTTTTTTTTTATACACGATTATATTTTGTGGGTGTGAAAGTTTTTCATCCGTTTAGTTTCAAATCTGACAGATACCAACAAAGTTAATATAATATTCAACGAAAATGTGTCAAACGGACATTTGTTTCACATCTGCAACTGGGATTAGTTATCGGTATAAAAATGCATCAGCCCAGCCATTACAAAGGGAATTAGTATGTTCGATATGAAACAACTATGAAAAATATATTATCTAATAGTTAAAATATGTAATAGTTTTTATTTGTACACATTGTACATATACTTTTTAAAATATCTAAGAGTAAAAAGTAATTCATTCCTTTCTACAAAAGTAACAAAAGGGATAAAATATGCTATTTTACAGTGGTCGTTGTAGCATAACATTCTATTGTAATGCATTTTAAGATACTTAATGAATTAATAGTAAAACAATGAGAATAGTAATTGTAATATATGTGAAGCAGAGAAATACAAACCCATAGATACTATATTACATATACATATATTTATATATGATAATTATACATATATATATATATATATATATATATATTTATTTATTCTGGTACAGAAAAATTAGTACAACATTCGTACCGTCGGTTTCAAGCACGGAAGGTCTTACCCATCCGGCTCTCTTCAGCTTCTGTTGTCATCTGTTTTGGAAATGTGAGGTCACATGACACTCTGCTGGGATTTTTCCTACCATTCTACAAAGAATTTATATATATATATATATATATATATATATATATATATATATATATATATATATATATCATATATATATATATATATATAATATATACATATAATATCATATTATAGCATGTGTATATATATATATATATACATATATATATATATATATATATATATATATATGTATGTATGGGAAGAGAAGGATGAAGCTTCCTCTTTAAAAATATGTTAACCGTATATGTGTTTGTACTTACGTGACATTTTTCTTTATATTATCATCCTGATGAAGTCTTATAAATAAAGACGAAACGTTGATGTACACATAAAAAACATCCATCTTTTGGTTTTCCTTTTTATTTTCCCATATATATATATATATATATATATATATATATATATATATATATATATATATATATATTTACATATATCCATGTTATATTATATATTATAACATTATATAGTATTACTTAAATATATAATTATATATATATATATATAAGAATGTATACATATATATAATTATATTTACACGTTATATTATATATATTAGATATATATATATATATAATATATATATATATATCATATATATATACTATGATATAATATATATACATATTATGTGATATAATATATATGTATTATATATATATATAATATATACATATGCTATTATATGATAGCATATATATATATAATTAAATATACATATTATATCATATTTTATAACATTATATATCATAGCCTATATATAATGATATATACTTATACATACATATATTATATATATATATCTATAATTATATATACATGTTATATTATATATATAATTATATATACATATTATATATACATATTATATATATTATATGTGTATCATATATATATATTATATATATTATATATGTATACATATCATATAATATAATATATATACATATTATATGATATGATATATATATATATATACTTACATGTTGTATGATACCATATTATATATATTTGTACATATAGAAACATATATTATATACACATATATACACACACATATATATACATATGTATATGCATATTATATACATATATAAACATATATACAATATCATATATGTATATATATATACACTATAATATGTATATATATATATAAATATATATATATATATATACATAATATAATATATATACACATTTATATAATATGCATATATGTATATATATAAATATGTATATATATAATATAATATGTATATATATATATAAATATGTATATATATATAATATAATATGTATATATATATAAAAATATGTATATATATAATATACAATGTATATATATATATAAATATATATATATATAATATAATATGTATATATATATATAAAGATATATATATATATATAATATGTATATATATATAAATATATATATAGTATAATGTGTATATATATATAAATATATATATATATATATAATATAATATGTATATATATATAAATATATATATAGTATAATATGTATATATATATATATAAATATATATATATATAATATGTATATATATATGAATATAATATGTATATATATAAATATATATATAAATATAATATGTATATATATATAAATATATATATATATAAATATATATATATATAATATGTGTATATATAAATAAATATATATATAGGGGTAAGGTACACGATAGTTCATGATAAATGAAGTGTTGTGATGGACAAAATGCGTGAAAAGATGACAGACGGAAAACAAGTAACAATGCAGGAGAAAAACAAAAACCAGAGATGGTTTGACCGGTTTCGTTCGTGGGGAATGTCTTCAGAAAATGAAGAATACAGAAAAAAATTGTTTTCTATTGAAGGCACACCAATGGGATGAAGGGGAAAAATTATCTGATTGGATCATGTGAGGAGACATTAAGTGATGTTGGGACATGGTAAGTAGGTGACGCATTCTTCAAAGTCGGTGGCGGCAGGAAGGCGGCAGAGAACCTAGCTACGGTGAACAGAAAGGTTGGGGATGAAATTGACACATTGGAAACATCCCTGTTTATTTCTTATTAATCTTTAGGTGCTAACTTTCCAATGTGTCCATTTCATCCCCACCCTTTTTTATTGTGATAGGAAGTTACTTATATTAAATATTCGTTCAGTAATACCATAAGAATTAATTTTTATGAGAAGACGTTGATGCAATAGTTTGTCAAAGGTTATATACCAAGCGCTATCGCTCTAGCTTAACATGTATTGTACAGTGTATGGTATATGCGTTCAGAGATAATCGTTACGACACCTCAGTAGACTGTGCTTCTCTAAATTCATACTGATGGTCAGAAAGAAGTTTAGCACTAACGAAGTGCTGGGATACTGCATGCTTGATTAAGGAGTCAAATATTTAAGCACAGAGAGTAATTAGACTAATGTTGCGATACTTCTGAGTATCAGTCTATGTTTAAAAAGCTTGAAGACGGTTGCCACAGAGCCATTTTTAAAGCAAGATTTAGAAAGGCATTCGTTGTAGAGATTGTAGAGGACGAGGTCTAATTCAGCAGAGGTTTTCTTTATTACTATTACTGGTATAAGGTCAGGCCAACATGTTATTGCAGTGTCAACGTTTTTATGACGTCCCGGATATGCGATGGGGTGATGGTCAGCCTATGAAGTGTTGCTTACGCGAGCAATGGGAACTTTGGGAGAGTTGTTTGCAAAGTAAAAAGTGGAACGGAGTACATGATGCTGTGCAAGTAGTTCAGCCTCATCAGTTGTCGTGCAAACGATACCATTGTTATTGGATAGCAGTAGACTGTTTGATTGCTCATTGTTCACCATCCTATTGAAGATTTTCCAAAAATCGCGAATGTCTAGTATATGTGGCTCAATGCGTGTTCTGGTCATGTCTGTATACCGGTTCTTTTGCTTTAAATTGTGTATTATATTGAAGTCAAATGTATCGAAGAAAGTAACCTTTTACATGACAACGTTTGCGTGTGAATGATGTACGATATTTAAGAAACCTTTCCATACTTAGAAAAGTATAATGAAATATATTTTAGCTTTATAAATTATCATTATTTGTACAAGGTCTTAGATTCGACACTCGTGTTTGTGTATGAAAAAGTGATAGGCCACACGCAAATATAAAGTATTTCGATAATATTTAAATGTCAAATTTTATACATAACCGTGATGGGCAATATTCTGATAACGATTTTCAAAGACGTTTGTGTGTAGTCAAACAATTTTCATTTGATTAATTGTGTTCTTTTACTTTTTTGAAACATGTATAATAGCATATTTCTTACATACCTCGAAATCGTTCTCATGTAACAACATGCCATTATTTCTAAAACGGTTTAAGCTATAAGCATGACATTTTCAGTAGTTTTATAATATCACGCATTTTGTGCACTCTTAAATGTCAATTCTAAATTTGCATTGGATAGTGATAGAATTATACAGAAGAGAACTTGCATAAGATAGTGATAGAATTATAACATGTGTAATGGGAGAGCTCTAAACTCAGTTAGAGAACTAGTATACAGCTAAGGACAACCAATATGCACATTTTAAAGTTCGTAGATATAGTTCTCTAGCGGACAGACATATATATTAAAGATAGCCCCTTTATATATATATATATATATATATATATATATATATATATATATATATATATATATATACCTACCAGACATATATATATATATACCTACCAGACACATATATATATATACCTACCAGACACATATATATATATACCTACCAGACACACATATATATATATATATATATATATATATATATATATATATATATATACCTACCAGACACATATATATATATATATATATATATATATATATATACCTACCAGACACATATATATATATATATATATATATATATATACCTACCAGACACACACATATATATATATATATATATATATATATATATACATATATATATATATAAAAGCTCTATTCGATATTGATCATTTGTTAGGCCCGGTTGACATTTTTTGGATTTCTATTCTGTGGATGTTTAGCTTGCCTCGAGTATAATTACCATACTATATATATATATATATATATATATATATATATATATATATATATATATATATATATGTGTGTGTGTGTGTGTGTGTGTGTGTATAATATATACACATCTTTTGATATATATATATATTATACATATATATATTATGAATATATATATAATATATATAAACATATATTGATATATATTATATATATATATCTTATATATATTTTATATATATATTATATATATTATATATGTATATTATATATATAATATATATATATAGTATGTATATATATTATATATACATAATATATATATATGATATATATATATTAATTATATATTATATATATTTTATATATATATTATATATACATAATATATATATATGATATATATATATTAATTATATATTATATATATTTTATATATATATATTATATATAACATATATATATATATATGTATATATATTATATATATGTATATATTATATGTATATATATATATATATATATATTATATAAATGTATATATTATATGTATTTATATATATATATTATATATATATATTATATATATTATATATACGAATATATTTATTTGCACAGATAAATCAAAAATAATTTAAGTGAGAGGTTCGAATTTAGCAGAAACTTGAATTATTTCAGCTAAAAAATGTTTGCAACAGTTATTGCAAATCCAGATACAATGGAATATAAATAATATATTACAGCAACTATGGCTATTCAGGAAGTGTCGGAACAAAAGAAAAAGAATAGACTTATCGCATTTGCTGCATGTGGTTGCAATATATGAAAATACTAGACATTTCGAACCATTTTCTGGGGGGTTAAAGAAGAAGAAATTAGCGTCTTCATCTTGCTTCATTGTATGCCATGCTACCATTCTTTGCCACTTCAAGTCACAATTTGTTATATTAAAACTATATTGGTATACGTTCAACAGATGGCTACCTTATAAAGAGACCATCCTTATTTGTAGTAGGTTTGTCATAGTGATACTTGGCAAGACGCTCTACTGATGTTATTGTGTTTGTGAAGTATCAACTCATCGGGAAAACTCACAAGTCGTAGAAAGGTAGCAAATCATGTGGATTAAAGGCGACCGGTTAGTTCGTAATGCAATCAAGTTATGCAGCAGTTTACTGGTGTGGATTATATTACGTAACTGGCTCCGACAAAAGAGAGACTGTCCGGATACAAAAAGCGTATCACTTTTAGAAAGCCATAAATCCCTTCAGTAAAACTGATGTCACTGCACACCATCATCTCAGATATTCCTGTATAGGATTCAGTAAATTTAGATCAAACAGAACATGTTACCTGTAAGATTCTCTAAGCCATGGAAGGTAATGAGGTATCTAACAATTCATTAAAGTGAAAAGAAAACAAACACTTACCATTGAATCAAAATGTGATTAGTGACAAAAACGGAGTGCATATTAATCCACCAACACTGTTCAACGCTTAACATTAGTTGCAACAAAAGAAATCTTGACCTTTATAGATATAAACTGTGTCGTTAAAGATCATCTTTGTTTGATTCAATTGCTTCTCCCAGATTTGCAAACAAATCATTTTAAGGAAGTGCCTTTTTTAGCCAAGCTTGTTTTAGATGGAGGGGCATTACTACATCGGATTCTTTTGCATCCTGCTCTTACATTTAGATAAATATAGTACGTATGTATTAAATACGTTCTGTGTAAATATGACAAATGCGTTATTATATTTGATGGTTACAATGAACAACTTCAGGAAAATACATTATTTTATTTGGAAAAAGATGAAATGCTGTGTCCGGCCACTGAGAATTAACTATTTTTAAAGCAACAAAAAGGGCATTTTCTTGGCAAATACATCTTATAAACATAGACTAATCAAAATGTGTCATGAATGTTTGACACGAGACGGGGTTCAATGTATCCATGCCAATGGCGATGCTGGCTTATTATTGAAACTGCTGTTAAAATATGCACTGTTCGAAATCCGACCATATGCTTACATTCATCATTTCTTCATGCCGTACTTGGATGTGACACAAACTGCTAATCCAATGCAGGCAAATTAGTTGCTATTAAATAATAACTACTTATAACTTTGTTCCGGGGTATTCTGTCAATATGAGGAATCAAAAGAAAGCATTATTTAATCTGCAAAACGCCAGAAGGGACGTCAACAAATTACGCCATAATCGGTTTTCCCAACATTATATATATATATATATATATATATATATATATATATATATATATATATATATATATATATATATATATATATATATATATATATATATAAACAGATAAAAACAGTGGATTACATTTCTAGCTTCGAAGCACAGCTACTGCAACATTCTATTATTGGCATTATACTGATAAGTACATATATTGTTAGTAACTCGTTTTCTAAATCTTAACAATTAGGGGTGGCAGGTGATCAATGGTGCCATTATATCAGACATGACTTGTATGCTGCCAGCACCAGACAATTTTCTTAAATTGATCCGGTGCAACTGCAAAAATATGGCAATGCAGCACGATGCACGTGTAAAAAAAGTCTGAACTATATTGTCAGCACATATAGTGTTGTGGTACAGCTTGTGCTAATTTGTCACTGCTTGAATATAACAATGAGTTAGATGATTGCAAAATAAGTGAATAACAAAAACACTCGGAGAGAGCAACCCTCCACCAAAGTGTATTGTGTTATCGTACTATTCAGGTGAAACTTGGTAATGTTTTTGAAAATTAAATACTATATAAACAGACTAAAGTTTACACACGTTGATTGAGAAACATTTGATGTACGGAGATTCATATGAAGTTGTTAAATGGGAGGTTCTATGTAAAAATAAAAATTCTGCCAAATCTTGATCTGTTTTATATCTAGGTAAACTTTGATCTGGTGATATGTAATACTATATGCTATCCATGTTTCAAATGCACACATAATATAAACAAAACATTGCTGAGATGTGATGGTTTAAACACTTTGACTATGATGAAAAATAGAGATTTTCCGAATTTCAAAAAAATATTGCATTCAGATACTGAACTGAATCAGATTCAGACTTTATTATGGGGCTTTCCTGGGCCAAGATAATACTTCGCTAAAAAGGCATTGACATCTGGTGATTATTTATTGCATAAAGTTGCTAACAAACGGACACATTACTAACATATCGATAAATAAACGTTCATTGAAACATGACCTCTACGTATGTGTAAGGGAGCACCTTATAATATATTCATTATATATTTTCAATTGAAAAATAATGATGTAGAAGTATATGTGATAAAATAATCCCATAAAATATCACAATAATTTGATGATAAAGAAAATATGTTTGGAATGCATGCGATAAAACGGTGTATTTTAACGAAATAAATTGTGTCAAAACTTAAGATTTACCATAAATACATTTTTTATAGGTTCATTTTTGCTTTGAAATTAAATAAGCATTCTCTATACATAATTACATATCCTAAGTTTTACCTATAAATTTCAAACGATGCCTTGGTATGATTGGTAGCATACATCATGTTCACTGAAAAATACAAGACAACTGTAGATAAACAAATGTTAAAGTTGCATATTTCACATATGCACATTTTTCTAGATATTTCGTATGTTAAACTATAGACCATTTAGGAATGCATTCTGCAATAACCGGGTGTAGCAATTAGTTCGACCTTTTGCAATATATGAGGCTTATTTTACTAGACTACTAGAAGTTTCTACACATGTTTTTATTAATGATTGATCAATGGCAATAACCGTATGTGTCCATGTTAATTTCGAATGACAAGACGAGTATTCATATTCCCTGCATTATACACCTGTTTCTAAACTCATGTTACGTTATCGCAACAAACATTTACTATCGATTGGAATTTGAGTGAAATAACCCTCCCAAAGGTACACGTAATTTCGAACCCTTCCAGTGAATACCTGTTTGCTGCTATCTCTTTCTAAGTACTCTTATCTTTTTTGGCATTTCACAAATATTTCGTGTGGTATCAGTCGAGGCTGATGCCACGGCATGTGCATGCGTGTGTTTCAATTTTCCCTCTACCACATTAAATGTATATGTAGCTGGTCAACTTTCGTCAGTTATGTGGGTTGTTTCCAACATTCGAGGATTTCCTTACTATTTCTGCTGTATTCATTATTGACGTTTTTTTATCATTGCCAATAGTAGTAGTAGTAGTAGTAGTAGTAGGGGTGGTAGTAGTGGTGGTAGTAGTTATTTCAAACAATCGTGGATGTAAGTTTGACGCGCTGTCACTTGGGAAATACAGATACCCTCCCTACAACTATAACATTAATAGTTGGGGAGAGTACAATCCAACACATGAGTTGAGTAACTCGTCCGAGAGTAAAAAAAATCCACGAAATAACGGCGGTATTTCCCTTCGAATCCCGCCATTATTTACATGATTTTAATCTAACAATGTTCTAAATTTTAAGATCGAAGCTTTATATGTCTTAGAGAGAAAGTAAACTGTAGGTAATTTTGCTTAATATGAAATATATTAATTCCTAAATAGGAGGTTGTGCCAATATAATGCTTCCATAACACCATTTAAAATAGCCCGAAGAAGCTGACATTTATTGAATATTTATTTATTGATATCTAATGCCTATTGTTAGAATTTCATAAAAATTAGTTCAGGATAAATATTTACATACAAATATAAAAAGAAATACACATATCTAACTTAATATAAATATAGAGTATGGTACTCTAATAGAGGCCCCACCGAGTTTCCGTGACGTCGCGTGGTCAACGTACGGGCAGGTTACAGAAGAGTAAGAGAGTTGATTAGGCGAAGACTATGAACGATAACTTGAATACTGGGTGACGATAAATTGAGACGAAGAGAATCAAACTAAATAATATATATATATATATATATACAAATAAAGAACAGAATAGACCATAGCTTTACACCTGTTATTAATAAGATGTTTCTTTTTCTAAAAAAAAAACATTTTTAATCAAAAGTTTTCAAATGACATTTTTTTTTGTGCGCCGAAAGTGTCAAAAGATGATTGTTTACATATAACAACTAACGAAACCACTGTTTGTAACATATTTCTTGTTTGTTTTTGTTTTCATTTTTTATGTCTTCTTAAAACATTTTTCTGTATGAGGGTTAGGGTTTAGTGATATGGTTAGGGTGAAAGTCTATGGTTAGGGTTAGTCTTTCGCTCGAATTGACCGTTACTGACAGAAATCACTGAGTTCCTCGGAAGATTCAACGCGCTGACACAGATCGTAGAATTGTTTTTTTTACGCGCTGCAGATCGTATGAATTATATTTTCTAAAAGAGATCGTCTGCTTGCTTGAAACTTAATTGTCTAATGTCTGCTGGTACCTGATCGGTGAATAGTTTCGCCAACTCTCAGGTGGTTTTCAGACTCACCCGAACATAGACGACACGAAGTCATGAAAATGTAGTGCGTTCTTCATACAAGTACGTATATTGTTAATATACCAGTACAACAAATATACTAGGAATGTTTAAATACACATTTAATGCACCTTTCGCACACGTAAGGGACACATACCACACCTTACATACATTTATAATGTATTACGTATAGTTAAATTACATGGATTTTATTTAGCAATATCAACACGTATTGAAATATATAAATTACTTACATGGATTGAGTCTCGAATATTCCAGTCAAAATACACTTTGCAAGTGCCAGACCTCTACTGATTATGTAAGTATGAACAATTCGGCTGGTGTGTAATTCTCCGGCTTTTCCAAAGTGCTTATCTGACGGAAGGAGTGTGTGTATTAGTCAAACTGCAAAACGTCGTCGACATTTTAAATGGTTACGAATGCAGAGAGGCTGGACTCGTTTCATTAGACTCACAGGGATTAACAGAAAACTTTTAACAGAATTCATTTTTTTTGTTCGCAGAAATACTTTTAGCTCTTCCAATTTACTGATAACTATTTTATTTGAAATTCGGATCGATTTTTTTTACGAAATAATGAACTCCTTCGTCTTTATATGTTTGTGTTCACGCCTAAGCACTAGTAGTGTACAACATACGAAATGTGTTCGTGCCCGATACGACATATGCCTTCCTAACACATATAATTGTATGACTCAAAACAGAAAAATGAGACGACAGTCTCCAAGAACGACCGATTCTAAGAGAGTAAAACTATATTTTCCAGATAATGGATACGTGATCTGCCAACTGTTCGATAAGATATTTCAAACGTTATATACATATTTCGGAGTACAGTGTGAACCTAAAATTCGCTGTACATAAATATTTCGAAATTTGAAATGCTGTGGAGTAAATCTCCATAATTAAAAAAAAAGAAATTAAATGTGACTCTACGTTTAAGAAACCGGATGTGTTTTAGTTTATGTAACTTTAGTGTAAATTATATTAATGTCAGAGAAAATAATGTGTATATCTTTTAACTCTCCGGGAATTTAGACACAATATCAGGTGTGAAGTTGAAACACCATTGCACTAGCATTACCATACTCTCATCTAACAAATGCATGAGGAGACCCGTTGTCATTCATCGGTAATGGGTCATAAGGCGATAAGCCATAAACTAATCCCTTTCCCAAAAGCCAATAAAACACCTGGAAGGCTGGATTTTCTGAGACTGAATAAAACTATACCTCAGCAACAACAAAAAAGTCACTGTTTGCCCGATTGTCGATGACGAATCCCTGAATTGTACGAACAGAAATAAGTTCGTCAACTAATTAAATAATTGTTTGTTTATTTAGTACGTCAGAACTGAAATATATCAATCATTAAAAAGTCCAATAGTCGTCGACAGGAATTAATAAGTAAGTAAGATACTTACATTTTACTTAGATAGAACACATTGTATGTGTCATGCCTGTTAAATCTTTGATATTTTGTAGGTTAAAGACGCTGATACTTTACTGTGGTCGATACGAACTACAGAATCGTTAAACAATCGAGTTGACGCCCAATTCGATTTATTACGATCAATATAATACTAACACCGTTGCGAGATGCGATCAACGCGTGCTTCTCTGATGTCACCAGTAAAATTGAGTCACGTCTTCAGAGTGTTGTCTTAAACGAACTGTGGGAAAATCTATTATTGGTTTCGTCACGAGAGAGCCCATAAGTCCGATATGTACTGAACACATTAACACCTCACCATTTATTATTCCTTTCTACTATTTCCGAAAATTGTTGAAGTATAAGTAACATTTTATCACAAACATGGATTACAGAATGAAAAAAAGTCCAAGTCAATCCAGTATTCACACTTACAGATTATTAATTTTTGAGGTGATATGAAGCACTCATTCGGAGTTCTCGTGTCTCGTAAGATAACGCATACTCTCTTAAACATCTCCATCGTATGATAAGGTTCTATTGAGTAAACAATTGACCGGGCTTTATATAAGAATATCATTAGAATAAAGAAATCTACGACAATAATTTACACATTTCGACTAAGACGATGTGTCTTATTACATAATTCATTATGGAAATCGCTCCAGACAAAGCATGACACCACTTGATGTAAGGGGTAACGAGAAATAATACAAATATGTTTATCGCACTGACAAGAGATGCCTTTTGATCTTAGTCTTGACAATACCAAGTTATGAGTAGGATGAAAACAGTCTGCACGAAGAGAGTGCCATAGGCCTGCTGTCTTTGGAAATAAGCTACTTGAATAGGAAGCTGTATCACAATGAAGTATCGAAACAGCGAATTGATGGAGACCGCTAGACAAACTAGTCAAACGATCTGGAACAAAAGAAGCGGTGAATATAACACATACTTCTGAAGAACATGTGCCATAATAGTATTTATAGAAAAAGCCTGAGACGAGTTATATCACGTCTATGAGATAGAGGGTGACGAGAAGAAGAATGGGGGCCAATAAATTTCAGGTACGTTTCTTCACCTTATCAAGAACCCTCAAATGAGACAGAGATTCACTAGCCTACATATTACAACAGTACTCCATACATGGTTAGATTGTAGATTTGTAGATATAGAGAATAGTCTCAGGTGTGATGAAGTGTTTGGAACGATAGAGAGAACCGACTTTACAAGAAGTAGAAAGAGAAATGGATATAATGTAGGAACTCCAAAGATTTGGTAAACAAATAAATACAAGAAGTTTTAGAGTCAATTATTCCTTTATTGCAGAACTATCCATGAGTATCTCAGTAAGAAAAGGGGCACGCCTACGCTAGAAAGACACGACCTTAATCTTAAGTAAGTTAAATAAAAATAAATCATTACGTACTCCAATCAACAACTAAACCCAGGTACACTTCCACGTAAGCTGCATATTTCGATTGATTAGAGGGAGATGGTCGAGAAGAAACACCAGAATAGAGAGTATTATAATCAGCATAGATGTTTATTTTCTATACACTTTTCTTTGGAATGTCATTAATATGGAGAAGAAACAGTGTTGAGCCTAGAATAGAACCCTGAGTGACACCAGCATTGATAGGAATAGACAAAAGAAGAGACACTGTCCAAAGTTACTTGCAAGCTTTGATCAGAAAGAAAATACCTAATAATCTCTAGAACCTCACCACCAATACCCCCGATGCTCATGTAGGAGACCAGCACGCCACACTCTGCAAAACGCCTTCGAAATGCCAAGTGCAATAGCTTATTTCTCTCGTAAATTATCCATAAACCGAAATATAAACAAATACTTGTTAAACCGTTCTCTTAGACAATCAAGGTTTGCTTATTTCTATCATTGGTACCAACCATCTTGTAGTGGCGTGTATCTGTTTAACGCTTATTCTTTTAGTGGGCTATGGACCTTCGTGAGTGCTGCCCTATTTGTGCAAATTCCATTTAATCTGCGTTAAAAAATACGTTTTTATAAAAGCGACTATTGTTATGTGAATTTTTGTTACATTTTTACAACTAATTTTAATTTGTATAATCGATGTGTTCGTGTTACTAAAATCCTTAAATAAGAAAGTAATTATAAAGATGCTCAAAATGTTTCTTGACAATTAAGAAAAATATAACGAAGACAGTTGATGAGATATCTTGATCAGATTGTTTTTGTTTTAATCATACTTTATTATAGTTTTTTTTGAAACAATCGCATTTGCTATTTCATATATTTTGTTACTAGAAGGACAACTGATAAGTGGACTCTTATTAAATGGCTACTCGTCAGAAAATGGCACAACGGGTGCCATGTCTTTTACACTAAATCGGATATACAGATTGACTACCACTACACAACTAAGCATGGAAAAGATCGATATTTTATGAAAACAAAGTTAGTGTTTCATAACTGGAAAGGCGTGCAACGAAGACCAGCTGACGAAGACATGTAGTACCGTATTGATGTGATTCCTGAAACAAAGGATGTCCATACATACGTGTATTACATGTGTTAAGCACTTTAATACACATCAATTAAAAGTAAACAAATGTAGTGTATATACCAAAACGGACTTCTTAATACACCTTTTTAAATCATAAGTCAACTTTATGGACACTACTATAAGATGCAAATAATACTTAACTTGCATTGACCAACATGGACTCTGCGCACTAATCAATTATGTTCAATAACTTTAATTAGCGGACGAAGACATGTTTTTTTCTTAAAACATGATTATAGTCACACTCATTAACATGAGCACAAAAAATTACATCAAAATCGTAATCTGATGAATATTCTAATACTTGAAGGGGGTATAAAAGAAAATCAATTAAAATCCCTTGAAGAAAAATTAAAAGAATTTTTTTTCATTCTGTAATATTTTAAAATGTATTATTCATGGCCTAATCGATAAATTGGCATTGCCAATGCTGGATTTTATTCATACACACACAGATCGCGTCTATTTCAGAATTTTCAAAATCTTTATTAAAAATATATCATTTTCTTTTTAAACAACAGATTAATCCTGGAGAATATGTTAATTTTCATTGATTTATTTTATTTTTTCAGGGCAGTTTTCGTTTTTTAGGTAAATCTGTAAACGCATTTTCTAAAGATGTTTTATAGAGTTTGCTCGCCTGTAATCATTACAATTAGCGACCTACATTATTTTAAAGGAAATGGCGTTAAGGCACTTGTCAAGAACAGTGTTGCGAAATTTGCTTTAGGAATTAAATTTCTGATATATATACATACATATATATATAAATATATATATATATATATATATATATATATGAATATATATACATATATATATATATATGTGTGTATATTTTAAGGATTTATAAATATCTGTTCTAAGCAAATCAGCAAGTGTCCATGTCACATGAAAGAGGGTATGCATCGTAAACATAGAACTTCGCTCAGAATCGAAACTTACGACAACCTTACATGCTTTTATCTTATATCTCATATCAGACAATACATTTTAATGTATATAGATCATATATATGTAGGTATACTCAAAATCATTTTTTATCGACTAATTTTTAACAATTGCCCAATTTTATTTTATTTTTTCATTATTTCCTATTTCCAGTAGTAATGATCATCGCTTCGTTATACATTTGGGAAATCAAACTAATAGTCGAGCTGTTAAACATTCGTTTGATTACTTAAAATCTATTCATTAGAAAATTAGTTTACACCAAGAAGATAAAGTATATCTATATTTATTATTATTAATCTTGCTGTAATAAATAAGTAAGTTTAAATAGTGTGTCTCTTGCTTTGTTTATTACAGCATCATTTAGCTGACAAATATGTTCAAGATGGAAGAAAAAGGTAAACGTTGTTCGATTTCCCAAGGACCTGCTATCTATTCGTTCTCGGCCTTTTGGCTAAGATCAAAGTGTAGTATCTGTTCCGATGGATACTGCACCCCATAGACTGGTATTGTATTGGCCTTCGGGGCTTGATTTACGCCGGTCTATGGGTCTGTCCTGTGTAGTTCTAGGAGGTCCACCCTCCCAGGCTTCGCCTCCCCTCTTTAGGGAGGAGTAAGTTTATTGCTTACTGCCTGAGGCGCCCCTACCGGGGAATGCCGACGAGGCTTCCCAGGCAATTTTTAAACCCCACTTTCCCGACCCGACCGTGGGTCACATCTTACTTGTGGGAGTAAGATAAAAACTGGCCTTGTGCCTAACTCCTGGAGAGGAGTAAATCAATACTCTGATATATGTTATTATGTAAGACATAAGCTAAATATTAAAATACTTTACTACCAAAACACTCTATTACTGCCAAACACCACCGACACAAAGCAATACTGTCGTCTTTTAAACCGATCTATTGCTACGCCAACTGGAAATACATAAAACGAATGTGTTCTTTCTTTCTTTTTTCAATCTGACAACCTAATCCTATTTTCTTTTTTCTCGTAAAAAAGTCCTATTTAGATCGCTTGTCATTAAAATAGGCTCGAGCCGAGCACGTAATTCTCTGATTGACCGTGTGCAATTCACCAAAACAAGATTAAGCGTTTGAAGTTTTGTAATATATTTGAAAGATACAAAAACAGTATAAAGCAGAGACATTTCCTTTAAACGTTTTTCTTTCTTAATCGCCGTTCAGTTATTTTAGCCGATGTATTCATTTAGTTAAGCAGTTTTGTCTTCTTTTTTATTTCTTTTTCTTTTCATGCTTCTCCTTTTTTTCTTTTTGCGTCTTCTTTTTACTTCTTCTATTTACTTCTTTTTCTTTTTTCTTCTTTCTTCTTCTTATTTTTACATCTTCTGTTTACTTCTTTTTTTCTCTCTTCTTCTTTTTACCTATTCTTCTCTGTTATTATACAAACACAGTTCTTTGATTTTAGATCATTATGTAATATCTTGTGAACAAAAACCGAACATACAATGCACAACACTGTTGAATGTCATGTTTCGGAGTTTTTTAAGCTAAGGATTGCAAATTTGTAATAAATAGATTAGTGTGCCTACACAATGTTGCGCTTGGTGTAAACGTCGATAACTGATGTGTATTAGTTGGACCGTTGAAATGTTCCAGTACAACTAAAAAAACACATCATATCGAACTCGGTAAACTAGACGGAATTTCGCATGTTCCTCTTCATTTTTCCTCTAGCATTCTCATTCGGATTTTAGGTTCAATACACTACAGGGGATAATCAATGCGAAATACATATAGTTTAATGCTTAATCCATATTTATTTGACAAAATAAGTAGAATCGACCCCCGTGTATTAATACATTTTAGTTTGAAATTAATTCCTTGTTCCCAAGTTCGACTCTACCCTTCTCAAATTCGACATATAATTATGAAATTCGAAAGTTTGTACCTGAAGAATGGCAGACATTTCATCTGCTTTAATATTGTGATATCGTACATCGCTCTCTCTCTCTTTATCTCACTCTCTCTTTCTCTCACTCTCTTTTACTCACTCTCTCTCTCTTTCTCTCGCTCTCTCTTTCTCTCGCTCTCTCTATCTCTGTTTCTCTCACTCTCTCTATCTCTGTTTCTCTCTCTCTTTCTCTTAATCCCTCTCTCTTTTTCTTACTCTCTCTCTCTTTCTGTCTTTCTCTCTCTCTCTCTTTCTCTAACCCTCTCTCTCTCTCTTATTTTTTCTCTCTCTCTCTAGCTCTCTTTCTTTATCTATCTGTTACTGTCAATATTGATGAATATTTGTAGGTGATTACTGGTCATAAAGAATCATTTTATTTGCTGTTTCTAATAAACTGTACTTCGTAATATTTTGTATATTCAGATAACCTTCAGATGAGAAATGCAATTTACTGTACCAGTCTAACCGTGCAAGACTTTCTATAGGGTCATTTACCTTATCCTAACATAATTGCGTTTCAGCGATAAAAATGATTGCGACAATATACATGCTTATAAGTCTCTAATTATAAACGTATCTCAAAATAAAGCTTTGGATGTATCGCAATCTTTACTACAGTTACAACATTTAGAAAGAAATTCTAAGAATCAGATGTTAAGTAACCTCGGAATATTCATGAAGAAATCTTCTTATTAAAATAAGTGAATAGTTATCTCGACAGATTTCGTTTTATTCGGGGATGTAACTATTTACGCTAAAAAGCTCAGCAGGCAAAGATTAAAATATTTCTCGGGGAAGTAAAATGACAAACTCATTCCTTTTCGTTTGTTTAACAATGAATAACACAACTTTTTAAGTGATTGTAAACTATTAATATTTATTTGATGGACAATCTTATTCGATGTTGAATGCTTATAGATTGATGTGAAATCTTATTTGAAATCGGATTAGTCCTTCCGCTGACCAGTCTGATTTGCTAGCCCAGACTCTTGTTAAGTGTCTTCATTTGATCGGCAACGTTTTAGCCTCTATCATATCTAAAGCATCAACTACACGTATGCAACGTGGCCAATTATTTATTTACCAAGGAGGCCCGACAGAAGTTTGAAGCGTTACATAGTCCAAATAAACTTATTCAAGAGATTCCAAATATAAATGTACGTAATGTATTTTAGCTAGTTTTATGTTACTATTTTTCTAATGATTATGTGTCAGATATCCATGATATTATTTGATTAATTTAGTTCTAGCCTATTAAGATGGCACATATTAAATGATAATTTGCAATCTGTTTTTATTTAGAATCTTTCGCCAATAACAATATACATTGTACAGGAATTCTTTAAGCAAATGAGAAAACTGATAATGTAATCTTCCACTTGAAATATATTGGAAATTATAGAGCATACAATGACCATATAATGGTGATGTCCTGCAAACTACCCTGTATGCCAATAATTCGTTACATCACCATGAATAGCAGCATCACAATAAGTCGACCAAGTCACCAATTCATGATCATCTACCGTCAAATTATTCAGCAGAAGGAACATTATTTCTCTAAAATTAAATATTCGTTCTATAAGATAAAAATACGGTATTTGAAAACTATTTTTGATTATCTAAATATTTACTGAGAACTTCAAGTTAGTGAGCTTGTAATAATTTTCGTGTTTAATTAATTATTGCTAATTAGCTTCTTTACCAAAGTTATAACAAGTTATAATTCATATTCAATGTCTTATTTTTATGATTATCCTAACAATAATATTCCTAGCTCCGGTGCAAATATGTTCAGAAACAACTAGTCAATATAAAAATAAGCAGTTGTTGACTTCCACGATTCCAACCAACACACGCTAATTATAATACAAGACATATACATCTAATTGCCTCCCACCACCAACGGCTAATATTGCTACCCATCGCAGAAGGCGAATAGTTATTTTCGCCACAGCTTACAAGCAACATATCTATTCCGCTCCGACTTGAAACATATCGGATCTAAATAGATATCTATAACCTATCGACACACTGATTAACCAGGGAACTTTGATATATACTGACATCTAACTGACAGACTGCGAAACGGATAATTCTAACACCAAACTACTGCACAGACTATATAAACTGGGCGTTACCAATTGCCGTCTGAATACAAGAATCTAAACAAACCCATGTGTATTCCTTAACAATTTGAGTATTAATCTGTTTTAACCATTCATTTCCAATATAACAGCTGTTTTTATTTTGATGTGTTTTTGAACAGTATCCACCCTGCCTCTACGCTCTCATCTCAACATAATGCTCTTTAACATTTGTATTTATTTTGTTTTATTTTATGTAAAAATTATGTTGCCGATAATATTTACAATTACAGTGTCGGTTTTTCCCTATCCTCTGATGAAAAGCGTTCATCTTTGAAACCCCTATGGATTAAGGATATTAAGCTCCTTGCTCTAAACTTTTGATGTTTAATAAATATTGTATCTTTACAATTTGTTATCCTCATCTTTCATCTCTAGTAATATATATTTTAATATATATATATATATATATATATATATATATATATATATATGTATTGCTATTTCATGTATCCACATAACATTTTATTTTGATGTGTTTATAAGAAAATATAATTTTGTATGTATCAATTTTTTCCTTTTCTTTCTTTTCCTTCCTATTATTGTCATGTTTACAGCACATTTCAACACATTACTTCTAACTTACTCATATTCACACATTCCTGACATAGCCAGCTGGTACATACTCCTACTCTCCAAAAATGTAACCCTCAACAACAACAAACTCTCTCTTCCCCCCCTATCCATATCACCCTTTCAACTAATTATTTCACACGCTTAATCACCCACACCGCTGACTTTTAAATTATCTTGATTACTCTAAATCTGTTTCTAAAACTATGACAAACCGACATACAAAGACACGGAGTTCCCT
>OY744523.1:44531099-44548599 GCA_963556195.1 Sepiola atlantica
GCTGGCTTTTCTACTCCCACTCTCATCTCTAATCAGGTATTTTAGCCTGAAAATTCCCCCCGGAGATGAAACACCGGAGCCTCAGTGTAGCTAAATTGCCATATATATATTTTCATAGCTAACTATATATATACATATGTGTGTATATATGTATACATGTATACAGTAAGCATATAAACAATTGTGCGCCCATTATGTAAAGATGAATTGACATAAGATAGAACAAACAGACTTCGCCGTTACTGCGAAAAATACGCTCAATTTTCGTATTAGGTCATTTGAATATTATTACATTTTATTTATATAATTGAAGTATTTACAAAAACATGTATCCTAATATTTCATGTAAATCATGTAACGCTATGGATTCCATTTTATTTTTATAATTTTAATAGTTTTTACATAGCTGCATATTAGATATTTAACGATAAGATATATTGATTTTTCCTCAGATTTACGCAAGAAAATACTATTTCAGGTCGTTATTCATATTTTAACGTAGTAATACGAAGCAGAATTTGTGTAGAGCTTAACTCAATTTCTATATTATTACCGTATTAGGAAAGACCACTGATACACGACGTATTGTAATTAAATGGAAAACACTTTCTCTTCTTTGACAATCATAGAATCATTATTTCTCAAGGAACTCTTCGTTATTTTTTTATTTTTTCCGATCCACTTTGTTAGACACATCGTTAAAAATGTTGTTAAAGAATGCAATGTATGTATGTTTATAATGATTTCATAAACATTTTTCATCACTGGGCTAATGGGCCTCATTATGTTATATTTCTCTAGTAAACACATGGAAGACACACAGTATTTGCTGTTGTATGTTTTCTATGGTTGACAAGCTGCGAGTAATTGGATTTTTGGAGGCAATGACTACATCCTATTCTTCTGGTCATTGTTATTGCTTTTATATTGTTCGTGCAAAAATATGTTTTACTAACACATTTTGCCTATTTTAATATCATTTTGACATCCGAGCACGATTAAAATGTAAATAGCATAACTCACACGAATTAAAAAATATTCCTAAATAACGTTTTTATTAACACACGTGAAATCATATATATATATATATATATATATATATATATATATATATATATGTATATATATATATATATATATATATATATATATATATATTACCAGCAAACCAAAATCACAGAGTATATCCCCTCCCTTTCTCTTTCCCAACCCCTCCACTTCTTCACTCACAGCCATCCACATTATTTCCGTTCACCCCCAGCCCTCAACTTTCTCACTCAGAACTATCCTCATTAATTTCATTCCATGCTACTGACTTCACAAAGCCCGGACCTCGGTCCTGCGCACCCAGTAGTGGCTACTACATTTTCTCATCAACCCATCATGTCAACCGAATATACTCACGTACTTGCATAATATTTTTCTTAAAATTTACATCCTGAGGAAGTCTTACAAATAAAGACGAAACGTTGATGAATATATAAAAAACATCCTTTTAGGTTTTTCATTTTTCATTTCCCATATATATAAAGTTCTCTTGCTGAACCATAAAAGTTGAAAGTCATATAATTTAAGCTGATCAATATACCTTTATGCCGAGTCAATTTCGATTTGTTAATGGTTGTACTATGTACTTTGCAATATATTGATGTCATTATCTGCTACTTCCTTGAAAATAATTAGTCCTACTAATTAATAACCTGACACATTTTCAATAATAATTTTGAAATAAACATCAACTTACATTACTGATAGACGTTGAATTTCCGTTCGATTCAAGATTTGTCTCCAAACATCTTTTCTCGATATAGCAAGAGCCCGTTCTGTTGACATCGTTTTTTATATTGTTCTCTTTAATGTTTTACCTTTTATTATTGGGGTGTAAAAGAAGGGGCAGCCGGGCATTTAAAACAGTACTAATTAATATCATATACGTTATTGGGAGTTTAAAAATTCAAGTAGAAAACTGGGGAGTTTTAAAATGTTCAAAATTAAAAAAAAACGTATAAATCGGTACTGAAACGCGAAATTAAAATAAATTAATGTGTACGTTTTATTATAAAACATATTTGCATTCTTGCTTCTCCTATCTGTCAGGTAGATTGTGGTGTGACTTGACAGATATATTTTTACAAATAGATCCACATGTTTTTTTTTATTATAGAGCAAACTATGTGAATTTATCAAACTTGTTACCTTGATTTTCTTTCATATATACTTAAGCATACAAAATTAATGGTAAAAATAACCTTATTTCTATGATTTAGTTATGCTTTAAAATTAACAACACACTTTCTCTCACCCCTTTACAATTATATAGTGTGAACCTCTTTATCTCTTTGTGAACACTTTGTGAGTGACATTCCCATTCATTCTTTTTACGTAGTATGTTTGTACACACTCAAACATGTATTACAATTGATATATAACTGCGTCAATATATGTATAAGTCAAATAATGTCTTATGTTTATTATACAAAACGAATTTCTTGCCGTAGTTAATTCACTTTAGAAAAAGAAACGGGAACAAATAGTGGTTATTCTTGTGACCAAAGGAGTCACAGTTTGTCTACTTTTCTTTACAATTTTTATATATATATATATATATATATATATATATATATATATATATATATATATATATATATATATATATATATACTAACCTTTCTGGTACCTAAGGTACTTAAGCTTTATTTTTTATTAATTTATTTTTTAATGCAACTTTAATTCCTATATAATTTTATTGCTAGCTACCATATTGCAGAATCGTTCTTTGGTGTAGTGTTTAGATAGTATTATTAATATTTTTTAACATTATTATTATTGTTATAATTAATGTTATTTGATATGCAAATTATCATATCATACGGTTGTCTTAAGGGTAATATATTATTATTATTATTATTTTATTATTATTATTATTATTATTATTTTTATTTATGTATATATTAGTTAAATTTTAAGCTGAATTATTTCGAAACTTGATTATTGGGGAAATGGTAGTTTAATCAGTACCATTGGAGAGCCATGCATATTATAACTGTCCGGTTGTTAAATCTGCGAAACAGTTACATGGTAAACAGCTGATGATCCCCGTGTTAATATTCGACGCTTAAGGTCTCCTGTTTTTGTTTCACTGTTAGATACTTAACCCCCCCCCCTTTTTATTTTTTTTATTTACTTATTCTTTCATTTATTAATTTTCCAACGAATGTAAAGCCTGCAATATCTTGTATTTCGTTAGTTTCTCTGGGAATTTAAACTGCATTTTACTTTTTATTTTTATTCTTTTCATTTATTTATTCATTTATTTTTTAAAATGATTACAAGGTTGTTTAGACTATATATATATATATATATATATATATATATATATATATATATATATATATATATATATATATATATTTGTATTTAAATATTCGTAAATCGATTTTTGAGACGTATCTAACTGCAATGATACATGTTGCGCAATTATGTAAATTGTTAATTACTAACACGGAAACCAACCCATGAATATTAAACAAGAAGAAGCTATTAAACAGATCACGGAAATCTACCCATGAATACTAAACAAGTAGAAGCTATTAAACAGATCCATAACACCGTATATCATCCAAAGATAATAAACCCTGCTATCCGAAATATATCAGATGAATGTAGTGAGATACATACTACAATGAAACATCGCATGCTCCATATGTTTTTAAATAAGGATTAATAATTTGTATCATATATATTGGTTTGACTATCGTTCTGATTGTAGGCCTCACAACGTTACGGTTGATGTAGCCTCTCTAAGCAACTCGTTCCCAACGTGTAGCAGTCTTAAATAAGGGTTACTCGTAGGCTTAGTATCGTTCGTACTGAGGACTGTCATTTCAAGAGTTGTGATAATTATATCCAATATGAACACTGTAGTCGGAATACTAAAAGAAATACAAATAATTCTTAATGTTGTGTGCCACTCTTTTTCCTATTTAGCGTTTAACCTTTTCCTAGTTCACCTACTTTCATTTACCTTGTTTTCTGTTTATATCTACTTTAATCTGTTCTAATGATTGTATATACAGTTTGATAACAAGGCAACACATGTAAATATATTTGGTAAATTGCATAAAAGAACTGATGAAAAGTGTTCACTGTAAATCCGTTAATGCTGTGGAAAACTACTCTCCCTATTTACAACAAAATCCAAGAATAAAAAATGCCGTCATTTCTTTAAGAAAGGTGACGTATTTTCAGTGGCCTAAATATTCTCGTTATCTAAAATGAGATTAGGAGGGCAACTGGTTTTACTTTTGTAGGTATTTTGTTTGAGTCGTCAGTGAACTTCTTTGGGAAAATAAATCTGCTTTTTATGTAATAAAATGACCAGAACACCAATTTAAGCCAAAGAAATGGAATCGCACCAAGGTAATTTGAGAGAAACCAGCATTTCTTTTTCTTTCGGTTCAGACGTGACAGTGGAAGCATTTGGCAGTAAGGGGCACGCAAAAAGCGACGGTGGTGGTCGTATCCGTGCTGGAACGTGAAATTATGCCGGTCTTGGAACAGAGTGAATAAGGCAATCACACGGTCTAACTAGTGAACACATGAGTGGACGTCAGACAGAAAGAAAACAGTAAAAATAGATTTATCTACCGTGTAGTTACTGGAGAACAGCCATTACCCACACACACCCACACACACACACACACATATATATATATACATATATATATAATATATATGTATATACATATATATATAATATATATATATACATATATATATATAATATACATACATATCTATTAATAATGGAGTTAATGTATCTGTCTGTCTGTCTGTCTGTCTGTCTGAAGCCGAAACTCCAGTATGACTATTTTACTGAAATTAATCTTTTTGAAATTCTTTATATACTGTCACTAAAAGTCGCTTAGACACCAGATGGGTTTTGCTATTAACATAACTCATTCTTTAAAACCTTCAATTAAATTAATATTTACAAATATACACTTATAACTGCTGTTATCAAATTTACATATGTATTTACAATATTTTCCGATGAGGTTATATTAATAAACATTATTCATACAATTAATTACAGTCATTTTCATCATAATCGGCGTGTTTTCTAAACCATTTCAACGCGAGTACTGTTAAAATTGCAAAGTCATTGGGTGTTTAATAAGTGGATCCTCCCTCCCTCCGGTAATTAAATATGGCGATCTGATTAAGCAGCCGTGTGGCTTTTTAATCAGTAGTGTCCTTCCTCCCTCCGGTAATTATATATGGCGATCTGATTAAGCAGACGAGTGGCTTTTAAATCAGTAGTGTCCTCCCTCCCTCCGGTAATTATATATGGCGATCTGATTAAGCAGCCGATTGGCTTTTTAATCCATAGTGTCCTCCCTCCCTCCGGTAATTAAATATGGTGATCTGATTAAGCAGCCGATTGGCGTTTTAATCCATAGTGTCCTCCCTCCCTCCGGTAATTAAATATTGCGATCTGATTAAGCAGCCGATTGGCTTTTTAATCAGTAGTGTCCTCCCTCCCTCCGGTAATTATATATGGCGATCTGATTAAGCAGCCGATTGGCTTTTTAATCCATAGTGTCCTCCCTCCCTCCGGTAATTAAATATAGTGATCTGATTAAGCAGCCGATTGGCTTTTTAATCCATAGTGTCCTCCCTCCCTCCGGTAATTAAATATTGCGATCTGATTAAGCAGCCGATTGGCTTTTTAATCAGTAGTGTCCTCCCTCCCTCCGGTAATTAAATATGGCGATCTGATTAAGCAGGCGATTGGCTGTTTAATCAGAAGTGCCCTCCCTCCCTCCGGTAATTAAATATGGCGATCTGATTAAGCAGGCGATTGGCTGTTTAATCAGTGGTTTCCTCCCTCCCTCCGGTAATTAAATATGTCGATCTGATAAGCAGCCGATTGGCTGTTTAATCAGTAGTCCCCTCCCTCCCTCCGGTAATTAAATATGGCGATCTGATTAAGCAGCCCATTGGCTGTTTAATCAGTAGTGCCCTCCCTCCCTCCGGTAATTAATATGGCGATCTGATTAAGTAGCCGATTGGCTGTTTAATCAGTGGTGCCCTCCCTCCCTCCGGTAATTAAATATGGCGATCTGATTAAGCAGCCTAATGGCTGTTTAATCAGTAGTGCCCTCCCCCCTCCGGTAATTACATATGGCGATCTGATTAAGCAGCCGATTGGCTGTTTAATCAGTGGTGTCCTCCCTCCCTCCGGTAATTAAATATGGCGATCTGATTAAGCAGCCGATTGGCTTTTTAATCAGTGGTGTCCTTCCTCCCTCCGGTAATTAAATATGGCGATCTGATTAAGCAGCCGATTGGCTGTTTAATCAGTAGTGTCCTCCCTCTCTCCGGTAATTAAATATGGCGATCTGATTAAGCAGACGATTGGCTGTTGAATCAGTATGCCCTCCCTCCCTCCGGTAATTAAATATGGCGATCTGATTTAGCAGCCGACGTTAATCTGGCACGTTAAACATGTAAACAACAATGCTGGCAAACACCGTGCTCAGTTTTCCATTTTTAAAACCGTCCTAAGTTTGTTTATTCTTAGCCATTATGTTTTAAAACACAAATTTATTAAATCAAATTGTTTAATTAAAATAATAATTGATTTAAAAATTACTATATAAAAACGCGCGTGCGAAAGAACACACCCACACACAGTCTAGGTAAACTTTTTCTTTCTGAGAGTTAAAATTGTTTCCCTGTTTACTGTATTTGATTTCTTAATACTTTCATATCCAATATTATCATTTTTTCACGACCTCAACAGAATTTATGATTCCATGTTTTATTTATTAAAAAAAAGATGTGATTTTTTTTCATTTAATGTCAACAAAATAAACTAACACATTGTACTGGAAAACTATACAACTGATTGTAGAATCAAATTGTTTAATTAAAAAAAGGTACACGCACACGCACACACACACGCACACACGCGCACGCGTTCACTGTATTTGATTTTTTGGTGCCTTTTCATTTTAGGAGCCACGCTAACTTTGACCCCGTCGTTACAGTTAGGGTTAGGTTTGTTTTTTTCTCCTTTTTAATTCAAAATATTTACATGTATAGGAGGGGGGAAGACAAAAAAATTGGGGGAAGGCGGTCAAAAAAATTTTTTTTTTCTTCTAAACTAAAAAATAGTCTAATGACTGGTAATATAAAAAAATTGAGGGGGGTACAAAAAAAAATTACTTTCTTTTTAAACTACAAGTCTTTCTATTTATAGTCGAGGGTACAACAAAAATCGGGGTGGGGTCGAATTTTTTTTTTCTTTATTTTCAACTAAAAATATTCTTGGTCATAAACACAGAAAATCAATGTCTAACCACCACAGAAATATCACTGGGGCTCCATTGGCTTACGCGTGAGCCTTCATTTCTGATGCGGCAGCCTAGCAAAAATATGCGACCGAAGGGAGCATATATTTGCTAGTATATATAATATACATACACATATATAATATACATATATATATATAATATACATATATATAATATACATATATATATAATATACATATATATATATAATATACATATATATATATATATAATATACATATATATATATAATATACATATATATATATAATATACATATATATATAATATACACATATCTATTAATAATGGAGTTTATGTATCTGTCTGTCTGTCTGTCTGAAGCCGAAACTCCAGTATGACTATTTTACTGAAATTAATCTTTTTGAAATTCTTTATATACTGTCGCTAAAAGTCGCTTAGACACCAGATGGGTTTTGCCATTAACATAAGTCATTCCTTTAAACCTTCAATTAAATTCATATTTACAAATATACACTTATAACTGCTATTATCAAATTTACATATGTATTTACAATATTTTCCGATAAGGTTATATTAATAAACATTATTCATACAATTAATTAGAGACATTTTCATCATAACCTGCGTGTTTTCTAAACCATTTAAACTCGATTACTGTTAAAATTGCAAAGTCATTGGGTGTTTAATAAGCTGTGTCTTCCCTCCCTCCGGTAATTAAATATGGCGATCTGATTAAGCAGCTGAGTGGCTTTTTAATCAGTAATGTCCTCCCTCCCTCCGGTAATTATATATAGCGATCTGATTAAGCAGACGAGTGGCTTTTTAATCAGTAGTGTCCTCCCTCCCTCCGGTAATTATATATGGCGATCTGATTAAGCAGCCGATTGGCTTTTTAATCAGTAGTGTCCTCCCTCCCTCCGGTAATTATATATGGCGATCTGATTAAGCAGCCGATTGGCTTTTTAATCAGTAATGTCCTCCCTCCCTCCGGTAATTAAATATGGCGATCTGATTAAGCAGCTAGGTGGCTTTTTAATCAGTAATGTCCTCCCTCCCTCCGGTAATTATATATGACGATCTGATTAAGCAGACGAGTGGCTTTTTAATCAGTAGTGTCCTCCCTCCCTCCGGTAATTATATATGGCGATCTGATTAAGCAGCCGATTGGCTTTTTAATCAGTAGTGTCCTCCCTCCCTCCGGTAATTATATATAGCGATCTGATAAAGCAGCCGATTGGCTTTTTAATCAGTAGTGTCCTCCCTCCCTCCGGTAATTAAATATGGCGATCTGATTAAGCAGCTGAGTGGCTTTTTAATCAGTAATGTCCTCCCTCCCTCCGGTAATTATATATGGCGATCTGATTAAGCAGACGAGTGGCTTTTTAATCAGTAGTGATCTCCCTCCCTCCGGTAATTATATATGGCGATCTGATTAAGCAGCCGATTGGCTTTTTAATCAGTAGTGTCCTCCCTCCCTCCGGTAATTAAATATGGCGATCTGATTAAGCAGGCGATTGGCTTTTTAATCAGTACTGTCCTCCCTCCCTCCGGTAATTAAATATGACGATCTGATGAAGCAGGCGATTGGCTGTTTAATCAGTGGTGTCCTCCCTCCCTCCGGTAATTATATATGGCGATCTGATTTAGCAGCCGATTGGCTGTTTAATTAGTAGTGCCCTCCCTCCCTCCGGTAATTAAATATGGCGATCTGATTAAGCA
Organism: Sepiola atlantica; assembly: GCA_963556195.1. NCBI lineage: Eukaryota > Metazoa > Mollusca > Cephalopoda > Sepiida > Sepiolidae > Sepiola > Sepiola atlantica. The sequence goes on from OY744523.1 coordinate 44,540,165, forward strand.
GCCCATTGGCTGTTTAATCAGTGGTGTCCTCCTCCCTCCGGTAATTAAATATGGCGATCTGATTAAGCAGCCGATTGGCTGTGTAATCAGTGGTTCCCTCCCTCCCTCGGGTAATTAAATATGGCGATCTGATTAAGCAGCCTAATGGCTGTTTTATCAGTAGTGCCCTCCCTCCCTCCGGAAATTAAATATGGCGATCTGATTAAGCAGGCGATTGGCTGTTTAATCAGTGGTGTCCTCCCTCCCTCCGGTAATTAAATATGGCGATCTGATTAAGCAGCCCATTGGCTGTTTAATCAGTGGTGTCCTTCCTCCCTCCGGTAATTAAATATGGCGATCTGATTAAGCAGCCGATTGGCTGTTGAATCAGTATGCCCTCCCTCCCTCCGGTAATTAAATATGGCGATCTTATTAAGCAGACGACGTTAATCGTGCACGTTAAACATGTAAACAACAACGCTGGAAAACACCGTGCTCAGTTTTCCATTTTTAAAACCGTCCTAAGTTTGTTTATTCTTAGCCATTATGTTTTAAAACACAAATTTATTAAATCAAATTGTTTAATTAAAATAATAATTGATTTAAAAATTACTATATAAAAACGCGCGTGCGCACGCACACACCCACACACAGTTCAGGTAAACTTTTTCTTTTCGAGAATTAAAATTGTTTTCGTGTTTACTGTATTAGATTTCTTAATACTTTCATATCCAATATTATCATTTTTTCACGACCTCTACAGAATTTATGATTCCATGTTTTATTTATTAAAAAAAAAGACGTGATTTTTTTTCTTTAATGTCACCAAAATAAACTAACACATTGTACTGGAAAACTATACAACTGATTGTAGAATCAAATTGTTTAATTAAAAAAAGGTACACACACGCACACGCACACACGCGCGCGCGTTCACTGTATTTGATTTGTTGGTGCCTTTTCATTTTAGGACCCACGCTAACTTTGACCCCGTCGTTACAGTTAAGGTTAGGTTTGTTTTTTTTCCTTTTTAATTAAAAATATTTACATGTATAGGGGGGGGAGACAAAAAATTGGGGGAAGGCGGTCAAAAAAAATTTTTTTTTTTCTTAACTAAAAATATTTCAATGACTGGTAATATAAAAAAATTGAGGGGGGGTACAAAAAAAAATTTTCTTTCTTTTTAAACTACAAGTCTTTCTATTTATGGGCGAGGGTACAACAAAAATCGGGGTAGGGTCGAATTTTTTTTTTCTTTATTTTCAACTAAAAATATTCTTGGTCATAAACACAAAAAATCAATGTCTAACCACCACAGAAATATGACTGGGGCTCCATTGACTTACGCGTGAGCCTTCATTTCTGATGCGGCAGCCTAGCAAAAATATGCGACCGGAGGGAGCATATATTTGCTAGTATATATAATATACATATACACATATATATAATATACATATATATATAATATACATATATATATATATATATATAATATACATGTATATATATATATGATAAACATATATATATATATATGATATACATATATATATATAATATACATATATATAATATACATATATACATAATATACATATATATATGTATATAATTTACATATTTATATAATATACATATATATATAATATACATATATATATAATATACATATATATATAATATACATATATATATATATATATATGATAATTTTATTTACACAGACATGTACAAAATCTGCGACACTGGTATGTCGATGTTATCGATCAACAGATACTATAAACTGAGATCTCATCAGGCAGAGTAAGAATCCGATCTTTACCTCAGATTATATTTGGAGAGAATGAAATGGAGGGATAGAGAAAGAGGAGAAGAAGAAAAGAAATTTAACATTTCAAAAAATTGAGACCGTTAAAAAATTAAAATTAAAATTAAAAATTAAAAATCTAAAAAATCTAAAAACAAAAAACAAAAAATCTAAAATCTAAAATCTAAAATCTGAAACAAACAGGGCAAATAAATAAATAAATAAATAAATAAAAATATAAGGTGGAAAGAAGAACATATAATGAAGGGAGAGGTGGTGGGAATGTAGACACATAAAGGAAAAGAAGGAGAAAAAGAGGACGTCTGTTGCTTCAGATCGAGAGAGAAGGTGGGGGGGGGTAGACATGCACGAATCAAGTGTAAAAAAAACCGTCGAGTGAACTGTAATATTGTGTATATGTGTGTATGTGTGCGTGCGGGCAAACCGGTCAGATGCGTGTGATTGTTGTGGTGGTGGGGCGGTGATCAAATGTGTCACCGATTCTGGATTTAAATTGCTTTTATAATTTGTTTAGAGTTTATTTGCTTACTATGAATAAATAAATATATTCGTTAATTATAACAGAGTTAGTAGTAGTAGTAGTAGTAGTAGTAATAATAATAATAATAATAATAATAATAATAATAATAATAATAATAATAATAATAATAATAATAATAATAATAATAATAGATACCCTTAATAATTGAGGTGAAATAATGAAAATAATAAATGAATGATAATAAAAATACTATAAAATATATAACTAAAGAATAACTTGAAAATGCCGGCGTTATGAATTATTATTAATAATAACAATAATAATAATAATAATAATAATAATAATAATAATAATAATAATAATAATAATAATAATAATAATAATAATAATAATAATTGTAATAATAATAAAAATAGTAATAATAATAACAACGACAACGATAATGGTAATCAATAATATTTAAGAATTTATAAAAATAATAGTTTAGGAAAGAAATAGAATAATTAAGAAATATAAGGAATCCTAGGAGGTACTGATTATCATAATAATATAACATAATAAGGTAATGTTTGCCGATATTATGATATGGGTTAATGGTTGCCATAATGCTGATTATATAAAAAAGTAATAATAGGTGTTTAACCGACAGCAGTAATCAGAGTGATAATACCAGTAATCTTAACAATAGTAATAATGATAGTGAAAAAATGATAGTGAAAAATTAATAATTAATAATAGAAGTAGTCATAATGGTGGCAATAATAGTAAAATGAAAACCGTAATAATAATAATAATAATAATAATAATAATAATAATAATAATAATAATAATAATAATAATAATAATAATAATAAAAAATGGCAGTGGAAGCAAAAGTGAGGTTACGGTAAAACATGGCAATATCAATATTATTAATAATAGTGATACTGTTAATTTCATTTCCGCAAATAACAATAACTATGATAGTAACATCAGACATGATGTCACCACTGACAACAATAATTATATTGATAAAAGTACAGAAATGAAAAATAAAAAAATAATAAAAATAATTTTTTTTTTAAATAAATAAATAAAACAATAAATAAATAAATAAATAAAAAATAGACATAGATCGGGTTCGCATTGCCTTTAGTATACGGTTCATAAGTTTCTTTATTTAAGTTGAATGTTACGTCTAAAAAAATTACTATTTTAATGTTAGATGTTATTTCTACTTTGAGATCTAATCTTTTCATTTCTCTAGGGATATTATTTTACTCTTTCACATTTTTGTCCATTTGAATAATGATTACTACCCTCTGGATATTTTTCACCTGGATTATTACCATTATTATATATATATATATATATATATATATATATATATATATATATATATATATATATATAATATACATATATATATATATATATAATATACATTTATATATATATAACATACATATATATATAATACGCATATATATATATATAATATACATATATATATAATACGCATATATATAATATACATATATATATATAACATACATATATATATAATACGCATATATATATAATATACATATACATATATATATAATATACATATATATATAATATACATATATATAATATACATATATAATATATATATATATATATATACATATATATGTATATATAATATACATATATATGTATATGTATATATAATATATATATATATATATATAATATACATATATATATATGTATATATAATATACATATATATAATATACATATATATGTATATATATAATATACATATATATGTATATATATAATATACATATATATATATATGTATATATAATATACATATATATATGTATATATAATATACATATATATATGTATATATAATACACATATATATATATAATATACATATATATATATATATATAATATACATATATATATATATAATATACATATATAATACACATATATATATATAATATACATATAATATACATATATATATATATAATATACATATATATATAATATACATATAATATACATATATATATATATATAAATATAACATACATACATATATAATATACATATATGTATAATACACATATATATATAATATACATAAAATACACACATATATATATATATAATTATAATATACATATATATATAATATATATATATAGTATACATATATATATATATATAATATACATATATATATATATAATATACATATATATATATAATATACATATATATATATATGTAACATACATATATCTATTAATAAAGGAGTTTATGTATCTGTCTGTCTGTCTGAAGCCGAAACTCCATCAAAGTTGTATAACTATTTACTAAGTCCCCTATCTTCATTATATACTATGAAAACACCGGCATAAACACTATGGGCATTTCTCAATTTACATAATCAATTGCTTTTAAACTTCTAATAAATTAGTATTCTCAAATATACACTCAGGATCGTTTCATTCAGATTTCATCATGTATTTACGTAATTTTGCTCGCTACTAATCTTACTTATAAATTATGATTAATGAATCAAATTGTTTAATTAAAATAATAATTGATTTAAAAAGTAATCAGTTACGTAGTGTTTTTATCTACGTCCAATTGATTAAACAGCGTGCGGAACGTAAATCTATTGAAACAATCTCCCTCCGTCAATTCAGTTAGGACGCAATACAAGCGCGTAATTTGTAAACAAACGCTGGCATTTACCGTGTTACTTTAACTTACGCTGTTAAGCTTTCATTCACAAACTGTTATTATTCCATTTTGTATTTATTTAAATAAAAGATGTGATTTTATTTCTTTTCTGTCAACAACAACAATAATATAACTGATTTTAGAAACATATTGTTTAATTAAAAAAGGTAATTAAAAACACACACACGCGCACACACACACATAAAAGAGTACGGATTTTTTACATTGTTTCATTTTATAAAGACTTTTTTTTATATACGAAAAATACTGTTCGCTGTATTTAGTTTTGTGCTAATTGTTGATTTTAACAATTTTATTGAATCAAATTGTTTAATTTAAATAAAAATCGATTTAAAAATTACTACTAAGACACACACCCACACACACAAACACACACACATTCTAACAAATTTAATTAGGTAAACTTTCTTTCCGAGACCTTTTACATAAGTAACCATGTTTATTATATTCGATTTTGTGGTGCTTTTACACTTTAGGACCCGCGCTAACTTTGACTCCATCGTTAGGGTTAGGGTCAGAGTCAAAGTGGGTGTTGGGGTTTGTGTTTGGATCATCGTGAAAGTCAGCATAGATCCTACAGTAAAAGAATACAGATTTTTTTTTGTTTTATTTTATGTACGCTTTTCTCCGATTCAAAAAATACTGTTTGCTGTATTCAGTTCTTTAAATTGTTGATTTTAACGATTTTACTGAATCAAATTGTTTAATTAAAATAAATATTGATTTAATAATTATTAAAAATATTTCTATTTATGGAGAAGGTTAATACAAAAATCGGGGTGGGTCGAAATTTCTTTTTTCATTATTTACATCTACAACTATGTTTGGTTATAAATAAAGAATATCAACGTATAACCACCTAAGAAATATGACTGAGGCTACATCAGTTTACACATTAGCGTTAATTTCTGACGCGGTAGCCTAGCAAAAATATGCGACCGGAGGGAGCATATATTTGCTAGTATATATAATATATATATATATATATATATATATATATATATATAATATACATATATATATATAATATAATATACATACATATATATACATATATATATATATATAATATACATATATAATATACATATATATATATAATATACATATATATATATAATATACATATATATATAATATACATATATATATATAATATACATATATATATAATATACATATATATAATATACATATATATAATATACATATATATATATAATATACATATATATAATATACATATATATATAATATACATATATATATATATATATAATATACATATATATATATAATATACATATATATATAATATACATATATATATAATATACATATATATATAATATACACATATATATATAATATACATATATATATATAATATACATATATATATATAATATACATATATATATAATATACATATATATATATAATATACATATATATATATAATATACATATATTTATATATATATAATATACAGATATATATATAATATACATATATATATAATATACATATATATATATATATATATATATATATATATATATATATATATATATAAATATACTATACATATATATAGGAGAAGCTCTTCATGCCAGACCTTGCCAATGCTTATATATATATATATATATATATATATATATATATATATATATATATATATATATATATATATATATATATATATATACCCTTTGTAAAATAGCAGGAAAAATCCGAACATAGTAATTCATCACTAAATATATTTCACTTTATATTGGTCAACCCCGAATTTTATTTCTCTTTGAACAAAAAACAAAGTCTTTACTTAAATGTAGATTCAAGCTGAGAGATTAATACTCTAAAAGAGTAAAGTTCAGAGATTGTCAGTAGATAGGTCTTTTTTAAGTGTATATCTCTGGTCCCTTTTGGGTTGCTGAATGAGGATGTCAGAGAAAAATACCGGCCCTCTAATGTTGTAGTTAAAATAGCATATATTCGAGAATAGGAGCAGGGAAGGTCAGTTGGTATTTGCCTTCTGGGCGTCACCGAGTGTCATGTTACAAGTTGAATAGTGTGAAATATAAACTATTAACGTAAATGTTTAAATTTGAATTTGTTATCGTTTAAATAATTGTGAGATATTTTATTTAAATGTATCTATATATCATATCAGAATATATTATATGAGAAATATAACCATATGTATTATAAAGTATTATTGCATATATCGTGCATAGACATGCTTAAGTTGTGACTTTATTTTCCAATCTTTGTTTACGACACTAACATTATATACATTTATTTAATCAATATATCAATGATATTGTAGTAAAGCATGTGGCCAAAAATATATGAGTTACATTATTTATTGTGTACTTTACGTTTATGAACCAGTCAACAAATGTCTTAAGAATGCAATTAAGGAACACTCTCTCATTAGACACACCTTGGAGAACCTACTGGATAAAACTGAAAGCCTAGTAGACACTGCCCGCGAATGTCTAAGGTTTATTTGTACAGGGGATTGTCAGGACTTTCTTGCATTAGGATATTTCCCCCGACAAGTAATCACTAACCCAATATTCAATATAGTATTGTATTCGATGTTCAAATCAGGTCCCCTTAGCACGGCTATACACTTGCTCATAGGAGAAATGGGGCACCTAATCTAAGTGCTGTTAACACAAGTAAGAGCACTTAGCTGCATACCCTATCACACAAGAATAATTTTGTCCTAGAGCCCGTGAAGATAATGTAGTATTAGAAGTTGACTGCGAATAAATTGTTTTTATATATAGTTTATTCGCAGTCAACTTCTATAACTACATAAGACTATTTTTGTTGAAATGCATAGTGTAAAAACATGTGCCAAAATGTACATCTAAATCTTTGAAATACTGAAACCTTTTTTCCCAGACAACAATCAAAATGATTTATTATCCTCAGCAAACCTTTTGAAACACACCATTTTTTATCTATCACATTGCTCCAACACTTAAGATATTCACTTAAAATATAATCACTCAACAACACGAAGTGTAATTACAAACATCACCAAAGGAGTTTAAAAGATTCAACACTCGCCACATATTCAGACTGGAAAACAAACTAACTTAACTAATTCCATCCTGAAGTTATCCTTGGAAATAGACTGAAGCAATATTCATTAGGGAAGACGACGTTGCCGTTTGTGAACCCTTTCTTCATTATTGGTGTCCGCGGTTAACTCTGCAAGGAGCATGTCGAGACTGAAACGATATATATATATATACATATATATATATATATATATATATATATATATATATATATATATATACAGAGAAAGACAGCGAGAGAGAGTTTAAAGAAGAGGGATAAACATGTACGAATCGCTAAATTTAC
>OY744523.1:44553599-44558599 GCA_963556195.1 Sepiola atlantica
GAGTATTCTTGCTGCATCTGAACTGGTGCAGCAAGCACTGCAAGCTTTAGATATATAATAGGCTTACGCCCTAGCTTCACTTGCTTTGTCCAGTGTATGGTATATGCGTTCCGGAGGGGCCATTAGAATATCCAACATAGTCCCTGCTACTTTAATCCATACTGATTGTCAGAAATAAGTTTGATAACGGATTACAGCTTTTAGCGTGAAGGGTGATACACTGATTGGGCAATAATTCTGAGGGTCAGGTCTATCTCCAGATGTATTTTAGACTGGTACCACAAAAGCAATTTTCCACCTATCAGGAAAGCAATATTCGGCAATACATTTGTTGTAGAGTTTTGTGAGTACAAGGGTTAGTTCTGCAGGGCATTATTTTATAACTATTTCTGCCCCACATTTTTGGAGGTAGCAATTGTTTTTTTTCATTATGTCCCAGACTGGAGATGGTGTGCTTGTCAGCTAATCGGTTGTTGCTTCAGTCCTCAATGGGGCATTTGAGAGAGTTATTTGTGGAGCCCAAAGTGGGGTTTAGGGTAAAACGCTTGGCAAGTAGTTCAGTCTTGTCAGTTGTCGTTTAAACCACATTATAGAGGTTGGATGACGGGGGGAATTGTTCATTTCCCATTATTCACTACACCATTGAAGATTTTCTAGAAATCGCGAGTACCTAGTTTGTGTGACTCGATGCGTTTTGCGGTTGCAACTGCACAGTTCAAGGTAAACCATTGCAGGGCTTTCTATAGAAGTGTTGCATAGGAACATGGGCTTCAATGCTAGCATTGCCCCATTCGGCTAACTTATTTCCGCACTTATCAGCAAGTAGATAAATCGTGTCACTCCATGCTGCGTTTCTGATGTGATCTCCGATTGATTTCCAATAACCCTGCATGTAGTGTCTCGTCGTCTTGAGCAACGGCTCATCAGCTTAGGGGCGAGATTTTAGGATGATATACATTATTACGTCATAGTCATTAGCGTTCCCGAGCGGGGTATGGCATTCGTCACACAAGCCTTGGGTAGTGAGGACATCAATAGATCGAGAAGTGTGGATTGCTGGTCCACACGATACACGAGGCGGTTCGGGAAAGGGACAGTCTCTGAGAATGATTTAGCTATATAAAAAAAAACTATACGTTGAGTTTCCAGCAGCGTTTTGTATATGCTGAGCAATTCAAGCCATATACATAAATATAACTAAATATATATATATATATATATATATATATATATATATATATATAAATTAACGCTCGATCTCAAACAAAGTTTTATTATTGTTACTGTTACTGTCTTCAAGATAAAAATCTTCGGTACATTATTAGGGAGCATAGCGTTCACCGAAGAGCATGTGATTGTATTATGTGAATCCCGGATCGATCATCTATGTACTCCTGAGAACGAAAAAAGTCATTTTTTAAGAAATAAATTACATAGCAATGCAGCAAACAAAAACCACAAACAATAACAACCCACATTGATTACAAAGATATCGCTCCCTAAGAAGAGCATCAGTTCTGTTTTATAATACCTATATCTATATAGAACTTTGTAGTTCGAGTACGTCTGTGTTATTGCACGTTTACGAAAACCTCGTCGATATTTGTAGATGAAGCCTTTTAACTATATATATATTCTTATATATTCTATTAGCTGGCCTATTTAAATAAATATATTTTATTTTGAGCAAAGGATTACAACGCTATATTTGTCGTACCAGATAACTATACTTTGTTTTATATATGACTTGCACACAGACATAGACAATGGCCCGAGGGCGGCCTGGCAATATATCGCTGTATATATTGTATAGACTATAGAACAAGGAGAACGCATTAATACTAACGGATATTTCAATCCTATATTTATAAACCAAAAATGTTAACAAAAATAAAAGGGATACGCCTGAAAACTACACAAAGGAGGTTCTAAAGAGAATCAAACAGAAATTATAAAAATAACAATTCGCGGGAATTAATACAATTACGGCCGAAGGCTGATGATGGCCGGTTGCCTTAAGATATAACGATGAAAATCCACTCAGTTGCAAAAAGCCTAATAGTAGACAGCTACAACGACGCAAGTACGCCCACTAAAAAGATGATGCAATCAGTAAGCTGGCTAAGATTAGGAATCGCTATTACTTCCTAACATAGATGACACATAAACGCAATACTTGTTGAGAACAAATGCAAATTTATATATACATATATATATATATATATATATTTATATATATATATATATATATATATATATATATATATATATATATACTATGAAACTAACAGTATACATTTAGAGAATAGAACCTATAGTGAAATAGTTTAAGCTCAATATACGAGGCATAGCAATTATACAGATAAAAGAAATAAGAGAGATAAATATGTACGAATAGCAAATATATGTCAACTTCGATTCTTCAATGCAATGGTGCACTCGGTAAAACATGTGTATTTTTCTTTCCTTAAGGCAAGGTTTTTGAAAGATTAACATCTTATCATCAGAGGAAGTACATAGATGGATTGGCAGTGGAAAAGCCAAAATTCAGAATTTGAAACAATACGAAGTAATGCAGAGTAAGAGTGTGCGTGTAAAAATATGGAGTTTGTTTAGTTGGTGAATGACCGTAGATAATATATATATATATATATATATATATATATATATATATATATATATATATATATATATATATTTACTTGTTGGCCATACTAATTTCTCTTTTCCATTCTACAAACTGAAGGCAATTAACCACATATGAACAAGATTTTTGTATATCTAATACATAAAATAGTGTTTTCCAGAGTTTACAACTTGTATCTAAAAAACTGACAAATCAGACTTTGCTCATGACAAAGAAAATACTTAATCGGCTCCAGCAGTGTTGTATAGACATTCTTAAATAATCACGTACAAATATGAATACACTAAAAGAAAAAACCCTTACACTTCCCTTTGGCTATGAGCGTTTCTTATTTGTATTCAACATATACATATTTACAAAACTAATTTTAACGTGATAGATCCCCGTGAATTCGTGTTAGACACACAGTTTTGACGTGGGACACAAATATACTGTACCTTATCTATATCATGTCTCATTTTACCAAGAAAGAGTAAAAAAAAACAGTATTCTTGAAATATCCTAAATCAGACATTTTTAATATTACATTCTGCCAGAGTTATTTTGGGGTGTAGTTTTAAAAGTTTATTTCATCTGAAAAAAAGTCTGTCACATATTAACATTCTTAAAGAGGAAAATAATAAAAAATACATTATGATGCTTATTATGATTGATTGAAAGGAGACAGATCGGTAAGGAAGTTCAAGCGTCCGTGTGATTGAACAAGAATGCCGCCAGCAGTCATTTAAATTTGAACGTTAACTATGTGTCTTTATCTTGTTTTAAATTTATTTTTTGATACTGGTTACTAAACGTGTTCAATTCATGAAAATATTAACATTGTAATAAGAGAAAAAACGCAACTCTAATGAATAGATGAACAAACGATTGCAAAAAAGAGATCTAACTTAAAATGCGGAATAAAAAAACAATTATCGAGTAAACAGTCGTGTGTGAGGGAGAACTATACAAATAAGAGAGAGAGAGAGAGAGAGAGAGAGAGGAATGGTATTGATAAAATAGAAAATTTAACAGGGGATATAGTCAAAATATTAACTGGTAAGAAGAAAGTGAGAGAAAGTAGTGTTGAGGGTCTTCACCCAATATATTATACATGTAAATCTGTTGGATAATGACCCTGTAAGGCCGGACGCATGTTGAGTGGATGTATGTGTGTGGAATCGTTTGGTTTGGCTTGCGCGGTTTAGTGCGGGTGAACCCGTACAACCGAGTTAAAAAATAAGGCTGTTCTCTGCGTCGGAGCTCACAAGCGTTGACAGGGCCACCACTTTGATGAGACCTAAGGTCAAAGGTCAATATACATCTGCACATTAGGGTTCTCTTACGTCACGGGCTTTTGTGTTTGAAAGTGAGATTTGTGAGTCTGATTTTTGCAAGCAAGCTGAACAGACGTGTTTCTCTATGTAGTCCGCAAATAAAAAGGAAGAATGTATTTAGCTAAAAGAATACAGACCAAATGAAATCGCTTCTTCCCCCCTCATTGAGTGGCTAAGGACATATATAGCAAGGAATTAACTACGATAAAGTAGTAAAATGATCTATCCTTCAACGTTAGTAAAAAATCTCCAAAAACGAATAAAAGTAATCACAATTTGAATCGCGTTATGAAAGTTTTCGTTGCAGACACTACGGACGGCGATGTTCACGGGCGTACAAAAGAGAAGAAAGAACTCAACCTCTAGACGGCATCGAGACGTCACCCCTCCACGACGAAGAAGAAAAAATACGAGTAAAGTAAGGACAATGTAACATATAGCCACGAAAGAAATAGAGAAATAACGAGCGTGAAACAGACAGCGAGAAAGAGAGAAAGAGGCCGGTAATTCAATAATTAGCTGTCATAAGATACACAACTTTAAGAATAGGGCGATGAAACAACTCATAATAGAGAGAAGTAGCAAGATAGTTACCAGCCAATCATAACAGAGTATCCTACGAATGATAGAGTCAATAGTTTTAAGGTTAGGAGAAGGGGGGGCCAACTGGAAAGGCAAGAAGGGTAAAACGTTTAAAAAAAAAGAAAATCATCAACGTAATTTTCTCATGCGTGCAGAGCCTGATTCTGTGTATAAAAATACATGTACTAAATTCAGTTTTCAATTCAACAGTTATTGAATTATACTTGATTAAATCAATTAATGATGTGCAAGACAAGATACTTTTAGACTGATAGAATTTCGAGATGAATAAAAAAATAGATGCCTTGAAACTACAGTCGCCTTTAAAACTGTTTACAACCGCTGCAAAAAGGTTCTAGAAAACGCGAAAGAGTCTTGTAATATGGCCCTCGTAAAGGTCGTGCCTATACTCAATTCATAAAAGTCAGAGTTGCTAAAAATACTATTTTTGTATG
>OY744523.1:44563599-44566099 GCA_963556195.1 Sepiola atlantica
CTAACCCCTTCTCAAAGGGTGAGACGGCAAAGCTTGTGAGGGTGCACCTCCTAGAACTGCACAGGACAAATATACACTTATGATAGCTACTTTTCAGATGTTTTATCTACCCATTCCAAAGCTTCGCCAAAGATCGCGCGCTTTTCAAATTGACATAATTAATGTGATTTAAAGCCTCTAATAAATCTATATTCGCAAATATACACTCATGATTGTTTTTTTTCAGTTGTCCAGATGTATTTAAAATATTTTCTTAGATAATAATATTAATGAAAATTATAAATACAATTAATTAAAAGCATGTTTTTTTAATCTGTATAATTGAGTTACGTAATTAAAATAGATTGTAATGGAATATGATTGAAAAGCCGTCGGCCATTCCCAAATTTGGTTACCCGATCTCTGATTATTCGAACGCACATAAAGTTCTATTTCAAGAAAGAGAGAGAAAGTAAGAGAGAGATAGAGAAGGAAAGAGGAAAGGAGAGACAAAGAAAGTATGAGAGACAGAAAGATGAAAAGAAGAAGAGAGAGAATAAATGAAACAACAAGCAAAAATATGCGACCAGAGCGTGTATATATTTGGTAGTATTTTTAAATATTTTTCTGGATTCGCCTTTTTTTTAACTGTTTCGTAATATTGTAGCGAGCCTCAATTTAACATGTCGCTTGACCTTTTCAAATGGAGGGGAGATAATAGAAAAATGAGACCTTAACAATCTTCAACTTATTTTTGTGTACTTTTTTCTAGTATATAGAAAAAGGAAGCTGACCCACTTATAACTTATCGTTATCGACAAATTAGCACGTGTATCGTACTTATATTGACCCTCCGTATTTCATAATCTCAATCAGCGTTAAGAGATCTTATAATTTCTGAAAGTATAGGTGAAAGAAAATTCTAAATCTACAAGGGTTACACTGTGTTATATGTTGCAGGAGTCAGTGCTCGCGATGATACATACTAATGTTCATTGTATCATGGATTACGAGAAATAAATAATCCGTAACAGTTAATGCACATCATGTTAACATAATGTAATGTTAGACTTGAAATATCCCTGGACTTTAATAGTTACAATTTTTTAAAATGTATTTCATATAAGTAATTATACACTTGTTATCACTTGTACCTACGTCAATCGAAATACATTGCCGTATCAAGTATATCATTAAATAAGTAGCATTAGTAATTGATATACCCCTTCATCGATACATCGATGCATCGTTATATGTAATATATTGTCTAATGTTTCACTAAAACGTGTTTTGCTTACGATAGTATTGCCATTTTACAAAGGGTAAACATAAAACAATAAATAAATATCCGTATTGCTCATAATACACAATTCAAATTATTCAGTTTATAGTTACTATTTCGATACATAATAACTACTATGTAAACTTAAGCACACATATATATATATATATATATATATATATATATATATATATATATATATATATATATATATATATATAGGTGCTTGCAAAAATGTCCGTCTCTTGTACGGACTATGCTTATTAAAAAGCACTTCTCATTAATTATTTAATTAGTTTCCGTGTAAACTTGTATTGTGTTTGAAAGATAAAAGCCTAAACTTAATCTCTAAACAAAAAAAACTGCATATTTACGTGTGAAAAATAAATTATAATTAAATATGTCATCACGGCGGCTAAAACACCTAAAAATTCATTGAATTTTAAACTTTGAAAAAATTACTTTTAGAAATCCCTTGAAAGATAAATATAAGTTGTTGGGGACTATTTCAAAGATAATCATCAAATTAAAGTCAGACTATACTGAATTAAGAAAAAAATTCCTACGTTTTACTAAACATTACCAAAATTATCCCACCCAAAAGTCAGAAATTAGTAAAATCCGGCATCAATTATCGGTAAACGACTTTGTTTACCGATTAACTATCGCTATGCAAAGTATATGGAAGACAAACATTTCATAATTTATCATTTTTAACTTTATATATAAAATGGTTTTGTAATAGTTTATAGAAGTTGAAAAATTATTATCCATTAATTTCGTTATTCTTTTTAAGGTTAAAAACAAATTTAAGTACCCTTATTTTGTTGTAATAAAAAAAGGAAATGCTCATTTGATTAAAATATTTGTGCTTACACGCAATTAAGATCTTATTTTATTTTTAACTAAAATGTTCATATTTAACTTTGTATTAGTTGTTAATGTAGTTATACTCTAACATTATTGATGACGCCTGTTTACCAATGTGTTTTCTTAGAATTTAAAATAACACATTTTTTAAATGTTAAACATTATTTTTACGTTACGAACTGCGTCAATGTTATCAATTTTTTCACATGATAAATCGAGTAACTAAAGTTTTAAACTTTAGTCACTCGATTTAGTCTTAACGTTCGTAACGATAAATTACATTGATTCTTTTTAAAATAAAGTGTATTTTTATTTAAAGTGTAAAAAAGTAAATTAAAGTCAATGACTACACAAACAATTTATTCATTG
>OY744523.1:44571099-44581099 GCA_963556195.1 Sepiola atlantica
TAGGGTGAAAGGTTCGAATCCTTCTGGATCAATAGTACAGATTCACTAAACAAGAAAAAAGAAGATCCATAGCGTTTTTTTAGAGTAACTGATGTTATCGGATAGATAAAAGTTACGAAAACAGAAAATAACCTAGCTTGCTAATGGATACGCAATACGTTTTCTGTTTCGGTTTCATATTGTAGAAGTTTATAGGACAATTAGAAATATATATATATATATATATATATATATATATATATATATATATATATATATACATGAACTTTGTGATCGAATATATTTACCCGCAAGAAAGGGTGTGTGTAGTGATAAACAACTTCTTTATTCGTCTTTTATACAGGGAAATGTTATGTGTAGATATTAACAGTACCAATACGTCTGAGACTTATGTCTTCGCGTGATTCCTCTTACCGTAAAAGAAAAAGTGAGAATGAAATCATCAACTTGATCATTCTATACAGATAATTGATTAATATAAAAGTGCTTTGGGGTTAACGATCTCAGCAATAAATTATTATGTTGTATCTGCCTCTATCTCTCCAGAACACTAGTCTAATAACAGTACACTAGCAACCACAAATATTATACCCGTGTATAATCCTAGTCTGTTTTAATGGTGGTTTGATTCGTTGATTCTCGCATTGGGTATATATTTATTCTTTATTTCGTCGACAATTATTAGAAACTCACTATTATGTTTGTTTTGCTCGGTAATACCTTAATATACGCCTATCATAAGTCTTTCTTAACATATTTTACGCAATTGTCATTTCTGATTTCATATTATTAAACGGGTTCAGTTTTGGGGGAAGATTATACGTTTGTGGAGTCATTTTTCATGCTAACATCAATATTGTCCCCGTCATGGGTAATAATGCAATGAAGAAGAAAGAAAAATACGCTTAGATCTATAATTGAGAACTACAGTTAGTATAGTAACCCTATGAATAAGTTTTATTTTTCAATCGAGCACGGACTTTAACAAGGAAATAATAAGGAAACATTATAAAATATACCAAGAAAGGAAGAATACTTAACTAATGCTACAAAGTGAGAAATCACTTAGTTGATAATGTAAGTTATAGTTGTTTTTCTGAATAAGCAATTGCATTCTCCTTATTTAGCTATCATTTAGAGATAATTGTTCTCCTTATTTAATAAATAGAGATATTTAAATAAAAATTACAATACGTTTTCCCTATTATTTCCGTATGCTATGGGAGCACCGTATCAACATGCGTTATTTGCGTCTATCTTGCTAAATGATTTTTTAAGCGTAGCAGAATCATGGCTAGACGAAAAGTAATAGTAGACAATTAAGAAGGAAAACACATCAATGATGATAATTATCGCCAACTAGTAATGCAGAATGACCCGTAAAGCTGTCAGTATGAGATTCATAATTAAACCCACATTTCTGTCTGTATTCCCACCATAGTTATTCTGCATATACTTTAGTACAACAATCAGGTACAAAATAAAGTAAAATAATATATATATATATATATATATATATATATATATATATATATATATATATATATATATATATATATATATATATATATATATATATAAGGAAATTGTAGTTTGCTTGAAGCATTGCTGGTAAATATAAGTGTAAGTTTGAGTGTGAGATAATGAGAGGTCCCGCTCTCGAAAATTTAAGTTTACCTTATTCCGGAACTTTTAATTGCCTGACAGTAACCACTTTTTATTTACTGTTCTGTTATTTAATCTGTTTTACGTTAAATATTAATAAATTGATTTGAGATTCCATTCTTATTTTCTCTTCTCATTGATTTTTGTTCATCTGTTCCACCTTCCGGTATCTATTTCACATTGATCCTGCCTCGGATTCCAAACTTACACTTTATATATATATATATATATATATATATATATATATATATATATATATATATATATATATATATACTTCAGTTAATGAGAAGAGCGAACACCAGTAAAATGATCTGTTGAATAGTCGAGGACAAGTAGCTAGCAGTCTTCTCTTACATGTATACGTATCATACATATTTTCTCTTTATTAGTGTTTCTCACAAATTCGTCACCACGATAACCATACTACGACGTTCATCATTTCGAAGAAGACATACACACACGCACCCTTATCTGAAACAAATCGTCGCCTTAAAAATCGGCTGTGATCCTTATATTTTCACAATCAGCAACAGTCAGCCACTTACGTAGATAGTTCTATCTAAAATATCCCGGACAAAATGCTATCCTCGTAAAAACAAGTTATGATATACCATTTGGCATATTTGATAATTATGGATTGCGTTATCAATTTAGTGAATGCACGTGTACACGACGTTATGTTTACAAAAAGTATGCTATCATTATAACCTGTTGGAGTTTGTATATTTATAACTTTCTCCGTCAGACGAATCAAACATTTGTAGAGAAATATCCTACTACACTTCATACGTGTAATACCACTTTTTAACACTGAATATCCGAAGCTCAAGGATAATTTAAGATATGTATGTACATATTTGCAGATACGATAGTCACTAAGTGTACACACAACGTTAATGAACAAGTGGTTATACCTAATCGTAGAGGTTAACACTTACGACATACTATCTGTTTCGAAATACAAATTAAATGTTTAGAGAATAGCAAATCAAGTTCAAATCTCCTAGAAAACTGTCATACACCCAATTATTAGTGAACTATTTTAATCTTGAAATATCAACAGTGAACGCAAAAGTAAGCCACTACCCGGTGTTTATAATGTTACATTATTAAGTTATATGGCTGATTATCCAAACGAAACGGAATGAGAGATAACTTAAAACGTTCTTATTTGAATGGCCATGCATATGACCTTTTCATACCAAGACACACTAAATCATATATTGACAAAGAAATCGAGAAATTGTTCTTTCTTTAAGTTTGTATACTGCAATTTCCGTTTGTCTATTCTTCGAAAAAATGGTAAAATATCGTTCTACATCTCTAATACTATATTTCGGATGTTTTGTAGATGGTTTTTAATAGTGCGTATTTTTTAGATTATTCAGAATAATGTTCCGATTTGGGAGGTGAGTCTAATACCCTCAGACTTCCTTCAAGTATATCCCGTCAACATTAATATTTCCGACTTCGACAATAGGTACTGGAACAAGGTCAGATATCATATCGGCCGAATCATAGTCAAAGTTATATCCCAGATTAGTATGTTAGTCAGAATAATACAAATAATACAATTCCTTCTCAGTCGAATGTACTAAACAATAACTTTATAAATTCGCTTACTTACGTGCTGAAGATCAACTCTAAACATGTATTTTATTTGCCTCATCTCGAGGAGGTAAAACACACATATGTAATTTTTTATGAAAGTGTTTCTGTAGAACGAACTAGATTCAAACCGCCCCACCCAGGTTCTCAGTCAGGGTCGTTAACTACTTAGTCATTTTGACATCCCCTCTAAGCATGTACATACATCACTCGTTCTGCTATTATTTACTGAAATATATAAGATGCAGATTAACATGGGATTCTCAGCAGGTAAATGCATTTATACTGAATACGTAATAAAATGTAAAATAAATGATATAAGTATTGTTTCATCTAGTGTATAAACTATTCAAACCACGACTCGTTCATTGGCTATCGCTTCACAACTTTATTATATTTATTGCTTGAAATTCTTGAAACGAAACAAATTAATGAAAAAACCCAGACAAACACGCATTTCTATTTTCCTTTTCTTTATCAATATAAAATATGACAAAACTAATCGTAAAAACAAAAAAACTACTCGACAAGAAGACATAACTAATAAATAAGTAAAATATAACAGAACACTTTCCTTCTCTCCGTTCTTATTTAATAATAATGATATTTAGAATATAATGTTGTGTCTATATTAAAGGTGAAATTATGTCATTACTTTCTTAATACAATCATATATAAATTACACGGAATTTTTACATTTTTATTTTTACTTACACCGTGTTGTGTTCGTTTTTTTAATTATTTCTTGAAAATAAAACTGAAAAAGTTGACGAAGTTATCGTCTGCCACACTGATCATAACTCTAACGACGGTGTCAAAGTTAGCGCAGGTCCTAATGTAACAAAGCACCCTCTATTTGTTAGCTACACTTGCTTTATTATGAGCCCCTCCCCCCTTCTAGATAAGAGTGAAATAATTTTGTAAATGGTAACTCGTGTACGATGGACACTGCGCATATCTACTAAAAAAGGTTGATATGCCATCCGTTCAAAAAAATAAAAATAAAAAAAATAATATTGGCCCTCTCTACAATCAAAAGAAAACGTAATTAAATAGACAATGCCCGTAAAAACGCCAAAATAAAAAAAAACAAAAAATAGTTTTAAGTTTAAAGCAACACAAAAAAGTACTTTTTAACCAGGTGAGTTGCATACAAAGATTCGGAAGGTCGTTGCTTTCGATGTAAGCATGACACATAAAATCACATACGCTATTGTATTAATATGTGTCTTCCCGGTTGTCCCCTCCCTACCTCTTTTCCCCTTCCCCTTAAAGTGTAAAAAAAAAATCTTAGCGGTTGGTTAGGATCGAACTATAAACCAGTTGGACCGAAGTCAAAAATACTACGTCGCTAAACGTTACGCAAGAGGGAAATACTTAAAAATGTTTTGAAAATAAAGCGACTTGACTGTTTTTTACAATCTAGGTGCAGCACGCATGCGCAGAGCTTTTGCCGGAAGCGTGACACACGAACACACACGCTATCGTATTAATATATAGATTAAGGTTAAGCCTCCCCTCCCTTGTTTTCATGAAATGTCAATGTTCATACGTTATTGATACCGCGAACCGGATACAGGTATGTAAACGTATATTATATGGATAAATGTAAAAAAATGCTCAACTCACATGATTATTGTGTAAATAATAGTGTTTAGATGTGTAAATAGTGGGAATAATCTAGGTATATGTAATTCTAGCTGTGCTTGTAATCCAACAGTAATTGTTGGCATGAATATAGTAGATACAGAAGATTGCATTCTATTCATTTTGATTCCAGTAAAAGTCAGCCCCAAAAGCATTACAGAATACATTATTAAATAGTTCGGTAATATATATCGTCTACTAAGTATATTTTAGTTTGAGTGTTTTCTTTTTAAATTCATCATTTTCAAATAAATAAGTTGACAACTTAATTTATTATGAATGAATACCAATATTTGAAGACATTAATTATTAAAATGTCAATGAATCAAAACCATACATACAATTATTATATATATATATATATATATATATATATATATATATATATATATATATATATATACAAACACACATATATATATATATATATATATATATACATGTGCGTGTATATATATATATTTATATACACACATATATATATACCCATATATATATATATGTGTATGGATATATATATATTTTTATACATATATACATATATATATACATATATATATATATATATATATATACATATATAAATATACATATATACATACATATATAAATATACATATATACATACATAACACAAACGATAGAATAAAATGAACTCAACCACACACCATCTTCTCTCTTTCATTCGGCCGTTACGATAAATATAAAACACTAACTCCAGTCTTCTTATTTAAATTTTAAAAAAAACAAACAAAACCCTAATTCTGAAGACGACCAGGAAAGTCAAAAGCGCTCGAAAAAATGGCCGAATTAAAAACTATCGGCGAAGTACTATACGGATTGCCACCTGAAATCAGAAAGATGGCTCGACGGTTTGAGAACCTCACGAGGAAAATATACAAACGCGGAAGTTCCGTGATGTTCAACAACGCTTGCTTATATATATATATATATATATATATATATATATATATATATATGAAGAAGAATGGAAAGGTATTAGAGAAGCAAAAGCTGGCTGATTTTATTCTGAAACTGATAGAAAGTAAAGGTTATTGTTTAGTTTAGGGTTAGTGTTTTCTATCACGTCTCTCTCTGTCTGCGCACCTTGTAACCCTCTGAGTATGCACATTCGTTACAAGTAAAACAAGAAGATATACAATGATATGTTTAAATAAAAGGGTGGCTCGTTTTCAGCATAGCTAAAATTGACAACATTACATAGTTTACATATTTTTTTAAAATGATTGCATGGTGCGTTTACATTGTTCCGTACGGCTCGTTCCTTACTTAACATCCGTTACTTGCTTTTCTATGTAATTATTAGCATGTGTAGTGCTCTACGGAGCTTTAATCTTTCGTTCCTCGTTGTGTAACTATCACATCTAAAAATTGAGGATAATTACGTACTGTCCCCCTACCAGGCCTTCTCAGGAATATCGCTCCTTTTTCGCCATTTTTCCTACCGAACTTCCTTTGAGCACGTTACCTACCATTGTGCCTTGTTTAATTTTTAGCAAGTAGAGTAATTTCTGCCCGCTTTCCCAAAAAGCGCGTTTCGTTGTATAATAATTATATATATTTCCTGTCGTTTTACATAGCTAGTATTAGTTGTGCCATAAGATTGAACTCTACGTATGATTATGTAAACCTCACTGTCATTAGTAAGGTCATCTTCTTAACCAATATCCAACAAAACGACATACTTTACGTAAATTCGGAAACTATCTATTGACTGTTAACAATGATTATTTAAACTCATTCTAAAATATACTGTTGAGTTTACCCTCCTGTAGACCAAGTCGTCTAACCACACTACGTTTCCACCATCATATACTTTATAAACGACTACTTGGGTCTGTCTGATAGCAACTCCACTCATCATATAAGAGGAACCTTCGCAGTGTGCATTTCTACGTGTCTGTCTGTAGTCAGTCACATTTTTGTACATTGAAGAGTTTGTCTCATTTCTATATCGAACTATCCTAACTTGTTTTAGAAATAGAAATGTTAGAATTCATACTAAATAATAAAGTCACAACAATTTAAACGGATGCCATGACCGGAAATCGAAACTGAAACCTTCAGATCCTCAGTTGTATGTTCTACGAACTTAACTCTTTAGCTTTTCTTATAAATATATCTCGAAACATTAACATAACAAAATAAGTATACTTTTGACAGAACGGCATAGCTTTATTATTTATGTCATGTTTAAAATCATATATATATATATATATATATATATATATATAATGCGTAAACGTATAGTTTTTAATTCAATAATCTTAAAATACACCTTATATTATAAGTGTATATACCAGCTTATTAAGAATATGTGACGGGATGGAGCATATATTTTCTAGTCAATTATTTAAGGAATACATGCAAAATGTTTTTAACGGTTCATAGTATGTCTTAAACTGACATTGTGGCTTGTATATTTCTCAGAATTATTACTACGTTCATGGCAACACTAGATTTGAGAAGACAAACTCGGTTAGTATCCATTGCCCCACCCTGTACACTTCGCAGGGAAAGCTATTGGGTACAAAAGTCACAGTTCAGAAATGACAATGGAATTAAGTATTTAAGGAAATGTAAGTTAACAATTAATCGATTACGTCGGATGTTTTGTGACTTGCCTTGAGTGGAACATTAAGAGCTTTTGTTATCGACAAACCTCGCTTTTCTTTCTTTAACAAAACGATGAGTAACGATTAATGAAGTCATTCATTTGCTAAGTGCCTCGCAGCCGACGCATTATTAAAGTATTCTAAAGAGTTTGGAATTTCAAAAGATAACTTAATCCAGCTGAACCTTGCCTCATTAAATGCATCTACATAATCATTATTTGTGTTTCTTCGGTCCTGCGCATATAACAACCTGCCAAACGTTACTTTGTAACACAAGAACCGATCTTTATAACAAACGTCCATTTAATCTGCGTTTATTTTTTTTGAGAAAGTTCTCTTTATTTAATAAAGAGATAAACACGACTAAAAGCAAACACTGTATTTCCCATCTGGAATATGCATGGAACCTTCAAATGCAAACTGATATTGAAAAGTTAAATAAGCTACCACGACCTGTGACAATACACGTAAGGGGAATTCTCATTAAAACATTCAATCTTATGCAGGAGTAAATATTAAGAATCCATGTTATTGTTCATTGTTACATTTAAATAAGCTACACTCTAGGCTCATAACTGGAAGTAAGAACCCAGTTGCTTAGTGTATATATATATATATATATATATATATATATATATATATATATATATATATATATATATATATATATATATATTTATTACTTCTCGGCACGGAAAACGCGAGCGAAATTAAACACAAAGAGGCAAATATTCTGAAAACCCTTTGCCGTCTAAAATGTAGCTGGAAAGTAATCCTTCACTCTATTTCCATAATGATACGTTTTCTTAGTGTGTTTTTGTTTGTTCTTTCTATACCGTTTAATGTATTTTACTTGTTTTTAATTTTACAGCTTTCAGTATTTTCTTTTTTTCTTACCTATTTTTTTCGTTTTTTTAGCTTTACCGACTACGGCGTTACTTTATAGTAATATGAATATTCGTGCGAACACTGGTGACGCATTAATATTGTTTACTGTCATATTAAACGCATGCTGTATACTGGTATACAACTACAACGCTGTTTACGATCGTCTTGCTATTTCCAGCTTTATCTTTACGATGTTACAGGAGACAATCCCAGAGATATGTGATAACTAAGATCAACAAAGTAACATGTGTTTACCGATCAACCTTATATATATATATATATATATATATATATATATATATATATATATATATATTCATAATTTGTTTTAGTTCACACACTTGCAGTTTCGATTTCAAAACCATCCAATTAATATTAATTTTTTTTTTAATATGCAATTATTGGAAATGCGTCGACGCGAAAAGAACACACAGTCAATAACTTTATCCATTTGATAAAATATTATTTCTGGTATATCTTATATATTAATTATTAATACCAACTTTTGGTTAGAAATTATAAGCTCCTATTAATATAATAATGTAAGGTCAATTGCCCCCCCCCCCATCGATACTCAGACATGATAAAATAATAATGTACACTTTCAATTGCGGGTCTGTTCCGTAATTAAATTAGTCTAAGCCAACATGCGTGTTTCTATATATTATGCATTCAGTCCTTATTTTAAGATTTATTATACCTTTTCCCAGATTACAGGACTATCCTAAATAAATCTTGCAAAGAGAATGTGCCAGCCTTTTTTACTTGCTACTATTCATATACACTTACCACCACCAAATTCACCAAATGTAATACATTCTATTTAATAACATCGGTCATTCTTAAATACTTAAAAAATGAGTTACATTCGCATTCCTGCTAACAAACTACCTCTTGCTAATAGTTTATACACCTGCGTAGGTAAGATATTAAAATTTCTGAATCACAGTTAGCATTTTCTACTCACATTCTTCATGTTAACCAACAAAAAACATTCACTTTTTATTCAAATTAAAACACTAAATTATGCCCGCCGTTCTGGCAGCATAGTCCGTAAAATGATGACATTCCAAATATATATACTAATCAATGAATAGCTTCTCAACATGGTAATTTCTGTTGTCGGCATTTGCATACACGTCAATTATCACGAATTCGTGCTCCTTCAGAACACACCCTACACGTAGGTCATATTTAAAAATCATTAACATCGAAAGAAAACATATACATACAAGCGCTGAAAAAAAGTTCCTATATTTCCTTTTTTTTACGTTTTTGGCCGAGTTTAGCCTCGGCACAAAATTCGATGCCACGATTTGAGACTGATTACATGCGAACATCCTGGGAAAAAACACTACTTTTTGACTAATATTTGCATTTTTAAAATTGTTTGTGCAGCGGTTTTTATTATGACAAATATCTTTAGAATGGTACATCGTGCTATATGAACATCATTTCACTGTAAGTAATCTATGTGATTGAAATGCTATTTATTCATGTTAGATCTACGTAAAACAATAGGACGGGACTGCCCCGTCACCATAAACGTAAAT
>OY744523.1:44586099-44588599 GCA_963556195.1 Sepiola atlantica
ATTTGAGTTTGTTGTATGAGTTTCCCTGAGTTGTTTTATTCTAATCTTTTTCGTGTATATAATTAAATCTATCAATTAAAACATGAAAATATATACGACGGGAATAAAGACTCCACGATAGTTATCATATAAAACGACTAATACAAAATATACAGAACTATTTGATTAGTTTGTAAAATTTGTGATTCTTCTTGTTTTTTTGATTGGTTCGACGGGAGGAAACATAGACATAGAGACAATGTGTTCATGTGTAAGTGGGAGTGTGTATATTTGTGAGAGAGAGATAGTGAGAATAAGAGAAAGTGAGAGATACCGTAAGACAAAACGAGAGCTTTAAAGACTGAAGACAAAAGAAAATGGGTTATATTGATAATCACGGAGGTATGTTTAAAAAATAGTACAACACACTTTTATCTATTTAAATGAGTTTTTACAAGAGTGGTGCATGTATATACAACAATTATATATATATATATATATATATATATATATATATATATATATTCGTTGTATATTATGTAAACTGAATGAATTAATGTTATATTTATAGTCAGCAATATGTATATTTTAACCGAAAAATAATTGTTTCAATCTGATATTATTATTTTTTTTTAATTAGGCTACATATTTACCGTTATTAGCTGATTATATAAGAGTTGTCTTTTTTATTACGGCTCAACCAAATGGCATATTTAAAAAGACATAGAATCTCACTCTCTCTCTCTCTCTCTCTCTCGCTCGGAATCGGAAGTGTATGCTGATTCTACACTTAAATATGAAGTTAGATATAAATAAAGCTTCCTTTTAAATAAGAGTAATAATGAGCGGCAAACTTAAATGTTTTCTTAGTTTCAATATAAAAAAAACAGAAACAGGAATATATGTTTCTTCTTTAAGGTGAGATAACAAACGAATACATTTACTGACATTTTTAATTCTTTCTTCCCGCATAAACTATAATTACTGATATTTAAAATCATACAGTGTTGTATTTTAATGGTGGCTCCTTAAACGTACACACTTTTCATAAGGAATTACATGGCTGTAATAAAGGTAATGTAAATTAAAAATAATTCCTGAAAGTGTAGAGGTGTCCACCCTTTGGTCGCACATTCCTCGTTTTTAAATAATATATTAAGAACCATGCGTACTACTGTTATCAGCTAAAAAAAGGGCGAATATAGTATTCGGTAAATATAGTATTCATCATTTTGATACTAAAACATAATCTCATCAGAATTACTTTCACGAAAGATCGGTATAATCACCTTTATTAACTGTAAATTCTTTTGTGAAAAAAAAAAGAAAGCCGGCCCGGCATCCATTTTTTTAATTTGCATGTTACTAAAAAATAATTTGAAGAAATTAAAAAGAATATATAAAAAAGTTTAGAAGTATAAATAAGTTAAGCTTACTATAACACGAATAATTTGCTCTGTCTTCATGCTCCGATAGTAGAAGGAAATCTATCGCATTTTATGTCGACCATAGACACTTATATTAAGTAAATACTTAATGGGGTGTAAATTCACCGGGTAAATGTCCTGTCCTTTGCGCTACCTCTTCTTATTTATGTACATGTGATAGTGCACCTGTTTCCTGACGAAAACGAGCGATACACACTATACTCGTGGCAGAATCAAAGGTAAACAAAATCTGGGCATGATTTTTCCACATATACTAATACAATGAGTGTTACTAGATCTGAATTGAAGCTGTGGGACCCGGGAATATATATATATATATATATATATATATATATATATATATATATATATATATAGGTGTCATGATCGACATATGTTCCAGTATATCCCAATATTGTAGACACTGTATTAATGATATGTGATCGCTACTTCTAATTGCAGAATCGAGAAATTGATGGACTAAAAAAGGTAAGTTATTTATTTAATTGTTGATACAATGTCAAAACATTCCAAAACAATGACAGAAAAAAA
Source organism: Sepiola atlantica (assembly GCA_963556195.1). NCBI lineage: Eukaryota > Metazoa > Mollusca > Cephalopoda > Sepiida > Sepiolidae > Sepiola > Sepiola atlantica. Next base: position 44,588,058 of record OY744523.1, read on the forward strand.
GGGTTATACTATAAAGCAATAGCCTAGTGTTTAAAATGGACGACAAAAGAGAATAGATTGATAAGAGTATGCTACTACACTTGTAACTCTGTAAAAAAGTAGTTTGAGACCAATAAAAACATATAGGAAATCCTGCCTTACTACAAAAATATACCGAGAGAGAAACAATTCGAAGTAATAACAGACAAATAAGTTGCCTACTAATCATGAGGAAAAGTCTAACAGAAGAATAGAGAACACAGACTCATCACGAGAAAAGGGAAAAGTTACGAAAAAGAGAAAAGAGAGACATAAGACCTTTTATACATGTATCAAATATCTTAAAGGCAGTAAACAATTGAAAAGAGAACCTAGCTATGCCATGGATTGACAGCAAGAAGCCTCCAGCAGAATCACCCAAAAATGTATATATGTATATATTTATATATATAGGTATATATATATATATATATATATATATATATATATATATATATATATATATATATATATATATATACATATAATAAAAGTTTTTTAAAAAGGCTGAAGGCAATGCGAAG
>OY744523.1:44593599-44596099 GCA_963556195.1 Sepiola atlantica
AGATCAAAGAAACGGAAAAACGAAGCAAATACACGGAACTAGCCAGAAGACTGAAAAGATTATGAAGCATGAAGAAAGTCAGTATAATACCAATAATCGTATGAGCACTAGGAACAATCCAAAAATACTAGAAAAAAAGACTGGGATACATTGGAATCTAAGGTATCATTGACACTATACAAAAGACGGCAATGATCAAAACAGCTGCAATCTAAAGAAAAACCCTCGAATGCCGAAGCCAACCCGCATAAGCTACTAAGGGTCACATAGAATCTACAACAGGAAGAAAACAAAACCACAAATAGAATACCACATCACAAAGGAACAGAAACATAACTTTATGATCCACCACCCCTAATAAATTACATCGGCCTCAACTAACACGGCACTAAAATGAACCAATGAATAGAAATACGGTCCTCCGCTTCCTCCCCAACCAAACATTAATCAAACAAAATACATTTAAAAAAATGGTATCAGCCTAGGCTGACAAACCACAAAATATTTGCATAGGGTCAAGGACGATTATAACACAGAGGAGGGACAGTACAGACCAGACCTCCATTTTAAGTGCAGATAGTGCTAAGACCATGGAGAGGCTTATTGCCACCCAAATCTTTGAAAATACCAATGGTTGTTACCGGCGAGAAATCAATGGTAAATGGCTGTTGCGACACTTCAAGGTTATTTGGGGTGGCCATCGAAAAGAGGTCGAGACTACTGGAAATCTGGGGAGACTTGTTGTCACTCAGACTCAAGAGAATACCACCGGTTTCCGGTGAGCAATCACTGATGATATGTGTGAGAACTCGTAGTGAGTACAAATAATAATAAAACTAATGATACTACTAGTACTGCTACTACTACTACTACTACTACTAATAATAATAATAATAAAAATAATAAAATCACATCAAATACCCTTCCTCAAAAAAATCACACACATAAAAGTCAAGGCACAAGGGTGGGCTTGTACCACTAGAAAAATTAATGAAAAGTGACTGATGATAAACCGACCGGGGAGGGAGCTCATCAATCAAAACTTTACGGAAAAGGATAATAATCACTGGGGCTTATTTCCACTCCAAGCTAGGGCAGGCCGGCGGTCGTTGTCAGTTGTAATAGGTAAAAGCTTGTTCCGGTAAAGAAAAACCGCTTCTAACATTTCTCGGACAAGGCGGAGAGTGCTAGCTATTTAAGGAGAGTTGTTGTCACTCAGACTACAGGGCACACTAATTGCTATTGTCAGTAAACACTTAGTGATAATGACTGGCGCCAAAAAACTAGAAAAAAAATCATAATAATAGTAAATGTAGTATTCAGAAGTGTATAGTAGATATAACCAATTTATATAATAATTATTACGATGTGCTTCTCTGGATTTTTCTGTTTTTATAAGAACTGTTGGTCTTATATTTTACGGATTGTAAGCAATTATAATAAATGCTCCGATTTTCGAACACAACTTACTTGTGATTAATATTTTGTTAACCTGAATTTACAACAACATACCATATATAACAACTATACTTTAGAATATGTAGAAGGAATTGTGCGTTTTTTTTACTGGCATGTAGCATCAATTTATTGACATCAGTATGCATTTCAAAATTACGTACACATTTAAATGTCTCAAACACGAGACTGTATTCGCATCATCGACCCAATTGTTAATTAGTTTTTTTGAATATCTATTACTAATTTATATACAAATTCCATCATTTAAAAGTAAACTTTTAAAAAAAAGTGTTAAATGATTTCTAATTAAAACTTTGAGTTACAGCGTATCTTGTTTTTTTTATCTTTAAATTCTGTCGTTTGATTCACAATAATACATGCCTTTGAAACATTTATTTTGATACAGTTTTTAACAGGTTTAAAGACATAGATGATAGCGAGTTATTTCCTAGTACAGCGCTTCAGAAAAAAATATCTCTTTTCTAGTCAAATCGTATCCCTATGATGTCCTTAAAATGAAAAGTGAGGCGCCTGTCTGATACGTACGTGATTTCTGACGTTTATCGAATATTTTAATAAACGCAGCATACAACAACGAATGACAGCATGCAAGTATGTCACTTAATAAATAAGTTGTTCTCTTGCACGCTCGTTACGAAAAAGTAGTAAAAGATTTCATCGAAAATTATCACTGCATACACAGACCTGTTTAATTTTTTTAAGGGAGGGGGTGCACACGATTCGCTCAAAAATGTTATCCCTTTTTATTTCTTCAAACTTCATCCTCAATCAAATTTAGCAGCGATTTGCTTATTTTCTGTTCTAAACAATCAACAAAAGTATTGTGAGCTTTGACAATATTAATAGTATGTTACAAATCTGTTTTTGTTTGTCTTTTTCGATTGTATTTTTGTTCCACTGCCAAGTTTATCTTAATACACTTATATATATATATATATATATATATATATATATATATATGCATGTGTATACAAACACATATATATATATATGTGCATATATATATATATATATATATATA
>OY744523.1:44601099-44603599 GCA_963556195.1 Sepiola atlantica
TGAATACGAAACTGTATGACAATGAGGTATCAAAATAGCGAATCAATAGGGGTCACTAGACTACCGAGTCAAACAAACTGATACAAAAGAAGCCGGGAACGAATCACATAATTCTGTAGAACACATGCCATAATAGTATTTATAGGGTAGACTGATACTACCAACATCACCTCTGTCAAAGATAGGAAAAGAGAAAGATGAGACACCGTCCAAAGTTACTCGCAAGCTTCGACTAGAAAGGAAATACCTTATAATGTCAAGAACCTCACCACCAATACCATAACCCTGAAGTGTATGTAAGATACCAGAACCCCACGTTACGTCAAACGCTTTCGAAATTTCAAGCGCAATGTCTCTACCCTCTCCTGAATTATCCATAAACTGACACATCTGCTCAGTTAGAACAGTTACCAGATCAGCAGTTGAACGAAAAGCACGAAAGCAATACTGGATATCGCTAAAGAGGTCCAGACTTTCCAGAAAAAGGAATTAACTGGCGTTGAGCAACCTTTCAGTAACGTTGCCTATAACAGAGAGGAGACTAATCGGCGATACTTAGTTGGGTCAGACCGATCCCCAACATTTTTATAGAAGAGACTCAGAGGACTCGTTCAAACAAGAAGGGAAACAAGACTTACACAAACAGAGATTGAATAATTTAACGAGGATAGAAGAAAGTTCAGGATCACAACGCTTAAGAAAAACAAAAAGAAACTGAATCAGGACCGGACGCATTAGACTTGTTAAAATCAGAAATAACCATAGCGACCATCGTTTGAGTAATAATAAACGAATCAGGAGGCTGATCAGTTCTGAAAGGACCATCAGGAAGAACAGCACCAGCATCACCAAGATGAAAAATGTCAGCAAAAAGACGAGCAAAGAGAGCAGCCTTATCCATAGCAGATAGAATACCCTGAAGACCATTACAAAGAGAAGGAACATCAGACTTGCCATTATTAATAACACTATTGTAGATTCTCAAAAAATCACGTGACCCAACCCGTTCAGATGGAATAGACACACATCCTTTGAGCCTAAGATTGCTCTTTTGCAGGCATTGCTTACCCTTCTGTGGGATTGTCTACAATTCTCAGAACTATCGTGACAATACTGATTTAAGTAATTGGTTACGATTGAAAATGGCAGAGACACAGGCAGATAAAAACCATTGAGGAGACTGAGGTTTGATTTGAAACATACGATGTAGAATAAAGGTGTCAATTTTAACGAGAAGCCAGTCAGTAACCTCCCCAGTAGCATCGTTTGAGGGCATCCCAAAGATAGAACACAATGGAACGTCATATATGAAGCTGCGAAGCCCACCCTAATCAGCCCTCTTGTGGTTGAACGTTTTCCTATGAAATGAACCTCAACATATAATCAGAAGCACCCAGTAGAAATATAACATGAGTCAGGAACATAATTTAGAAAAATATCAAGTTTGGATCGTTGATGAACATCATTATCAGGAAAACGTGTGGGGGAAAGTGACAATTTGTGACAAGTCATACGACAGATAATAGTTAAGACAGATTTAACCCGCTAGATCTATTCGGTTAGAGTGATGGAGCCAGTCAGAATGATGAGAATTGAAGTCACCAAAACAAAGATGGAGCTTGACGGATGAATTTACAATGCATCATACATACTGTTGTATATATCATCACCAACAGAGCAGTAATTGTCAGAAGGGGAAGAGTACAAAAAGAACAAATACTAAGTTGAGTGCAGCGAATACCCTCCCATACAGATAATAGGACACCCATAAGATTTAAGGCTGTGGAAGCTTTGCGATGAAAAAAATCAAGACCAAGTAAATGCGTCGAAGAGTCTGAACGGACAAGAGACAGAAAACAATCCACATTTAGATCGTTGCTATCAATAGAAACATCCAGTTTAGTCTCGCAAAGAGCAAGGGGGTGAGAAGATTTGTCCAAGAGAAAAGAGTGAACATCAGCAAAGTTTGACCTGAGCCCTTTGATGTTACTATAGGAAATAGTAAGATGTGTGTCGTGTAGAGTTGTAGATGGCATACTGATAAATACGGAGATAAATCTAGAATTACTACGACACAAGCACATCTTTAAAGAGGGTTAACCAACTAGCAGTCAATCTCCTGGACTCGAAGCAGGCTAGTTAAAAAAAGTAAGTCCTTAAAAAGTCTCATAGAGAGTAAAGGTATGGCTAGACTGGCTGACAAATCTGGTTACCTGGTTAACCAGTGTTTTTGTTATCGTGACACCATCACGCTCAAACAAAGGCTAAAGCTGGCCTTCTCCCCAAGAGGTAAGACATAATCCTGTCATTATAAGAGTTTCGGTATAAAGAGTGAGCAGAACTATGCTAGACAGGAGATGGGGTCTTATAATGAATTATTTACATACGTACACACATGTACAACTTGAATTACTCTTTTTAAATTCATTTTTTAGTGTACCTTATAGGTAGATTTGCATATATTTAACAGTAATACATATTTTAAAGGGACTTATCAAAG
>OY744523.1:44608599-44626099 GCA_963556195.1 Sepiola atlantica
ATGAAAATATTGGGTTGACATGATGAGTTAATAAGAAGAAGTAGTGGTCCTGCGCATTCAGTAGTGGCTACTACTTCTTCTCATTAACCCATTATGTCAACCTAATATTTTCATGTACTTGCATGACATTTTTCTTAAAATTATCATCCTGAGGAAGTCTTACAAATAAAGACAAAACGTTGATGAATACATACAAAAACATCTTACGGGTAACCCGACGTAATGGGAAATTAAAAAGTCATTTCCCATTACGTCGGATTACCCTAATCTTTCTTTTCTCATATATATATATATATATATATATATATATATATATATATATATATATATATATATATATAGTGTTATAATGGAAAAATACCCCGGTTATTTAAAACTTTCCAGGACGTATGTATTATTTTACATATGGGTATGTATGTGCAATTTAAGACTTCCCAGGACGTATATATTATTTTGTATATATGTATGTGTATGTATGTAGATATGTGTATGCATGGGTGCAGGTGTATGTGTGCATGTATGGGCATGTGCGAGTATATGAGTATAGATATGTGTGTTCGTATGCGTATGACTGAGTATGTATATAGGTATGTGTACATGTGTGCATTTGTGTATGCCTATGTATACATGTATGTGTATCTCTATTTTGCACATCTGTGGCTATGTGCCCATGTGCGTATATACGTGTGTATATGTGTATGTGTGTGTATGTACATATGTTTGTGTGTGTGTGTGTGTAGGTATACATTCATTTAGTAGGGATGTTCTTTAATGAATACTTAAAGACGAAACACATTTATCTTTGATGTCTTAAAATTTTCAATTCAAGGTAGTAGGTATGGGTGTGCATATGTATATGTATGTATGTGTGTGTGTGTATGTGTATACATTTATATATATATGTTGTGTGTAGATGTAAGTATATATGTATGTGTGTGTATATGTATGTATACATATATGTGTGTGTAGGGATAGGTGTGTATATATGTGGGGATGTATGCAGATGTAATCGGTTATTTACTTAAAATAAGATAGCGAATTAAATTAAGTGTATAATATTATCACTAGACAATAGTAGATTAGAATTAATTATAGGCTTCCATAGATTATAAACTAATGTAAGATGAACTTGTGAAAATCAGAGTATTTTTAATTTTCAAATTGATTTTGACGCGCGAATCTAGAGAGAATGAGGGCACGAGAAGTGTCAACCCGCTGATGACACGAGAACAGGTCTTATCATATCCCCTTTCCTCTCGTTCCGTGTGCCGGGCGGAAAGCTGAATTTCGGGCTAGCCAAAAATTGTGTGTGTGTGATGTTAAGAATAGGTATATGTGTGCGTATGTATGGAGGCGTATGTCACCAGGTCGGATATGTAGAAAGAATATGTGCGCTTAACCCAGACGTTATTATTTAATAAAAATAAACAAAAAAAACCATAAGATTCCCTAGATTACTTTAGTTAAATTTAAGATGTTAATTCCTACTCGCTCTATGTTGGGTGTTCAAAATGGCTGCTACCACCACTCCCTCTGATTGTGTTCAAAGTGCCGAGGATAATTCAGTTTTCTATCAGTATCAAAAATGTAATTGTCAAGGTGGATGCTTGAATAAAACCGCAAGGTTGAAATAAATTATTGCATCGACAATCATGTAATTTCGTGTTATTATATTTTAAGGTATATATATATATATATATATATATATATATATATATATATATATATATATATATATATATACATTGGCAGAAACCAAACGTATAAACACCACTAACACTTTATGCCATTCTCAGTTCGACCATTCAACAAAATATGAATTACAATATTAAACGAACCATTACTCATGACAAAAAATAACGTTAAATAATGTGTAAGTTTGTACATACATAAACCAGTGTGTTCGTTATAAATGTTTTATCTCTTTTCTTCAACATTCATGTTTTTGTATTTCTTTTTATACATTTTTTACTCTTCTGGGAAAGTTACATCAATAATGCGAGCAGATTCGTCAGGCTAGTGACGTATACTAATGTTTAGCTTCATGGTCTTGTCTTTTACGTATCTTCCTGACTGTAATAGAACACTTCCCAGTTTCCCGTTTTATGTCATGTGTCATACGTTAATGCCCCTAGATAGTCGACGATTTGTCAAGCTGCATTTCTCTTCAGACCTCCCAATAGAGGTGTTTATATGCTTTGTTGTAGCGTAGAGAGTAGTGATTATATGTTACTAGTATCTGACATCTATGAATTAAGTAGCTCGGGTTATAAATCGATGAATGGCAAAACCATACGTAGACTATTTTTGTAGACGAGTCATTTTTCAAAAATCCATTTGTTCGTAAGACTTGGTCTTGCCCGGCTATAATTATACTTTTAATCATCAAATGGATGTCTGCTATTCTTGAGATTTCGAGATGAAGCGTCTTTGTCTATGCACTCTTGGTTAAGCTCTTCCAGTATGTCCGTGTTTTCTCATGTTGTCGTCATCGTTGTTTTCTTGTATTAAATTGTTTCTTTGCGTATGATCTTCTTATTACTTGCAATCCGGGATAATGGTTGATCATAAGTCTGAGCGGTTTGTTCTAGCATGACTTCCACAAAAATGTCAGCAAGCTTAGTGATTGAAGTTTGCTTATATAGATATTCTCGATGATACATAACAATTCTAATTTTCATATCTTTGGAGCTTTCGATGAACTGCCCGATGCTTATTATTGTGGCTATGTGTGCAATGTTTATTTCAATAGGAGCAATACCGGTTTCTTTTCATTGCATGTATACGGTGTCCATACATTGGTTCAGTATAGAAACCTATATATTGCCAACATTTTTTGCTGGTGTTTAAATCGAGCATATTCATATTACACTGTGGCCAGTCAATAATGCCCAAATAACGTTAGATGACAAGAATTGCAGGCTGGTTTGTAGTTATTTTATTTGAGGGAGTCACTTCTAACTAGTGTATATTTTAGGAATTTTGTGTAATCTTTTTCCCATTTTATTTATCATATTCTAATGTTCAATCATTACATGCCCCTCAATGCTAAGGTACTAAAGGCGGCATCCTTGACAATGTCTTCAAAACGGTTATTGATCTGAAGATGTTCTGATGTTGCATTTTACCCTTTTCTCTAGTACATTATTCAAACACACACACCATAAAAATATCCTTTGTAAATGTTTTAACGTTTTCTATAAGGGGGATATCTTGTTTATCTTGCTCTGAGATCGTTCATGAAAAGTAGATGGTTGTGACTTTTTTATTCTTCCTTTTCACTTATTTCTATTCACTAAAGTTGTGTCCGCTATTTATTGAGCTTGCTGAGTGGATTTATTGTAAGGTAGAAGCGCAGCAATATCAGTCTAAGTCTATGGAAGATAACGTGCTGGATACTGACGCTTAGGAGTGTATTGTTCCTTCTATTTGATTTAGAGTAATTGATGCTTCAAAATTGTGGGCACGAAAATTACACCGCAATCTAATATTCCTGCTCATATGATACACAACCTGAAGTGTGTGTGTTCTCTTTCTATAGAATACCTTCGATAATTAAACATTTAATAACATATTCTATAAAGTATTACTCAGATATTTATAGAAAACATGAATGGCATTTGCAAAACATTCTGTTCTTATCTTCATGAAATTAGTCATTTATGCAAAGAAAGTTAAAGTGCATAGAATCAACGCTGGAGTGCCTTACAGATCCATTCCGGACCCACGCATCTACTTGATATTGGCTAATGATCGCACAAACAACATTCTAAGATCATTCATCGACACACCCATGTATGGTAGCACACTGAAGAGAATTCATAATCAAGATCTATCTGATTCTTTCACTTCCAGCCTGGATGAGGTTTTGCAATGATTAATAGGGTAGCTGAGCACTTTTAATACACCATAAAGTTATGCTCACCCCCTCAACCCCCAACGCTCGAATCACCACTCAGCCCAAATCTAAATAACTGGTCATTATTGATGAAGGTACCTACTTCGGCAAGCTTCAATTGCATACCTTCACTTTGCATTTGCAATTGAAGACTTACATCAAATCCGTTGCTAAGGTGTCTGGTTGAAAATCGTAGGTTCATTATCTTGCTCCTGAAAGTATCTTACACCTGACTCAATCTACTAGCTATATGAAAGTTAAATGCGTGTTAATATGCAGAAGTGTACCTACCCTTGTAAGGTACCTTACAGCGCACTCTGCCCTGCGTTAACAGAGTAAAACAGGACTTAAAAATCTAGTGGAGAAAGCCACATTCTCACAGAAGAGATGTTGCTATTCTGTATCGGTTCTATCGTTATTTTGATGTCAGATGCTCGACTGAGCTCCAATCTATGTTAAGCATCAGTAAAACATCTACCACAAAACCTCGTTTAGTAACAATAACTGCCATACTTTCTCCTTCTTATAAAACTAAACGGAGCTTCAATGAGCAAGTTTCTATCTTAGAACTACTCGTCGGTGGAACCAACTATCGCAATGCTGCTCCCAAGCTGACTATAACGTGTTCAAGTCCAATGGAAATAATTTTTGTTGGTCAGTGTTGTAAAATTATAAAATGCTGCATAGTTTTAAGCATAGTTACTTATTATCACAATGGTATTCTACCTGCAAAACTATATTAATTATTATCCTGGAGTTGCCATTGTGCCTTTATAAGCGGTTACTCGTTAGTAAAAAAAATAAATTTGAACATTTTCTCTCCTTGCAATGCAAACACGACTGAAATTACGAAGTCAGTTTCGCTCTTCCTGCATTCATCACGTAATCAAAACATGCCTCTAGATTGTCATGCTTGTTTGGTTCACACCTGCGGCTTTCCGCTACTTTTCATTCATACATTTAATAGTTAAAAAAAAACCTCAAAATTATTTATGCAATTTAAACGAAAACAGGAAATGTTTATTCAAAGTAAAAAACATATATCCCGGACAATTCCGGGTAGGTACTGCTAGTAATGGAGATTTTATCCAATCAATCTACATATATAATGCAATTTCAATCATACAAGGGGAGAGAAAGGAGTGTCACTATTGTATAGCGTATTTCGATCAGGCCTTTAATGTATTTTATTATTAGATTAAAGAATAGCCATGTGTCGTCTGAGACTTGAAGAATTTGATTAAATAAAGGAGTGTAGGTATAACATTACGTCTTCAGGCTCGTCAGCATCGCTACGGGTTAAAAATGAGAATAGTTGGCCAAGACAAGAGTAATGATTATGTGTTATAGTAGTAACATATGCAATAAAAACTAACATTCAGAATATAATTACGAATATTTAGAAATGGGAATTTATATGCACCATTTGCATCATGGTTAGATTGATTCCTGTACCAAAGCATCGACTATAAATAAATAACTAGTACTACTTCACATTCCCCTTGAGATTTACGTTTCAAGCTTCACGTCAGAAAGAACTAAGCATATAATTCAGAATTACGTAGGAATTATATCCGGCTAGACTGACGGACCGATGGTAGGTTACTTCGTGGATTAAGCTAAGGGTTCAATCATAAAGAGTCCCGAGTTTCACAAGCTGCGCTTGAAGAAAGTAGGAATTTTCATCGATCGAAACGTTGTGAGAATAACATCTGAAATGCGAACAGTAGTCTGTATACGAAAATGTATCGAACCTTATCTAAAAACAATCTGAACACACAATATAGACTTGTATACATATAGATGGTGGCTTCCTACGCGTTTTCAAGTATGACTACTTTTTGTGTATCAATTTGATAATAGTGTTAGACATACCCGTAAGAACTGAAAATATGGCTTTTTTAAGGTTTGCTAGAAATTGACAGATAATCTCACAGATGTGGTGAGTTTGATGTTAATAGTATATGATACCATAATTAAAGTAACTTCTTACCTGTGTTTTATTACCTGTTTTTTATTACCTGTTTTTTATTACCTGTTTTTGTTTTTATTCTGCTGCACATGAACTAGTGGGTGATTAACCACGCCGGCATTTGGCATAGTTACCCGTAACCGAGAAACGCTCACGTGAAGTCACGTAATAATGCCCACAAGTCATTGTTGGAGGTGCGTATATTGGTCATTGGGGCGAGGCCGTTCAGGTTGCTTACCAGTCCATGACGTTCAAAGTATTTTCCCAAATGTATTTTTGGGGCGATAATAATTTACCTTTTAATCACATTAACTCTGAAATCCGAAATAGTACTAAGGTGTTATGATGCAAGTTCATGCAATTTGACGTGTGTGTATTTAGGTAGCATCTGAATTGAACAGTATATTTTTAACGTTTTTTTTTTCAATATTAAAATAAGGAAAACATATATAATGAGTATTACAGCTATCCCAAGATGAGGTATGTAAGTGAGTACTTTCGGTTATCACTCTCGTAAAACAGTGTAATTAAATTAATGGCTTCGTTTTATTTTTGTGTTATTCTGACTACTGTTTAAATCTTGGAGGTTGTGGCCACGACGTTTCGATCAGATTAACCGCCGACCTTATTCAGGGGTACGTCTAATGACTTCTACTCTGTGATGCCTGACGGAATAAGAGCAAGCCAAATACGCTGATTAAATAATGTGTTCCTTTCGAAATTCCGTACAGATTGCCGAATCTTACTTCAATATTCCCAGATTGCGTGTTCAATTAAAGTAATATATATATATATATATATATATATATATATATATATATATATATATATATATGTATATATATACATACATTAACCCCATTTACACTAACAGGATAGAGACTCTTTTCTTCTATCGAGTCGCCGATGATTTGAGATGGGTATTACGGGTTTTCTATAGTCAATTAAAACAATAGTCCGTCTCTGGAATATGTAATGCGTAGTATTTAATAAATACATAATGTATATATATATATATATATATATATATATATATATATATATATATATATAAATATTGTTATCGAAAGGTGAACTGTTTCGTTGTATCATTTCTCTTTAATGTGGCTAGCAAAGCCATGACTTTATGCCGCCTCAAAACACTACCCTCTTGTCGAGAGTTAGCGCTTATAAACATTTGGATGTAACTATTATACCATATATATATATATATATATATATATATATATATATATATATATATATAGTATAAATACTTTTTTATATCAAATTTGATTTTCGATATATTTTATATATTCTTACAATATAAGTAACCCTCTAACCCAATACAACCATTTTCACATTTAACAAAACTTAAACAATATTTTTTTGTGAAATTCACGCAGAGAGACAAACTTGTGTTAAGTATGTTAACCCTTTTGTATATACTTTTGAAATTTATTAGAAAATGTCAGTAAAATTACATTTCAACGGAGAAGAAAACGCGAAAAAGTGTGTATAGGGAGGTTGTTGAATATTATTTTTCTCATTGTATGTCTTAAAGTTAAAGTTTACATCAACACCTTGAAACTTATCATTGGCAGACTTAGCTTTTACTTGTATAAACCCATGATCACATTTGATGCGTCGCATGCATAATTTGATCGCATCAATCATGTCTATTCTAAGCCACGTCTCGTCAGGTTCAACGTTCCTAATGATGACCCGGTTGTGGGCCGGTGTTTAAATCTACGCCAGTCAAATACACATCTTCTATTTGACTTCAACTAACATCGCTATTATTCTTTACGCTCGGGATTTATTGTAAGAAGATCAACGCACAAAAACAGCAAAGAATATTATCAGTATTGAATATTAATTCATCATTTCTTCCGCAAAACATCCAAAGCTGTTTCACATAGAAGCATCTACGTTAGACTGTCAGATAAACTGAATGATTAATAGCACCGAATTCCTTATCACCTACAGACTGGGCCAATTGCAAACGAGGCAGATAATCGCTTCGTAGATGGTGACACGTGTATAGACGGGCATCTTAAGGTGATTGATTGAACTCAATAACAATATGTCTATACACGTTCTCACATTAGTTAAAATGAATATAAACTATCCGAAAAACGTATATTGTGATGATATGTTCAGAAACTATGGATGGCTTAGTATATAAAATTTAAAAAAGTACATAGATAAATCGCAACAATTCATCTATCTACTGAATTCAGTAGATATGATTTATATTCGGTTGCCAAACATCAACGACTCAATGGGAGCCAGGGGCACGCGCGGTCACCATTACTCAAATACGCCGTCATAGAAGCAACATATATTTCTGCGGGATGGAATACACACGATGATCAGGAAGTATTAATATATTTATCGGTACGATTTTCGCAAAATCTTTCCCTAGGTGCTGGCTACAGTTCTCCACATTTTCAAACTTTAAATCTCAAAACCTCGTCGGTAATAAGATACATGAAGAGTATTTTGTCATTCTATTCTCGAGGCGCGGGGTAAAATTCTCAACATAAACATGGTTTGTATATAAAGACACCGCCTCTAAGACGATAACAGTAGAGTTAAAGTCAGAGTCTAATTTAATATGTATCCATCCATCGCTACCAGAGAAATGAAATGGGTCGTATTGTATTTTTTTAATTGTCTGGATGACGTCCCAGAGGCACACACATTTGATGCATCACATGCCCGTAGACAAAAGAAAGCCTCATAGCGACATGGCAATATTACAAAGTTACTGGATTCATAACAGCCTATACAACAATACATGTGTTATACGATGCTTCAATAAACATACATTTTAATGATGCTTTAAAGTATATATCATTGTGTTGGAAAAATAGTCTTTGACAAATGTAACTGTTGTTTTAAGATTTTAATAAATAAATGTGCTTTTACCGCTATGTTAAAAAAACCCGGAATTTCCATATACAAGTTTTCTTACTAATAACTTTTCATTTGTTGAACACGATATCAGGGGTGGCTTTCTAGCGAACTACAACATGTATGTGTTCAAGTCCAAAACCAACAAATGTCTGTCGAGCTGACTACTTGAATAATAAATTACACAGACTGCTTCAAATCATAATAAAGAGGTGTTAATCGCTTACTAAAAATCTATATGTCCTTATCTATTGCTGACTACCTACTACGTTATATAATTTATAGTCCCATTTAAATAAAATTCAAATGTGCATATCAACATTTCGGATTATACGTGTAACTCTATAATCTTCGTATTTTTGATGACATAAAAAAAAATTCTACTCGTTGCAAAGAGCAATGTAGACGAGAGAAATGACACATACACATTCCATTTCAATTCGGTTGTATAAAAAATAATTCAAGTACAATGCGAATAAATAGAACAACTAATAAAGGGAAATAACATTCGTACAGGCAAATATCATTCCGTCATTAAGTATTTAGTTTCCTATTAATTAGTTCAACTTCTGTAAGAAGTTAAGCGTAATTGCAGCTGGAACTACTTTTTCTGTCGTTGATGAGATTACTCTAACACATGAGGAGAGAATTGAAATGAATATATTATGATTGTACTGAGTAGTTGAGAATCTACTATTCTCAATGGAATAATGCTTGTTCTTAACATATTTGTCTCTCGAAATATATATATATATATATATATATATATGTATGTATATATATAAACATATGTACATATATATATATATATATATATATATATATATATATAAACATATATATATATATATAAACATATATATAAACATATATACACATATAAACATATATACATATATATATATATATATATAGATAAATAGATATATACATATATACTTATACATATATAAACATATATACTTATATATATATATATATATGTATATACATATATAGGTGTGTGTGGGTGTGTGTTGCTTCACACGTGTTCGTAGTATGTGTTTTTTCTTTTCACCATTTGAAAACAGCCCAAACACAGATAAGTAAAATTGAATATCTGGAAAGAAAAGTATCTATACTTACAGGACAAAGTAGAAGCATATAAATTGCGAATTTGACTAATTTTGTAACTACATAACGGTTAACATAATTTATTTCTAATTACTAATAAGCAATAATGCGCCGCTCACATTCAGACAAACACACCGAACACACACGCACAAACACACACACATATGCATATGTATATATATACATATATATGTATAATTATATATATATATACATATGTATATATATACATATATACATATGTATATATACATATATATATATACATACATATGTATATACATATATATACATATATACATATGTATATATATACATATATATATATACATATATATATACATATACATATATATACATATATACATATGTATATATATACATATACATATATATACATATATACATATGTATATATATACATATATATATATATACATACACATGTATATATATACATATGTACATATGTATATATATATACATATATACATATGTATATATACATATATGCATATGTATATATATACATATATATACATAAATATGTATATACATATATATATATATACATATATATACATATGTATATATATATATATACATACATATGTACACGTGCTGGTCAAAAAAATAGAACATATGTATAAAACTGTAAAAATCATTCCGTTTGAGATAATTTTCGGCTTTTAAATTGTGTAGGCGAAATATTCTATATGTAAATTACAATTACAACTATTTTTAATCATTTGTAATATTTGCATATGTCAGACTTTATTGTCACAGAGTAGTTTATTGTCACATTGGGAAATTCAGCGTTTCAATTTAATAGAACATTATTCGTTGAGTAATCTTAAACTCAAAAAAATTATGTTTAAAAAGATTTAGCAAGTAATTTAATCATAATCTCTCATTATGGGTCGCTCTAAAGACATATCTTTGTTTGAGAAGCAGCGAATGTTCGATTTGCGGGAAGTAGGAAAGACGCACATGGAAATCGCAACCAAGGTCGGATGTTCAAAATCGGTAGTGACCAAAGTGCTCCAGAAAGATGTTAAGGGTGTTTCCAACAGCAATTGCAAGAAATGCGGACGAAAGAAAAGCACCACTGAAAGACAAGACCGGGAACTGGACAAGGTGGCAAAGAAAAGTCGATTCCAGTCAACAAGCCACATTACTAAAAGTGGAAACAGGCTTCTGGCGCCGACGTTTCACGAAGCACTACCTACCAAGGCTCCGGCAACTGGGATACCAAAATCGTATAGCTGCCACCAAACCGCTCCTTAACTAAAATCAGATGTTGAAGAGGCTACGATGGGCAACTGGTCATCAAACCTGGACTACAGACGAATGGCGGCGTGTGATCTTTTCAGATGAGTCTCGATTTTGTATTTCTTTCGGCGACCAAGAGCCACGTGTTTGGCGAAGATCCACGGAACGGTATAACCAAGAATGCGTCAAGAAGTCTGTGAAGTTCCCGCAGTCTTGCATGGTTTTGGGCTGTATAAGGGTGTTGGTAATTTCTGCTTCATCAAAGGAAATGTAAACGCAACAGTGTACCAAGATATCATGGAAGCTAATTTATTGTAAGTGCTGGATAATCAGTTTGACAGTGACGCCACATACATCATTTTTCAACATGACTTGGCACCGACACACTCTGCCAAGTCCACAACTTCCTGGCTCCGGGAACAATCGATGCCTGTTTTTGAATGGCCGGCGAACTCGCCAGATTTTAACGTTATTGAAGCCTTGTGGGATCAGATGAAGAGGAAGCTTCGCAAAGAAAAACCTACTACCCTTGCAGCCATGAATATTGCAATACAGAACACAGGGAATCCGGTGTCTACACAGATTTGCGAGAAGCTTGTTGATTCCATGCCCGGCGAATTGATGCTGTTATCAAGGCAAAAGGTGCTGCTACTAAATATTGATTAATTTTTATCTGTATTTAAGTTAATAAAAAAAACTATTTTGTTTTCTTAGCTGTCTTGTTCTATTATTTTGAAACGCGAAATATTGAAAAACTGACATTGCAATTGATATGAAAAAAAGTTTCTATCGTAAACCAACTATTTCAGTTAGTTTAGCATTATAGGAATATTTTAGCACCAATTACATCTCACAGATTGTCCTCAATAAGAATGAGAGATTATGATTAAATTACTTGCAAAATCTTTTTAAACACATAATTTTTTTTAGTTTGAGATTACTCAACGAATAATGTTCTATTAAATTGAAACGTTGAATTTCCTAATGTGACAATAAACTACTCTGTGACAATCAAGTCTGATATATGCAAATATGACAAATGATTAAAAATAGTTGTAATTATTATTTACATATGGAATATTTCGCCTACACAATTTAAAAGCCGAAAATTATCTCAAACGGAATGATTTTTACACTTTTATACATATGTTCTATTTTTTTGACCAGCACGAGTATATACATATATATATATATATATATATATATATATATACATGTATATATATGTATATACATATGTATATATACATATGTATATATATATATTCCCATTTTAAAACATATTCCATGATATTTTGCCCTGGAAGTCTTTTTTTATTGGCGAATATTTTCCACCTCACGTTTTACTGAGTCTTGCCTGCATCCACTAACGTACCTCTTATTGGACTTTTTACCCTTTGGATTCATTCTTCGCCGCACCTGAAGTTGTGGTTTTTGGAATTTAACATTGAATCCTCTCACCACCTCTCGTGCCTTATAACTACATTTCATTTTCTCCGCTGGACTTTTCGACACCAGACTTTTTAGCCATCGGACATTTGCTTGCATTTGAGCAGAGTTTTGCCCTGTGTTTCTTTCCCTACAACTGTTATTTTACTTTTTCAAATTTACAATCTTGGCCTTTGCCAACTGATCTATACCAGCGACTTCCTCTGATGATAAGCTTTTGATCTTTGAAAAGC
The DNA here is from genome assembly GCA_963556195.1 of Sepiola atlantica. NCBI lineage: Eukaryota > Metazoa > Mollusca > Cephalopoda > Sepiida > Sepiolidae > Sepiola > Sepiola atlantica. Next base: position 44,621,435 of record OY744523.1, read on the forward strand.
CTAGCTTAAGGAAAATTTCACTTGAATAAATTGCTTTTTGCGGAATATACCTTGCTCTGAACAATTGAATCAACATTTGATTTGGCTTTTTCTTCTCTAATTCATTTCCATTCTTCTTCATATATATATATATATATATAAATATATATATATATTTATATAAATATATAAATATATACATATGCTCATATAAATATATATATATATATATATATACATATACATGCACATAAGTATGAATATATATAAATATATATACATGTATATATATATAAATAAATAAATATATACATATATATATATAAATAAATATATATATATATATACACACCCATATATGTATATACCTATATATATACATACCCTTATATGTATATAAATATATTTATATATACACCTATATGTATATAACTATACACATATATATATATATATATATATATATATATATATATATATATACATATATATATATATATACATACGCATGTATATATATATAAATATATATATATATGTATATAAATATATATATATACATACACATATATACACATATAAATATAAACATATATATACATACACATAAATCTAAATAAATCAAAATAAATGTATATGCACATAAGTATGAATATATATATATATATATATATATACACCTCAATGTAAATATGTATATATATATAAATATATGTATATATATATAAATATATGAATATATATATATACATAAATATATTTATATATATATATAAATATATATATATATACATACGCATATATATATATAAATATATATAAATATATATATATATATACATACGCATATTTATAAATATATATATAAATTAATATATATATATATATATATATATATATATATATACTTACGCATATATATATAAATGTATATATATATAAATATATATATATACATACACATATATATGTATAAATATATATATATACATACACATATATATAAATATATATAGATAAATATATATATACATACACATATATATATATATATACACATATATATATATATACACATATATATATATATATGTATATATATGTATATATATAGGTATATATATATATAAATATATATATATATACATACACACACATATATATATTAATATATATTTATATATATAAATATATATATATATACGCATACACATATATATGTATGTATATAGGAATATATATAAATATATATATATATATATATATATATATATACATACACACATATATATATATATAAATATATATTTATATATATAAATATATATATACGCATACACATATATATATAAATATATATATACATATACAAATATATGTATACATACACACACATATATATATATACACACACCCACATACATATATATACACACATATATATATATATATACACACACACACATATATATATACACACATATATATATATATATATATATATATATATACACACACACACATATATATATATATGTATATATATATACATATATTTGTTATTTATTTTTTAAAATTAGACATCACTCTCCCAGTTTTTTAGATAAGTTTTCTAGAATTAAATCTAGGTTGGTTGGCTTAGCACATCAATACAGTTACGCTTCTATTGACCACAGTGGCTTTATTTGGAATAAAACGCCATTTCAAACCATGAAAGGATTTAAATCTAATGGAGACATTTACATTTGCAAACCAAATAACGGTGCGGTTATTTAGTCTTAACGACACTACTAAATTCTGTAGACTTGGCTCTGTCGAGTCTGCAGATAATATTTGTAAGAACGAGATCAAGATGCAGAAGCTTTTTTTTTAATGTAAAAAGAAGGTTTTGGGGAAGGAGGTCTGTGATAGGATCAGACCCTCTGGGTCATTGGGACCTAGAGTATATGGTCTTCCTAAAATACACAAGGAGGTGTGCAACGGAAACATATATAATCTATGATAGGGTCCGCCCAACATTCTTTGGCTCAGCGGATCCTCGGAATCTTGCAACCTGTGCGTGATCTATACACTACGCACTGCACCTCTGATTCCTATCAGTTTACTGAAGTTCTACGTGGGTGAGATCCGGATTCTGAGTTCTGAGACATCATTTATGTGGTCTTTTGATGTCTCTAATCTCTTTACTTATGTACCTTTAGATGATACTTTAACTATTTGTGCCGACGCTTTCTATGAAGGTTGCCTGACTGCCCCTTGTTTCCCTAGGGAGATCTTCATAGAATTGATACTTTTATGTACTTAATCAGTCGAGTTCAGCTTCGAGAATATAATGTATAGTCAGGTAGCCCATTGACACCCACTTTAGCTGATCTTCGTCGGATATTACAAATCCGTTTTATTTAGGTCTGTAAAGATGCCCGCTACTTATGTTAGATATGTGGATGACACTTTTGCGATGTTTTCTTCGCAGAGTGAACCACGGACATTCGTTCATAAGTTAAATTATATTCATGAGGCTTTTAAGTTTACGATGGAAAGTGAGAAAGATAATTGTCTTCCCTTCTTGGATGGTCTTGTTGAACGTTCAAGAGGTGGGTTTCTCACTTCCATCTACAGGAAGCTTACTTTTACTGGCCTGTATGTAAACTGGTCTTTTTTTGTGCTTATGTCTTGTAAGGTAAACTTAATTTACACTATGGTGCATAGAGCCGTCGTGATTTGTTCTCCAAGTAGATTAGAGTGTGAACTTAATAGGATCAGGGCTATATTTATTGATAATGGTTATCCCGAGGACCTTATCAATGATTGCATTAATAAAATGTTGCTGACTTTAAATCCCCCAAAGTATTTGGGCCTGTAAAATGCCCCATTTATTTGAAATTACCGTGGATAGGGGGAAATAGTATTAAACAAGATAAACAGATTGTTGATAGCATTAATAATTGTTTCTACTCTGTTGCTTTACGATTATGTTATGCTACTAGACCTGCTTTTCCTTCCGTTCGAAAAGATAGTGTTCCCTATATAAATTATAGTAATATTGTATACCAATTTAAATGCCAATGTGATACTGGCTATATAGGGCCCACTTCCTTGCATTTGCAGACCCGCATAAACCAGCACATTCCATCAAAAATACGTCAGGGAAGGGTAGGATCCTTGTTTTACTCCTCCTCTAATACTCTGGACTCTGCTATTGGCCAGCATTTGATTGAAAACTCTATCTGTGCCAGTAGCTATAAAGTAGACCGTTTTGAGGTCTTGCATCGAGCAGATTCCAAGAACCATTTTAAAATATTGGAGGCTGTCTTCATCGCTATGCGAAAACTTTCCTTGTGCCGGCAGAAAGAATTTGCTAGATCGCTTAATCTCTTTGGGGAACTTTGAACTGCTTCCCAATTTTTTTAATTTTGTTCTCCCCTAACACAGTGCCTTTTAATCGTTTTTTTTAGTAAATCATTAAATTGACTTTAAATTGCTCTATTGTTAATTTAGGCACTTTCACATCCCCATTTGCTCTTTCTTTCGACAATATTATTAATTAAAACTATCGATTTTCTCCTGACGAAATTATAGTCGAAAGGGCCTTAGAGAGATTTCTGCGTATCATTTTTAAACGTATATATATATATATATATATATATATATATGTTGCAATTGTACTCTTTGAACGAATATATTGCTTGATTGAAATAGTTGATTATGCCAAATGTGAGGTGTTTTTTTAGCTTGATTTACGGAGCCTACCTTCATTGCAGAAGAGTTGGAGGACTATTCTATGTAATTAGTCTACTTTATGTTGCCTGAAAATGTCAGTCTCAGAAGTGTAAACATTTGATTCTAGGGAAGATCCTATCTGCAATGTGTTTTATATTATTTGCTAGCATTTAATGTGGTCATAGGTATGTGACTCTTGGTGCTAGAGAGTGGGAGTCATTTACGAACAGAAAACAGCCATAATATTGCTTGTGTGGCCATTTGATTTAACATAATTTCTAGGAATAGAACTTGGTAACATTAGCAATTACACCTCTCTCATACGCGATAGTATTAGGGAGATTCATTATGAAAACCAAGTATTATATATAGTAAAATATTCACATCTGAGAAAACGCTTACATTAAAGTAGTGTTGTTTTGATGTACATCCATCGACAACTGCCTGGGTTGTTTTTTCAGCAAAAACAAATCTGATTATATCAGATATACGTCAAGTAATATCGTAAAAATAATCTTCACGGTACAACCCAGTAAACAGGTCTCAACATACAATTTACAGTAATACCTCTCAATGGAAATAGTAGCGTTATGTAATAAGTTATGAGGTATTTACAGTAAGTAAATATGATAGAAAGTAAAACAATACAGTTTGACAAACACGTATGGAGACAGATGCGCCTGTTAGTTGACATTGGCATGAGTCTCACATATCATATAACCTTTCTTTGCGTGTTCACCTTTCTCGCCACACTGAATATGTCTTATTTAGGGGGAATAACCTTTCGAATTTATATAAAACCGTTTATTGGTTCCTCTGTTTTCAATGTTTTAAACAATATTATACATGCTATATAACATATACTCTTAACGAACCTTCCAATCATTACTCTCAATTATGAAGCATATAACACACGTGGTTCAATTTGCTAGAAGAGTGTAAACGATGGTCATTATGCATCACAGA
>OY744523.1:44643599-44648599 GCA_963556195.1 Sepiola atlantica
GAATATTAAGGCTTTATTAAGAAGAATGGGGGTAATAGATTGATAATAATTATTGATGTCGAATGTAATGACATTTAGATTAGGGTTTGACTTGTTTTTAAGGTTAAGGAACCAGTTAGATACCTCCTCTGAGGATTGCCAAAGGGTATAAGCAATTTTAGATTTGATGTTTGGTATTATTCTATCTAATATGTTTTTGCTTATAATGCTTAAATCTTATTTAGAAGGGCAAATTCATCTAATGGTAGGGTTTTCGTGGAAATTTCTTTAATGGTCTTTTAATGTGCATCTAGGTGTGGCTGGAGTAAAGATTTCTGTGTAGTTAAAGAAATTTAAGGAGGTGAGAAGAGATTTGGCTCCCGAATTGATAGTATTGAGAGTGCTTATAGGTGTACTTTTATATGATTTATTAAGTTCTTTATGAATTAAGTTTTTTATAATCAGTGTAAGTTAATTTGTAGTATTTTTTAGTCTTATCTGCAGGGACTACCATATCATGGTGTTTCTTAATCTTATTAGTACATCTATTAATTTTTTTGATTATGGGGTTAGAGTGCTTATTGTGTTTTTTAAATTTAATATTTTTAATAAGGGCGAACAGTTCGTCTTCAAATTCATTGAGGTTATGATTTTGCCCAGGAAAGGAAGAAGTTTTCAGGCCATACTTTGATACGGCTTGTCTTTCCAGTGTCTTTAATTCTCTGGAAGAGTTCATAGGCAGTGTAAGATCATCACTCCCTTGAGTTGGCACGATGTTGGTATCAGGCTTCTGGACCTTTGATCCACTGTGTAGGTCGTAATGGAAGGCCTTCCACCGAACATTAATGAGGAACTTCTTCGTCGCTTGGATCAATTTACAGATATACGCCTCGTTTGAGGGGATAGGAATATGTTTTGCAGAAAGATGGATGAACACCTTGTTGAACATATCACACGTAGGATAAAAGCTCAACTCAAGAGGAGCGTAAATATTAAAATTATAACTAAAAAGTTAACCTTTTAGAGAGTTGGACCTATTGTGAAATAAGGAAAGCTCAATATACTGGATAGAGCAAAAATATGGTAAGTCAATGAAAATTGATTAGACCTGCAAATAGAAGCAAATCAATATCTTCAGTTGTTCAAAACAAGGATCAGTTTAGTTAATAAAAAAACATTTATTTTTCTTCTCTTTCATTCCTTAAACCAGACTTTTCAAAGATTAAACTATTATCATCAGAGAAAAATTATGATTGATAAGTTGGCAGAAGAGGACTGTCAAAGTTCTAAATTTGAAAGAGTTTTTTAAATAAATTTAAAGCTCAAACGGGTGTGAAAGTCACATATAACGAAATCCAAACAGCGTACGGCTCAGAAATATTGGTAAATCCAGAAGAATCTGTTTAAAAATCGAACGACGACGATTCCACCCAAGTCTGTTGTCCTCGGAGGGGGGATCAAATAAATTGGCCATGTTAAGGAAAACAATATTTTTCCTGTCTTCAGTTAAGCGTATTCCGAGGACAACAGACTTGGGTGGAATCGTCGTCGTTCGATTTTTATACAGATTCTTCTAGATTTACCAATATTTCTGAGCCCCACGCTGTTTGGATTTCGTTATATGTGACTTCATACCCGTTTAAGCTTTAATTTTTTTTTTAAACTCTTTCAATTTTAGAACTTTGACAGCCTTCTTCTGTCAACTTATATCTCATAATTTTCCTCTGATGATAATATTTTAATCTTTGAAAATCCATGTTTAAGGAATGAAAGAGATGAAAAATAAATGTTTTTATTAACTAAACTGGTCCTTGTTTTTAACAACTGAAGATATTGGTTTGCTTCGATTTGCAGGTCTAATCAATTTTCATTGACTTACTACATATATATATATATAATATATATATATATATATATATATATATATATATATATGTGTGTGTGTGTGTGTGGGTATGTGTGTGTGTGTTCATACGGAATAGGCATATACTTATATGCGTGCATATTATTAAATATTTTTATTAGTTTATTATACACAAATAACTAAATAAATGGGTATAAGTAAATACATTCACACATAAATAAATACATCAATAGATATTATTTACATATCTGTCTTAGACTTATATACACATTTTGCACATGCATACACTTATATACTCATAAATAATCTAATTATTGATTAAGTAATAACACACTACAAATTACTAAATATGAATAAATAAATGCGTTCACACATAATCTAATGAACTAGTATGCACTATTTATCATATCTGTCTTACACACACACGCGCATCATATATATATATATATATATAAATATATATATATATATATATATATAAATATATATATATACATATCGTCTATGCATATACTTATATGCTCAAATATAATTTCATAAGCATTGGTTGATTAATGATGCAAAAATAATGAAATAAATAAATACATAAACCCATAAATAAATTCTCTCTTTTTTACGACATGTTTAGTTTTCATCAGGATTTGCGTTTCTTGAACGAATCACGAGAGTTTATTGTGCAAAATACTTTATTTCTTTTTCCTACACCCTTTTTAGTCGATACTAAGTAATGGGTTTTGACATCTGAATCCCCTATCCGACCCGACCGCAACCGCTTGTTTCGGCACGATGACCCAGACAATATTTTTATTAAAAGGCTTAGGATAATATAGTCATATATAGTAAATTATCCTCATGGACGATTTAGAACACTGACAAGAGTAGAATCCAACAAAAATAGCTGGGCATAGCTAAGAAAATGACATCAGGTATATATAATCCTCATTCCGATTAAGATGGACCCGGATAGGTCTGAAAGTACTTGGGGCACAAATCTAAACTATGGCAAATTCATCAGCCAATTCCCCTCCGAAACTAAGATCCTGATTCGGACTATTGAAATGATCTTCCAAAGAATATACAGGCATAAGTTTACTCTTGTAATCAACAATTTGTATTATATATATATATATATATATATATATATATATATATATATATATATATATGTTGTCATGTAAATGGGTGTTAATCTTATACGAGAGTCTCATCATGCAAGGTTCAAAGGGTAAGACCCAATATCTTTTTACACGAGTTTTTTTACCCATCATTTTCTTAATATTTTTTCAAATGTTGAATTTTGGCTTTTCTATTGCAAACTTATCTATATGTATAATTCCTCTGATGATAAGATCTCGATCTTTGAAAAGTCTTGGCTGAAGGAAAGAATACTAAACATAATTTTATTACAGAATATACCTTGCATTGAAGACTCGAAGTTTGAAATAAATGTATATATATAACAATTTAGAAATTGTGAAAACTATTATTGTGTTCTACTGTGTGTTTGTGTCTATCAAACATTGATAGCATAAACATACCACCATGTTTTGAAGTATAGATGTCATTTATCGAAGACGGTTAGATCGTAACCGAACATAATATTTCACACCTAATACCTACGTTTATCTTAGTGTTTCCTGTTGAAACTATCACTTCAGCAGAAGAATGATCGATCTATCTGAATCTGAAATGAAATAAGTCGAACCAGTCTTATCAATATCTGAGCGGTTGATTTATTAGCAGAGTGATAAGTCAATATTTAGTCTAGCTTTTTTTTATATATGTTAAATGGAATTATATTTGCCCTATTTTACAATATTTGGTATGGTAGGCTCAACCTGGTGTAATTTGCGTTTGTGATCTAAGAGATATTAACACATATCGAACAATATTGAGGCAGCTGGATATCGGTGGATCAGTTTCACGTGATTCCATATCGACCTCAACTGTTTCGCAAAATTCGAGGAATAATAACATAAAAATATATTAAATGATTTATGATTTTAATAGACAGATACGCGTGACTGTTCTCGTATTGTTTAGTGAGTTCGCCATCTCAGAGGATGTTTTTGTTATTAGCAATGTATCGTGATACAAACCATTTCGAATTAACCACCGATAAGTTGCAAGGATAACATCATGATTTGAAGCAATTAAGTGAAAAACTGATCTCATTTTAGAATTCTCATTCTTCTACAATCGTTGAACTAGCAAGTATTTTCAAGCCTAATATTTTATAGCATTCTTATAACGGTAGTGTAGTACGAATTCAGACGTTGACCAAACTATTTTTCCTTTTTTTTTTTAAACATAGTTCACCACAGACAGGCAGGCCGCCACTGTAGACGTAAGGGGCTACTGAGAAGAAGAACAAGAAGTAGGTTGGGAGGGGGTTTAATTTAAATTGGGATCTGCGCAGCGAGATGTCTGTTTACATTCTTTCAAATTTCTGCATGTCAGTACCGTCGGGGAAACAGGAGGCAGGGAGGGAGTCCAGATGCCAGCAGCACGAGGAAATAGACTATTTGAGTAGAAAGCACTCCGGCATCTGGGGACCTCCACAGTGAATGGATGGGATTTAGTCGATTGTCGAGTTGCTCTAATGAACTTACGACGGGGGGGGGGGGCGCCAGAGCAGCCAATTCATCGGAGCACAATCCATTGAAGTATTTGTAAAACAAGCACAAGGATGCAACATTGCGGCGATGAGACAGGGGCGTGAGCTTGATTGACAGTGAGGGACCTATTAGGTTGGGGACTCTTTTTTGGACCTTTTAAAGGAGGAAAATACTAGTTGATGATGCACCAGCCCAGATGTGGCAACAAAACTCCATGCATGGGCGGATGGTGGATTTGTAGATATACATGATAATGTCAGGTGTGAGGGGTTTACTTGCATGGTAGAGCGAGCCAAACTTCTTTGCAGCAGCCTTGGCAATGTATTCAATGTATTTGTTCCAATTCATGTTATCTGTGAAGGTTAGGCCGAAGAGTTTGAATGATCAACTCTCAGGTAGAGGGTTATTTGCCATGACAATCGGTGGTTGGAGCGGTTTCTTGTAGTTATTGAAGGAAAGGGGCTTCGTATTTGCGGCATTAAAAGTTACCAACCATTTATGACAACTACAGCCTGGTAAACGTCTAAACTTACAGATTA
>OY744523.1:44653599-44661099 GCA_963556195.1 Sepiola atlantica
CGAGAAAATATATGAAATTCCCTCGCCCCCCCCCCAAAAAAAATATATACAAGAAAAACTTGTCTAAATATCCTAACAAAAATAACATACTTCTGTGTTTATGTAAAAAAAAAAGACGAAAAAAAATGTGCCTAAATATCGTAAAAGAAATAGCATTTATTTATTTGATGTATGTAAAAAAAAAATTAAAATGGTTCATTTGGCCTACGAAAAAAAGTGTATTAATAGTTCTTCAGCTATGGTTTGTTCATTTTTTTTTTTTTTTTTCAAATACATGTATTTTTTTTCTTTTGTATTCTTCGTCTTATATTGTCGTCTGCCACTTTTCCATTTTATTACTCAGTTTTGCTTCAGCCTCGTTTTCGTCTCGGCAGCTCTTGTGTGCTTCCGCGACCTGCCCGCTCGTTGCCGCTGAGCAGTCACGGAAATTAGGCGCTTCATCTGGAGTAGTACCGAAATTAAGTTCTAAAGAACAAATTTAGTGAATCAAATTGTTTAATTTAAAAAAATAATTAAGTAGAATTTCAAATTCATATAAAAGTTTAATATAAAATGTGTTTCGTTTTTAAAATGCTAACTTACATGACTAAAATTCCAGAAAGATAAATGGTTCAATCATGGATATTTTTTTTGTAGCGAATAAAAAATAGTTGATAACATTTAATATCTAATTATTTATTTTAATTTATTTTTGTTCAGTGAAATTTAAAATTTTAGATTGGAGGGTGGGTCACATATAGATCCGCCAAATATACATTTTGTTACGCCATCTTCTGAAACAATACAATAACTTCCAGTTAACAACTTTCTTTTTTTGATCGAAGAGAATTTTAAGATTTTCTTTTCTAAACAATTTCACTGCGGCTACCTTTTATTTAATTTAAAATCTAATGTATGTAATATGTAACTTAAAACAACGTTTACAAATATGCGACGAGAGGGAGAATATATTGGATAGTCTTAATAATTACATTTTAACAAGTATCTTAAGCACAATTTTGATTTCAGAAATTAATTATGGAATGATTTTCTATACATAAATAAACGAAAACAGTTAAATTAATTTACAATTGCTTGTTCAAGCGGCGCTTTGGTGTGTCGAAGATTAATATGCCAAAATTAATAAATATGGTTTCCCAAAAAATATGTTTTATTCGTAATAACGTGTAAGTAAAATGTGTTGATTATTGTTCAAATATTTTTAAAAGTCATGTATTAGACTCTCTTTTCAACGTAAATAGTTACGCTACAATGTGTTGGCAGATCAAAGAAGTGTATGAGTATACGTGTTTCCCCACTGTATGTTTTTGGCGAAATTATTTATGTTGTAATGTTTCAATGATTCCAATCAATTATTTCAAGAAATATCTTCGACATATATAACCTTGATAACTATTAATATGCATTCCTTTTCTTGACTTATGCGCGAAAATATCAACTTCTCGCATGTGTCACAGACAGACGAAGACGTGAGGAACATGATAATCCGTTTAACAAATAGAGACGAGGGAGAACTAGTTGTGATTGGTAACATATCGTTTCATCCGTGGTGTTTCGCTAATCGACTTCAAAATAATGTACGCAAGCAATTATACACTCTGACTAGTCGAACACCCCTGTCACTTAAAATGGCGGAACTCGATGTCCGCCTACCTATTATATTTGAAGGGTTAGACGAACATCATTATCAATACAAGCAAATATATGTTACCAGCGGTCGCATGATTTTGGTTGCCCGGTAGGATGGTATCATGCCGACCATACATCAAGTACACTACCTCTTAAACTAGTCAGTGACTCATGTGAAGAGTGTATCATGAAGAAAAATATAATGCACTATCCCACCAAATAAAAAAATAATCACTTGTAGCATTGTATCATGACAGCAGGGCAGATACTACACTACACCTAAAACAATGAAGATAGAATTCCTTTGACGATTCTATCATGCCAGGAGAACATATACTACACAACCGTCCCCCCAAATAAGAGGAGGATGTGATACCTTGAAGCCTGATATGACCACAAACGAACGTATACTACATTACACCTCCAAAGAAGGAAACACTCTCTGAACGATGTTAGCATAAAAGCAGAGCAGACACAACACTTGATTTCAAATAGGAAGCTCCGCATGGAGGATAGTATTATGACAAAATAACATATATTGCACTCCCACACTATCCTATATAAAGGCATTCAATCATAGTGTGTTAGTTTTAAATAGTATAGTAAACTTAACTGCACATTTTAAAATAATAATAGTAACGTTGCTGGTTTAGACAGGCATGCATCAAATGGCTATCATGATATGAAATATTGTACTATTTTTACTAATTCCAAATCTTTATGTATAATAAGATGGAAACAAAGTTCTAAGTAGTTATTCGTTTCAACTAAAACTTTCCTCAAACTCACCGTTCCAACTACCTCCCTTCACCCACTATTCCATAAATGTGTTCTTATGTTGTACAGCAATCACATTGTCAGATACACTCGAATATATCCTCATTAGTTGTAGATACTTCTATTACGTAAACTACAGAATTGGTGCGGTCATTCATAGGTTAGTTCACACCAGAATGACCGACAATTCACCGCTTCTATAATCACTGGCCTTCCCATTATAAAGTAATCTTTTAAGAATGTATTCCCTCAGTAAATCTCCGAGGTATCGAAAAGCTTTCTAAATAATAAGCTACCAAACTTGTATTTACTGTTATCTAATATTTTTATTATTGCTTTCTGGCAGGAAACAGCTTTAGGTAGGCTGTTACTGCATCTCCAGGGAAAGGGCGTGTGTTTGTTCTTGTTGACTAATGTAGTTCAGCGTTTGATGAAATAAATGGGTGAACTAAGAATCATTAATATAATGGAGATTGTGTGTCTGCGTGTCAGTAAATTAAACTCGTAAAAACATTAAGAGAGCATGCTATTAAGGAACACCAATGCTCCTATGTAAATATACGGATATATACATAGAATGAAGTGTATTATCTAACACGCTTTTATTATTACATTATATTTAATACACATCGTCATAAATGAACTAACTTTACTGAATTAACAAAATCGTGAAATGTTATATGAATTGTTTCAAAATAAAATTATATCGTCGTTTCGTCTAAAACAGTACAACTTTAAATATATATATTTCAAAAAGCGACATCCCCTCTATTGATTTGTAAAATAATTACATAAAAAAATATGTGTACGTTAATCTGATAGAGGATATATGTTGTTTTTTTATAATTACATTGCGGCAGCTTAAAAAAATAAAGAAATAAATGATCTGTTCATTAATTTAAAATATTACGCTAACAATAGAAACTATTTTTCGGAAAAGGGATACCTATTTCTCATAACATTCCCCCGACAGACATGCATTTAAAAAAGATATATAATGATTTACGTTGAATTACACAGTTTGCTGTAGATAACCCTGTGTAATTTCCAGAGCTTCCTGCTAGGCATCGAAATAATAAGCAAGTAATACAGAAATAAAACACGCAAAATATTAGGGTAACCAGATTTTAAATAAAATGGGCGCACACGAGGAGAAAATATATTGAATTAATAGAGAGGTGAAAAGAGAATAGCCAAGCGTAATAAATTGACAAACGAAAAACTATCGAGTCATTAAATAAAAATGAAGGGGTTGACAATTACAAGAATACAGAATCATACGCACACAGCCTAGTAGAACCTACACAACCACAGGAAATGTAACATAACATAGATCACCATACACAGAAGTACCCGTGAATGATGCGGCTGATATATATATATATATATATATATATATATATATATATATATATATATATAGTTACAGATTTTTGGTGGTACAACATTTTATCAAGTTTTTAAATAGGATGAACGGAGTCATAGCGAGTCGAGGACAATTGCAAAAGAAAAAAGAGAGAGGCACATTATAGTAATATATTTAATCGTCGGAAGACATTCGATTAAAAAAAAGATCGACTAAAATTAACAAACTAAATCCCAAGGTATCTTTCAACCGACACATTTTCCAGGGAAACGTCGGTGAATATCGCTAAAAACGGGGAAAAGAGTAACGTGGAGAGAGAAATAACAAGGAGATTGAATATCGCCATTATGAACCGAAAACGAATATATGGACGTAATAGGCAAACTATCTTTTTTTAGAAGTCTCTACATGAGTTCAATTTGTGAGACACCTCTTTTTTGCCTACAGAGCGACGGCTTTCGCATTGTTACACTTACGGCCTCCAAACCTTGAGATGGTGTTTGGAACGGGCCTTGTGAACAATGCGAACACATCCATCGGAGTACGCCTGACCGTACGTTTTATTATTATACAAGTGGTGTCCAATGGATGACTCTTGGACCTGTGAGCGCCCGGATATACTCCTCCTTACGATACGTGATCTGCGGAAACATGCAGGGATAGGGGGGGGGCACTCTAACTTCACAGCGCTTAAAGATACAACCAACATAGTCAGCTTCACACTGACATTTGAATTTATATATTATCACACCTTTCCGTTGTGTTGGTACTACATCTTTCTGAAAGGCTGGGAAAGCAGTTCTGGTGCCAAACACCACACTGCATGAAAATAACGAGATACCACCGATGAAAGTTTATCCGAAAAGTCCTTACTGATAGAACCGATAAAAGGAAGTTTCAAATAAACAAGACATTAAGGTGGAAAATGTTGACATTAATTTTGCAAGTTTTCCATCAATACATTTGGAAATTAGATCCTCAGGGACATTATTGTTAGCAAGAATATCAGTTATCTTTCTAAATTCAGCCGCAAGTTTGCTAGCAGTGCAAATCATAAGAGCGCGGTGAACAAGTTTTTTGACCAAATTCAATTTCTACTCATGGGGACAACATAATCCCAACTGATATACAGGTCCGTAAACGTAGGTTTCCTATATATAGTTGTAGTGAATTTGTTCCCCGTCCTTTCCACTTAAACGTCCAGAAATTGTAAAGCCTCATTCTGCGCTTCTTCCATGGTGAACTGTAGTGCTGGGGAGAGCGTATTTTATTTCACGAAAAATCACTTGCCTCGTTATGGGACTAAAAAATGGCAAAAGTATCGTCCACGTAACTCCAATAACGAAAGGATCTAGTAACCGGAGAATATAGCAATATATTATATATATATATATATATATATATATATATATATATATATATATATATATATATATACGTATATAAAATATATATATATACGTTTATAAAATATATATATATACGTTTATAAAATATATATATATATACGTATTTAAAATATATATATATGTATGTGTACATATGTATATAAATATATACATATATATATATATGTATACAAATATATATATATAAAATATACACATATATATGTATATATATATGTATATAAATATAGAAATATATACATATGTATGTATATAAATATAAAAATATATACACGTATATGTATATAAATATAAAAATATATACATATATATGTATATACATATGTATATAAATATATATAAATATATACATATATATATATGTATATATATAAATATATACATATTCATTATAAATATAAATATATATATGTATATAAATATATACATATATATATATATGTATATATATAAAAATATATACATATATATGTACATATATAAATATATGCATATATATGTATATATAAATATATGCATATATATATATATAAATATATACATATATATATATGTATATATATATATATAAATATATACATATATATGTATATATATATAAATATATACATATATATGTATATATATATGTATATAAATATATATACATATATAAATATATACATATATATATATGTATATATATATATATAAAAATATATACATATATATGTATATATATATAAATATATACATATATATGTATATATATATAAATATATACATATATATGTATATATATATGTATATAAATATATATACATATATAAATATATACATATATATATATGTATATATATAAATATATACATATATAAATATATATCTATATAAATATATACATATATAAATATATATCTATATATGTATATATATATATATATAAATATATACATATTCATTATATATATATATATATATATATATATATATATATATATATATATGTGTATGTGTATGTATGCTTATGCATATACATATTTTGGGATGTATGCATATATAATTGTACTTTAAAATATTCGTTTATACTGATTATTTAAAAAAAGATAGTAAATTGTCCGCCTAATAATACACTAATCATTGAATTTAATTAAATTAAGTATAGTGTCTAATATAATCACTAGACATTATTAGATTTGAATTAGGCTATAATTATAGGCTTCCATAGATTAGAAAATTAATGTAAGATGAATTTTTATAAAACTCAGAGTATTAAAATATTACATTTAAAATATAATCTTAAATAATTTTTAGTTTTCAAATAGATCTTATCACTCGGATCTAGACAGAATGAAAGCATGACAGGTGTCAATCGGTCGATGACACGCTAACGTATGGCTGTGTTAGTGTCTTCTCTTTCCTCCTATTGGGCCGAAAACAGAAGTTCGACCGAATTTTAGCGAGCCAAAAATTGTGTGGCGTGTGTGTGTGATGTTAAGAATACGTATATGTGTGCGTGTGTATGGAGGCGTATGAACGTTCATGTCACCAAGTCGTAAATGTAGAAAGAATATGTGCGTTTAACACAGACGTTATTATTTTAATAAAAACAAACAAAAAAACCTTAAGATCCATTTCGATTGCCATAGTTAAATAAAAAGATGTTAATTTCTACTCGCTCTATAATAGGTGTTCGGATTGGTTGCGACCACCACTCTCTCTGGTTGTATTTGAATTGTCGAGGGTGAATTCAGTTTTCTGTCAGTCTCAACAATGCAATTGTCTAATTTGATGCTTGAATAAAACCGCAAAGTTGAAATAAATTATTGCATCGACAATCATGTAATTTCGTGTTATTATATTTTACGTTATATATATATATATATATATATATATATATATATATATATATATATATATATATATATATATATATATATATATATATATATATATCGAGGCAGTATTTTTTTCTTTAAGACACGTATTATTAAAAGTAACCTACCATTTCTGTCTGGTTATTTTAGTATTGATCCCTTCATCAGCTAATTTTCTTCCAAGATTAAGATTTTAATCCGGAAAATTGAAGTGGTCAATACTAAAATAAAAAGACGAAAATTGTCGGTTATTTTTAAATATATATATATATATATATATATATATATATATATATATATATATATATATATATATATATATATATATATATGTATCTATATATATATATGTATCTATATATATATATATGTATATATATATATGTATATATATATATGTATATATATATGTATATATATATATGTATATATATATATGTATATATATGTATATATATATATG
>OY744523.1:44668599-44683599 GCA_963556195.1 Sepiola atlantica
ATGAAATGAAAACGCGTTGATTCCATACGCCGTAAAATAAAATGAAATACCGTAAAATAGAAAAAAAACGTCGATTCGACATACTGTACGAGTAAAAAGAAAAGTATGTATGCCGTGTATAATAGAATAAAAGCAGCGATTTAATATATCGTAAAAAATACAGAAAAGAGACCAATATATGGTACACTAGAATAAACACGTGTATTCGATATACTGTATGATGGAAAGAAAAAGTGTATATGTATTGTATAATAGAAAAAAAAGTCATTTTAACATAATGTACATTAGACAGAAAAACATTGATATATCGTAAAATAGAAACTATACCTTATATAGACAAAAAAGATTGATATACCGTAAAATAGAAAAAAAACAGTCGATTTGGTATAGCATTATATAGAAATAAAGTGACGATGTACCGTAAATAGACATAACAAAACAGAACTGCGCAAATTAAACTGTTTGAGTTATTCTTCTTATAAAGACTGCGCTCGAAATAAATGAGAACATTCAGTAGTAAATGACGGTGTTTGAAACCAGTTTATCATCGTTAATCAGTAATATAGATGCACATTTGAATGACGTAATAAGAATTCAAAACGCAATACGTATGGGTTAAGCAGTTATGATGTTTTCAATTAATATATTTCCGTTAAGTTGCCGACATCTGTATCGAAGGAACCCTAATTATTTCGAGAGTACTCTAACACGGCAAGGCATATATTACTCAACACTATACCCCCCCCGTATAGAGTTCATACTTGCGCAACATATGCCATTCGCTGGTGTCGTAAGCACGTTTGACCTATAAATTTCATTATCAGAGATATATTTCACACGAGGTCAAAGATCAGATGTTTGGTATTTCTAATTAACAAGACACTGATATCGGTTTATCCTATAACACGAACGAGGACTAACGATATTTTGCGTCATTTTCTATTCTTAAGATTTGGAGCATTTCTCTATCATAGCTTCTGTTACCCCTGACACCTGAGTTCAGACATAATTTCAGCCTTTATTGCGAGGTGTTATAATTTGTAGAGTTGGCATAATGTAGACTGCGTGTCGTTTACTTTCCAGCGCCTCCCCTTCTGATATTCTCCTTGTCGTGTATTTGCTGTAGAGCATTGAACGTAGGCACTTTCTTTGTTATATCATGTATCCATATCCCATACCGTCAATGGACGTTGTCGGGGAGGAATGCAACAATTACATGTGTCATAACTGTTAAGTAGGCATGATAGAACCTGGTAGAACACAAATCCTTTCCAGGCCAGATAAAGCACGTGCTATTCCCAAATTGTCACTTATGTAGTACTGACTTGACTCAACGTCGCCTTACCCTGCTGCTTTTACGGTAACAAGTGTGGCAACGTGATTATGCTGTGCCTAAGCATTAAACACAACTGCCTGACACTTCTGAGCCGACACTTCATAGGATGCCGTTTTGCTTGTCTATTTTTCAGCAGCTCTGGTATTGTTTACGGCTAAGCCAACGAAGGCGTTGGAGTTTCCATGTTATATGAAACGAAAACGGGAAAACGTTTCCGTCTTTACGTTTGGAAACTCTCACATGTTGGTTTAGAAATTAATACTCGAAAGATCGTAAAAGAATGTTCTTAATTAATTTAATTTTATAATTATTCTAACACAGATCCATCTCATGCACTGTGATGACTCTATGCCCAACCCACACTTTATTGAGAGAGCAAACTCCGCTTCAATGTTTTCTGATTCCACGGTTACCGCGCTAGTAAACTCCTCACACCTGACATTATCCTGTATCTCTACAAATACACCATCCGCCCATGCATGGAGTGCTGTTGCTACACTGGGCTGCTGCATCATCTACTAGTCTCCCCTTCCTTGACAAGGTCCAAAAAAAGAGTCGCCAAATAGGTCCCTCACTGTCAACTAAATTCCACCCCCTGTCCCATCGCCGCTATGATGCATCGTTGTGTTTCTTTTACAAATGTTTAAATGGATTGTGCTCCTATGCACTTGCTGCTCTGGTGCCCCCTCGACGTAAATACACTAGACCAACCCGATAATCAGCTAAATCATATCCATTCACTGTAGAGGTCCCCAGACGCCGGAGAGCCTTCTACTTCAATAGCATTATTCCTCGTGCTGCTGGCCTCTGGAACTCCCTCCCTGATCGCTGTTTGCTCGACTGTATTGGCATGCAGATGTGTAAAACTAATGTAAACAGCCATCTCGCTGCACATTCCTAACCGATTTCAAAGTTTACTCAATTACTACCTTACACACGTTCCATGGCAATTAGTATAATCGCCATATGCCTCAACCTTCAGGAGTAATATCGTTACGTATCAACCTTTCAGTATTATGTAATGCAGAGACAACACACTTAGTGTAATAGATTAAGTGAACATAGGTCGCCGGTACCCCAATCATTTCGAGAAAATTGACAGGAAAACAGTGTTATACTATGTGTTAGTAAATGTCCACAGTAGGTTGTGTATGGTTAAATACGACACGACCGTTATACATCGTAAAACACGTACCCTACACACTTAGAAATAATATAAAGAATTGACTGAGGTTCATATTTCGAATCAGTTTCAGTTAGCACAGGACTACGCTAGCCGGTGCGTGTTTAATGAATTATTACAAAAATATTAATGATATATATGTTTCTTGTCAGTGCGGTCTCAATCAATGACTGTTGTTTACTAAAAGCGTCCTGTTTGCGGCGCAATCAGCGATCTTAGACGACTAGCCGCGAATATAGAGTAAGGTCTTGAGGCGTGTAAGTACAAAGCAAGTAGAGCGACTGACGATGTCCGAGGGGCATCGGGGTAATGAGTGACAATCGAGACAGACCAATTAGCTCGCATTCAGAGGCTAATTAAATCATACGGCCGATTACTAGCTGACGCTGATTAACGTTATTTGATAAAACCGATAAGAGTCGATTATGGTGTATTATTTTTACTATAGCCTCTGGGGTTTCTCGGAAGTCAAGGGGCGGCGAATAATGGTGTCTATATGCGTGTGTGTGGACTTACTGTACGGAAAACTTGTGTTGTGAGTTTAGTACGGGTTGCCAATGGGTTGTAATAGAAATAATTAACTTTTGAACTATGATTTTATTACACGGTATCAGCAAAGTGTTCGCCATTAATAAGTTTTTCACTGTCTAAGGTAGTCTCTAATTTCCCGCAAAAATACTCTCTAGAAATCTTAAAACTATTTATAACAATGAAGTTTGTCTGTAGAAAATGAACTGGCAGTGAAAAATAATCCGATGACGTTTACAATTGAGTTTGTTTTATGAATTGTGGAGAAAATTGTTCACTCTAATAAACAAACAGACTCTCAGAAAAATAAAATGGCAATATAGTTATCGAATACGGGGGCATGTCCCAAGTTTTTTTTTTGTTGGAATAAAGTGTATTGCTAGTCATGCTGTTCACGGGGAAATTTGATATTTTTGTATTGCTTCATTTAAAAAAAAACAGTTTAAGTATTTTATAGCGATACAATGCAAAGGATAGCTGTTTCTGTGTATGCTTTTTAGATTTGATATCCAGAGAGCCTCGTCGAATTAAAAGCGCTGTTATATTCGAAGAGAAAACAAGCATTATGATGATTCGGGTCGGATTACACAAACTTGGAAATCTTAACTGTAACTCAGTGCTTATTGCATGTGATATGGTCTGAAGAATTGCGACGAAAATATTTAATCATGGGCAAACACCATGTATCATAGCAGGCATTGTGACTTTTCTAAACAACAAAATTTGTCAGGAACGCCCAGAATAAACATATTGCAAGATCCAAAAAAACGCTGAACGAGTATATACACTATTAGGTATGGTATAGCCGCAAAATAAACTATCTAGAATCGAGGCCTAACGGAAACAACCTTAGGGAATCCTGGTTATTTTTCCACACGGTCAACATTCAGTTAAGCAAGCCATACTTACTTTTGGTCAAAGGAAATGTGTACAAAGCTTTAAACAACAGGTCACCAGCCTATAGTTTTTATACACACACTCCCGTTATTAATAGAGAGTGGCTATAACGAAGGGGACTTTAATACTGGATATCGCATGTTGGAAGCAAACATAATTACAATGCTTACCGTCTACAATGTGCACCAGGCCGTCTGAGCACATGACACACAAACCTTCTAATAGACTCGGACAACTCTTTTTAGAGATAAAATTTGAACTAGTAAGATACAGCTATAATTATTCAAAATATTACGTATGATCTATCCTTTCGAAAAAGTGTCAAATTTGGCTCAAACGTCCTGTATATCAGCCGATTTCGATATAGCCCGCATTGCCTGAACTGTATTCACTTTCAAACACTATATACTGGATGTGTTTATTAATTATTAACAATATCCACGCCAGTCTCTTCAGGTTGATTGTCGGTATTACAACATTTTAAACAGTATCACGTTTTTTCAGATGTCTTGTGACAGAATATAGCCTCGTAATCGCACCGTTCAATCATAAGGTATACGGTTTGTCTTAAATGATCCATGCGCTTCGTCGTAGTTTAAGATAACTTATGAAATAAGTTTGTTTCTCTGAATCAGTATTTAACTGAGAATCACAATACGATGATAAAGTTAAGTCAGCCAAAGCTTAGATACCGGTTCAGAAATTGTAGATCTCCGAAATAGATACAAATACGCACTTAAATGCATTTTCATGCAAGTGTTGTCAATTTCCTTATTCAAATAGCGCCAATCTTCGCATAACATCGACAGGACTACACTTATCCTAACGTATTTCAGAACTTGACGTACTTTTCTGCTTCTATCGTGATTCGACCCCTCGGGAGTAATACCATCAAAATGATGAAGAAGAAAAGAAGAAAAAACTATGAAACAGTCTCGCATGAGAAAGTTGTTCTACAACGAAAGAGTGCAAAAAAAAAAAATAAATGATGTGTTTATTGAATTACACGATTGTTGATATTTCACTTGAAATGTATATATATATATATATATATAGATATATATATATATAGATATATATATATATATATCCATTGGTCTATGAGAACATAGTTATCAGTGTAAATCATATTAACACCGGTCTTTTAGCCTTGGGAGCTTAGTTAAGTTATCCTTATATTGATTCTCATTTCAGTTCATTGACTTAATAATAGAATCCCATGTCGTTTTCAATCTGTATATCTCAGCTGTAATCTCAGAAACTGGCATCATAACAATCGTCTAAATATAATTTCATTGTGTGCGACAAAGCCACATATTCTAAGTTGATGTTCGTGTTGATGCTTACTTGACTGCTACTAATGTTTGCCATCTGAACCATAATATTTCATAGACAGAGAATCCGCGCCAAAATGTTACATTATTTGAGATAGATAGTTATGATATAATCTAATTGTTATTTTGAAGTCCTTCGTTTAATTACTTTGTAAGTTCATTCTATATAAAAATGAATCAACTACGCATCATTTGTCAATCTAAGGACTGGTGTATAACTTGAAAAGCAATCAATAATAAGAGGGTTACATCTCTATTTCAAACACGACTCAACAAATAATGTTGTCTGTACATTCTGTATCTGTCTTTATTAAAATCAATTGATTTTTCACGATTTTCGTGCCCGAGTTAATATCAACAAGACTGTTTACAAGAGGAAATACATAATAATAAATGTTTTTATATAAGTATTAAATTAAAATAAATTACTTCATATATATATATATATATATATATAGTCTCGGAAGTTTCTCAACCATTAAAACTATATAAAGAAAGAAAAAAAAAAAAACTTATAGTCTCAAGTCTTCCAGTGGAAAATCACTCATGTAAGTCAATTTATTTTTTACAGTTATTATATTAGTTAGTTTCTAACACTATTTTAAGGGATCATCAGTTGTTTACCATGAAAAACTTGTACTATTTTCGATGTTTAGAGAGAAACAACGTTAGTGAAAGAGTGAAAAAGAAACAGCAAGAGCAAGGGGAAATATAGCAGACAGAAACTACATATGTTGCCTGTTTTTTTTATTAATTCTTACGTAATTAACTCACTTTTTCATGAGACAAACAATATAAATCGGTGTTAATAGGTGGCGCAACGGGTCACATAGCTTTCTAGTATATATATATATATATATATATATATATATACACATATATATATATATATATATTAATAAATATTAATTATTCATCACCTACACCCATCGAGTCGTCATGCTTACACAAGCTTCAGTATAACATGTTCATTGTCAATATTTAATCTGAAAAAACGGAATATAACATCAATACCAAATTATAGCCAGTCACATTTCTATTTTAATCACTACTCAGCAATTTATGTTTTCTTTTTGTTTAGAAAATAATATTTTATTTTATTTATTTAATAATTAATAGCTGTAAGTGTATGATTTAATTCTAGTCTATTTAATTCTAATGAATTTCGTTACAAACGGAAATCCAATATCTTTAGTGCTCATTATTAGACAAAAAATATAAACTACGCGTCAAATTTCAATCTAAACACTTAACTAAAAATGTAATACCAATTAGTATTACAAGAAACACATATGTATCACTTGGGTTATTAGGACTACTGTAATAATCTAAACAGTTATTCTCGCAGAATTTCGGCCGCTGTTACCTCCGGCCTTCTTCAAGTGTATATTTTCGAACAGTCGTTCCGTCATCCATGACTGGGAGAAGTTTTCAGTTATTCGCAATACTTCGTATCGCCCGCACCAATGATCGAACTCTCAACCTTCAGATGACTATCACTTACAACATCATTTTACTTAGTACTTGATTCACTGCGCCACGATTCCTGAGTTCGACAGAAATAATCGCGAGTTAAAAAAATACACCTGAAAATGCTCAGATGTTACAGTGGCCGAAACGTTGTGAGAATAACAATCAGTATGAGAACAGTTGTCCGAATAAGCCAACCCATACATATTATTACTGCTCATCTAAAAAAATACAGAAACAAGATATGCATACTTATTTAAAATACCGAGCACACAATAAGTGTTGCTTTAATATTGCAAATACTTAATTTTTAATGTTAAAAGATCTAGATCTTCTTCATAGAAATATTTTACAGCGCAAAGATTGTAAGTATGCGAATACGATATAAACTCTTATAATAAACGACGCATTTCAGCAGAACTGTGTGTTATTGCTCGAGCATTGCCTGCCATTACATGTTTTTTTTTTATTCAGTGTCGAATATTAAAGGAATATGTTTCGATAAATATTATTTTATTTGTTTTAAGAAATACTTATGTTTCGATTTTTTTAAATAATGATATATCATCGGTATTAATTGGTTTATTCGGACAATTACAATCATCTTTGTAAAAAGATCAGTACTCTCATCTAGTTCATAATACATAACAACATCATGCCCGATAAAACCTTCGCCTTCTTTCAGGTGTATATTTCCGAACGTTTGTACCGTTTACCCGAACTAGGAAACAAATATGTTATTTGCAACTGAATATTTTATTTAATTGACGAAGCATAGTGTTCTGATTCCGTCTGTCATAGGTGATGTTATTCTTATGTATTATGTTAACATAGACATGACACCTATTAGTCAAAAGTGTGTGTTAATATTCAGTTCAAAGTGGCGTTGTTATTGGTTAGTTGACGGTGTAATTCTTACAACAGGTAATGATAATCAAAATTAAATGCACACTATGTTTTTTGGAGGGGGCGCTCGGAACAAGTCATAAAGCCACGTGGTGTGTACAGCTAACAAGAAAGAAATATAATTATCGCACAGACAGGGGATGCCTGTTTGCCAAGTATTAAACATACCAGAGCTATACGTACGAGTAAAACAGTCAGGAGTAAGAGGGTTCCACAACCACGCAATTCTTGTAAATAAGTTAATGGAAGAGGAAGCTGTATTACAATAGAGCATCACCGTAGCAGATACATTGATACCACTAAACAAACGAGTAAAGCGAACTAGACCAACAGAATCGGGAAATGGATCACACAATTAATGAAGAACAAATATCATGATAGTATTTATAGAAAATACTGAGACTAGTAACATCACGTGAGTTAAAATATAGGTGCAGAGAAGAAGAAAGGGTTGGGCTAATATAATTAAAGATACGTTTCTGAAACTTATCAAGACCCCTCAAATAGGACAGAAATTAACTAGCCCCAATACGACTCATACACGGTTTAATAATCAAGATCAGAATTATTTTTCGCATATTCTAAATAATGTACATACTCATCTTTTTCTAAATGGAATTGCTACTTATTTACACGAATAGGTTATAATTGTGTTTATTATTACTTGAAAACTATATATATATATATATATATATATATATATATATATATATATATATATATTCATATATATATACATTCATATTCCTATATAGATATATATACATTCATATTCTTATATATACATTCATATTCATATATATATATATACATTCATATTCATATTCATATATATATATACATTTATATTCATATTCATATATATATATATACATATACATTCATATTCATATATATATATATATACATATACATTCATATTCATATATATATATATACATATACATTCATATTCAACTATATATATATATATACATATACATTCATATTCATATATATATATATACATTCATATTCATATATATATACATTCATATTCATACATATATATACATTCATATTCATATATATATACATATACATTCATATTCATATATATATATATATACATTCATATTCATATATATATACATTCATATTCATACATATATATACATTCATATTCATATATATATACATTCATATTTATATATATACATTCATATTCACATTCAAATATATATATATATATATATACATTCATATTCATATATATATATATACATTCATATATATATATATATATATATATATATATACATTCATATATATATATATATATATATGCATATTCATATATATATATATATATATATATACATTCATATATATATATATATATATATGCATATTCATATATATATATATATATATATGCATATTCATATATATATATATATATATATATGCATATTCATATATATATATATATATATATATATATATATATATATATAAATTGGTAGTTTGTTTGAAGCATTGCTGGGAGTAATAATAAAAGTTTTTTAAAAAAGGTTGAAGGCAATGCGAAGTTACGGATCCCTGGAAGCTGTGAAGAACAAAAACAAAACAAAACCGAAATAAGTCGGATATAGATCGAAAATGTTTTTTTGTTATATTTCTAGACAGCAAGGGTGTTAGTTTGTAATATCCGGATTATCAAGAATCAATTTGATATATAATAAACACACCTTTTCGATCTATATACGACTTATTTCGGTTTTATTTTATTATATATATATATATATATATATATATATATATATATTTATATTCATATATAATATATATATATATATATATATATATATATATATATATATATATATATATATATATAGAAAGAGAGAAAGAGAGAGATGAGTGTGTGTTCAATTATTGTTCAAAATAACAGAATTCGTCTGTTTTATTATACTTTTTATTTTTTTCAATTTTGTTTATTGTGTTTTTTGTATCCAAAAAAATGTTCTATACATTTCACGAACATTTTCGATTCTTTGTCGAATCATCCTCAGGTGTCAAAAGCAAATAAACAAAAAAGGTAGAGAAAAAAGACCATTTTTAGAGAAAGGGGCAGAGAAAGTTTTTCGCATTGGTCAAGAAAACTACCCCTCCTCTGATTTATGACAAATCTTCGTTAATAACGTTAACATAATGCATTCTAAAAACAATTAGAGAAAATACATGAAGCTATCAACCTAAAAACACAACAACCGAAAATGAATAACAGCACATATACAACTAGTGGTAACATTCTAAAATTCTTAAAGTAATGCGATTTTGTTTAGTGATACCAACCCCGCGTCGCTTAATATAAAGCGTACAACGCATTTTCTCGAACAATGAGAAACACGTTCTAATTGCGTTTGCCGTCTTTTTACAATGATCTTCTTTTTCTGGCTTGTTTGTTAATTTGCTTTTGAAATTTGATCATGATTCGACAAAGAAGAGAATACGTTTGTGAAACCTTTGAAATATTTATTTATTTTCATATTTTAATACAAAAAAAAAACATCAGAAAAATTAGGAAAATATAAAAAGTTTAATTAAACAGACGAAGCTGAAAAATACTAAACACACCGCTGTTTCTATCGCAAGTAAACACAATAATCAAACTATGTAACTTCATACTCAGGCGTTAAAAAAATTGTACATATTTCGCGAAAGGCGACATGGCCTGATAGTAAAACGTGAGACTACAGGCAATACCATCGAGGGTTCGGTCCCTGTCCAGGTTGGCTATACTAATTGCCAGAAACACGTTTCCATTGATTACTTCTATAACCGCAAAAATGAATTAATAAATATATATAGATATAAAATAAGTATAATGACACGTACTATTAAGGCTCACTTGAAACAATATGATGCTACGTTGAGCGACAGAATGGACCCCGAGACAATGGAAACTACATAGAGAAAAGCGAACACCGTGTAGAACGACAACCTCGATTGTACAATTATAACTTTGCTAAGGAATAAAACAAGGAATAAATAAAAATAACGTTATAATCCACATGATGATGATGCAATATCCTGTAGACTCTTTACCGCTTAGGAAGTGGAAAATACTAAAAACACCACTGTGTCTATCGCCAGTAGAAACAATAACAAGACTACGTAACTTATATATATATATATATATATATATATATATATATATATATATATATATATATTTGGATTTTTCACTTACAAAAAAGATTATTCAGTGAACACCGGGATTATTAAAAAAAAAACAATGTCGAAGATATTCGATTACAGGGTACAGACCCTTTATATGTGATTTTTTTAAGCTTACCAAAGCATTCCGATCAGGAGCCCAAACAATACCACAAAAGATGGTTTCATTCAAAAATTATTTATTTATCATTTTTCAAATTAAAGAGTGTTTTACCTACACGTGTTTCACTACCAAGCAGGTATTTACTTGGCAGATCATCAGGGAAAATTAAGCACCTTGTTGTAACTCTTATTCAAACTGCTTAATTTTCCCTTTTATTTAGTCACATACTTCATTATAAAATAATATTCATCATTTTAATACAATATATATATATATATATATGTATATATATATATATATATATATATATATATATAAAGCCATGTGCGTACTTCAACACAATATTGCAACCAGACAGACATTCACACACGCATATATATATATATATATATATATATATATATATATATATATATAGAGAGAGAGAGAGAGAGAGAGAGAGAGCGAGAGATAGAGAGAGAGAGAGAGAGAGCGAGAGATAGAGAGAGAGAGAGAGGGGGGAGAGATATGGTCATGGAGAGAGGAAGTTAGATGTATGTAAACTATGTGGTTACAGGAATCGATTGATATCATTATGCGTCAATTCTGAAGTGATAACTTTGCCTTGTATTATTCCGATGTCTTTATCATTGATAAGACTTTTTCTTCATTTCGTCGAAATCTTTTCGTAGACGTGCGTAACGTTAACACGCCAAAAAACGAACTGATTAGTGTATCTCTTGCATGATCATGCACATGCGATCTACATTATTATTTACTGTACGCGTCACGTTTCATAATATGCCATTCTTACCTATTGTAAATGCGGGTACAAGTTTATGTAGCAACTAAATTATATGTAGACTAGGCGATGCTCAAAGTGCATTGATTAGTCGGTGCACAAGAATGTAAGGAAACGGTATACTGTAAAATATGTATGTAAACTGATAGACCCTCATGGTATGTATTATATAAATTATGACACTACCAGTTTTTATACACGTCCCACTATGTTTTCATAAGCCTTATGTATGTATTATGTTTATCACAATATTAACAGCTTTTGGCGCGGAACAAAAATTATAACATCTATTCTTATCTTACAATAAGTCTGTGTTGTCTTCAGTCACTGAAAGTTAATTTCTTCTAGAATGAAGCAATTTTATTGTTTTTCTTTCAATCCAGAGTACCTTTTTTAGGAATGTTGGGTGTTTCTATTTTAAAAAAAACAACATTGTGTCTAAATGTGCTAACGTGGGGGCGCAATTCATAGAGAACAGGTTATATCTAAAAAATGGTCAAATAAACCGAGCACATATAGCCATGGTAAAAAATAGTCTAAACTCAGCTGAGACAAGCACAATAATATTCCGAATCGTGGTTATTCAAAGCGGACATAACCTCCATTATTATAGTTTCCCGTTGTATAGTTGACTCTTGCTTTCCCTGAAAGCCCCTGATCTGGGACGCCCCTTGTTCCGACTCCTTTTCACCAGCAAGGATTGCGGAATCCGGGGTGAAGCCCGGCACGGCGGCTCTGCTCGTCGAAACAAGGAAGCGCAGAAAATACAGCTCGCTCACTGACCGTTTCGTCTTCCAACCAATTTCAGTGGAAACGTCAGGTGTGCTTGGCCCCGAGACTGTTAAATTTTTTCAGGACATTGGACGGAGGTTTCAACGTCTAGGTACAAGCGCCGTGAGTCAGCCTGCTTGTTCCAACGCATCTGGCTATATGTATCTGGCTAGCGTTCGTGGCAACGCTATGTCAGTAACGGCGGCGTCACTTCCGTTCTAACCGTCATCTGTTGACTCTCTCTTTCTTTCCCTCCCCATCTCTACTTACCTATCTCTCCTTGCTTCTCTTTCTCTCACTAACTTGTCAGAGATTGTTGTCAAGTTGAGTTAATAATAAAATATTTTGTAAAACGGAAAAGAAAACTTTACACACTATATAATCATTCAATGTAGTAATCAAAGAACATCTAAAAAGAAGACACA
This sequence comes from Sepiola atlantica, assembly GCA_963556195.1. NCBI lineage: Eukaryota > Metazoa > Mollusca > Cephalopoda > Sepiida > Sepiolidae > Sepiola > Sepiola atlantica. The sequence goes on from OY744523.1 coordinate 44,681,556, forward strand.
TTTTTAAATAAAATCTTGTCTCCAAAAAATGTACTGAATGTACATTGGCAAGTTTTTTATTTAATTAATATTGTTATACCGGTGTATTCTCTTTATTGAGCGGCTTTATAATTTCCCAAACATTTTTTTTTAAATTTGAACTGCGATCATATTCATTAATGATTGAATTTAAAAGATTGAAGAATAAAATACCTGTCAGTTAACTGTCTTTCAATCTGATGATTGAATTTTTAATTTTGTAATTATAAATTTAAAACGATATCAACGACTAATGGACACCAGATTATAATTCCATTTTGTTGATAGTTTGCTCCTGATTGATTAAAGACGTGTACGTTATTTAGTGCTTAGAGAGCTGGTAATCATCGCTAATTATTTATTTCTCATTTGGCAATGGCCTCGATTCAACATTTCGCCAATTGAACACTTGTTTGTCAATTAAGAATGCAATTCTAAAAAGTGCTCTTTCGAAATATTCACATAAAAAGCGAAGATAATTATTAATCGATTTTTGTTTCGTGCTACGTCTTTTTTTACGCTGATTATCTTTTTCGACCACTACTTTGGATAACCATTTTGTGATAGAAACGTTGATAATTGTTAAGTAATCTAACGGGTAAATATAGCCAGATATACGTCAAATACAGTTCAGTAGTGATTAAATAGTAAAACAAATAAGTAGTTAGGAATTGTAATTGCATGTCATAACAGTTCGGTAGTGATATGTCTTTTAAAATACTTTAAATCGTACGTAACCGACGGGTGTTCAGCTTTGTAAGATTCCATTTTTACAATGCTTTTACTGGTCACCTGCATATTTCAATGCACGTTTGTTGATATGTATATATGTATCTATCTATCTATCTATCTATATATATATATATATATATATATATATATATATATATATTTGTATATATAAATATATGTATATATAAATATATGTATATATATATATGTATATATAAATATATGTATATATATAAATGTATGTATATACATAAATATATATAAATATATGTATATGTATATGTATATATATATGTATATATATAAATATATGTATATATATATATATATACATATATATATATATATATAAATGTATGTATATACATAAATATATATAAATATATGTATATGTATATATAAATATATATAATTATATGTATATATATATTTGTATATATATATATATATATATGTATACATACATTTATATATATATATATGTGTGTGTGTGTAGGTGTGTGTATACATATATTTCATACGTGGTTTCCGTCTTTTTTCATAAAACGTCGGAAAGCACCGAAACAGTTAGCCAATGAGAAAATGCGCATATGATTTCAAACTGATGTAAATGAATATGTAGACATCTGAACTTTGAAACTTATTGAAACGCGATTGCTACTGATCCAAACGCGCAAATACTGCACTGAAATATAACTAGGTTTTACTGTGTATTGCGTCTCCAGAAAGAATGATAACATTTAATTAGGATAAAAAACTGATCGCAACGGAAAAATGCCTACACGATTGAGAAAAATAAACGCTGACCCTAGACCCAACCCCACCCCCAACCTCAACCCTAACCCTAACCCTCACCCTACCCTCAACCCTAAACCTAACTCTTACTCTCACCCTAAACCCTAGTCTGGACCCACGCTTACCCTAATCATAAGCCAACCCTTAAAACCTAACCCTAACCCTCACTCTGACCCTGACTCTAACGATGGGGTTAAAGTGAACGTGGGTCATAATTCGTTAAAGCGCTCTAACCCTTATACTAACCCTAAACCATTACTATGCAACAATAATAATTAGTAAAAAAAATAACCCTAAACCTCACTGTAACTCTAAGTCCTAATTTAAACAACAATAATAAAACAAAATAAAATATACCCCTGAACCTTAACTACGCAATTACACACAAAAATGACTTTTCAGTGAAAAAAAACAACAAAAAACACTCGATTCACTTTTCAATTGAAACACTTCTTTCTTATTTGTTAAAAAATAAATATTTATTTCATACAATTTGTAA
>OY744523.1:44688599-44696099 GCA_963556195.1 Sepiola atlantica
TGAACTCACTTGCTTCATTTTTGTCTAACAATTACTTCAGATGAAAGTATGCTATTTTCCCTAAAATATTCTATCATAAATTTGTCTGGAATAATCTCCATCCAAGAGATTTCTATTCGGTCCATTGATGTGAAAATAATCAGTAGACCTTTTCCAGCATATCGATTTCACCATATTTAGAAAAAAATACGCGGTTGATTCTGAAAAAGAAATTGAAATTAAAACAAGTGAAGAATGTGTATGTTTTTTAGCTTACCGAACCGACGTTGACTAAAATACTTTTTACTTTCATTTTTGTTTCGCCTTCTGTCTTATAATTTGCCACTACATAATGTTACTAATAGTGTATAATTGGATTTTAAAAGATTCATATAATCATTACATGGTCGTCGTTTCATAAAATTATAAATGGATGAGACTTATTTTAGGAGTATGACTAATTTTGTTAGATACTATTTGTAAACTATACTATTTGTAAACTATACTATTTGTAAACTATACGATTTGTAAACTATACTTGATCATTCAGTGTTAATCTCTTAATACATGATTATTTCTCTAAATGTTTAACACAGAAACCTGTGTTTATTCTGCCAGTTTTAATGCTTTCAAATTATTTTGAAATTTCAGAATATCACAAAAAGTATTTTTTTTTACTATTAAGAAAGGATTTACTAGCAAACATGTTTAGTAAGAAAAAGTCTTGGTTCATTCGATGTCGTAATAAATTATTTTTTTTATAATATATCATATAAATGTAATTTTTGGTCTATTAATTATTTCAACTATATAGAAACACACCCAACTATCAACAAACAATTATTTAAAATTTGTGTTTATATATAGTGAAAGAGACATACCCGGTTATATCCTGTTGTCAAATATCCGAAAACAGTGTGTTACACATACTGTTATTAAATGTTTATAATCGGATTAAAGTTACGACAACATCACATAACTTCGTGAATGCTGAACTCTTCAAAACATAGAATTGTTGCAACGTGTATAGGTGTTTGGAAATATTAGATTTAAATATATTTAAGCATGTTATTAATTTCCCGTGTGAGACTTGACTATATAATTATCGCTAGATACAGGGAAAGGAAATATTCATTTTATGTCAAAATTTAAGCAGTCAAAACGTTCCTATTTACTTGATTCACTACGAGGACAACGTTAGCCACAAAGTCGGTGTTTAATGTGGGAAATATCAAGACTCACGGAACTGCGTACTATTGGTTGGAATAAAAATAAAATTTGTTTCAGTTTAGAAAGATTTGTCTGTCAATGATCGATTACAGAATGTAGTAAGTGCATCATCAGGGCAGATAGTACATTTTGTTCCTCGCTTAATAGACATTTAAATTATCATTAATGCGATACAAGTTACCACAGTTTACAATGCATGACTGCTTTGATGTACCACAGAATTTCGATGTTTGTAAAGATGGCATTGCTTTATACATAGATTGAGATTCGGTCACTAATTTGAGACAGTTAGAGGGGTTCTGCACGACCCCAACGAATAATACAAGTACCTTATATTAACAATATCACCAGTAAAACAGTGCGCAATTCGTTTTTACAAGGGGTTTGAAAGAGGGATTGATACAAGAATAAAGACAGCTATTATATATAAATATATATATATACATATATATATACATATATATATATACACACATATATATATATATATATATATATATATATATATTTACATATATATATACATGGGAAAATGAAAAAGGAAAACCAAAAAATGGATGTTTTTTATGTGTACATCAACGTTTCGTCTTTATTTATAAGACTTCATCAGGATGATAAAATAGAGAAAAAATGTCATGCAAGTACAGATACATGTAGGGTAGACATATTGGGAGGAAAAATAAAATGAAATAATGGCCCCTACTGGGTGGGCGTCCGTACTTGTTGTAGAAATAGAAATGAATGTTGAAGAAAATGAGTGGGGAAAATGGAAGGATGGGGTTAGCAAGGACTACTGTGGCTGGTGGTAAGAGAAAGAGGTGGGGGATGAGCAGGGGTAAAGTGGATGGCAGAGAGGGAGTGGAGGAAGAGGGGAGGGAGGTGTTTGACCAGATGGCTGTGGTAAAGATTGAAGGGGAAAAGTAAGTTGGAATGTTTGTGTATGGGGGGTGTATGCAGGGAAAGGAGGATGGGTAGAGAGGGAGGGGGGTCTGTGATTTTGGTGGATGGGCGAAAGTTATGGTCTTAGAGAGCGTTTTGAGAAAATGAGGGAATTTAAGAAGGGGTATGGGAAAAATAGTTGAGAGGGGGAGAGGGAGGATTTTCCGTTTTTTTTCCCTCACATTTTTAATACTGCAGTCCAAATAAACTTTCTCATGCTCCAAATATTTCAAATATTCCATACCCACCCTTTCAATCACCGCCCTCCTCCACCCCTTCAATCCCTGACTCATTGCTATAATTTTCCAAATATTTCAAATATTTCACACCCTATCACAACAAATCCTCCCTCTCCCCCACTCAACCATTTTCTCCCATACCCCTTCTTAAGATGGGCCGTGATGGGTCTGAAATTACTTGGGAGACAAACTTAAACTATGGCAAATTCATCAGCCAATTCCATTTCGAAACTAAGATCCTGATTCGGACTATTGAAAAGATCTACCAAAGGATATCTAGACATGAGTGGTCTCTTATATTCAACAATACCTGGAAGAGAAGATCCTTCCGATATATATATATATATATATATATATATATATATATATATATATATATATATATATATATACTAATAAAGAAAACATCCATATTAAACGTAAATTATAGGGATACAATATGGTAGCCTTGGTAGTGCAGTACATAAACGGATAATGAAATACACAGAGAATAGCCAAAGAATAGTGTATGATGCGACGGGTCAAACTCAGGCAACACCATAAAACTTCTTTAAGATTTTGTTCAACAATATAAAAAAATGATATGGCTTACTCATTTAGAAAGTAAGCGAAATGTATTGTGGTCGATTTAATTTGATAAGTATTTTTTTTTTCATAATATTGCATTTTTGTTTAAATATATATTTATTTCATATAAATAATATAGACTCATCTTGAGACGCATAATACATGCACACTGAAGTTTTATTATGCAACGAAGTAAAATAAAGTTATTAATATTTCTTTCTTTTCAATGAATGTATTTTAAATATACTTAAATTGCTACAAGTTTAAATTAATAAAAAAGCGTTTATTTAGCTGCCAAAACAATTACTTTGGTGGGGAAATGGAAGAGTCATCGTTGCTTAATAGTATTCAACCTTACATATACTTATTATTTCAAAAAGAGTGGTATAATTAACAGTAAATTATACAAATGATGTAAAACGCAGGATAGAAGTTGAACGGGGCCCCGATACTAGTTTATAAAGTTCTTATTTAGGGTATGATTTCTAAGCATTGATTGGGTTAGAAGTTTCGAATACACTGACATTAATTGCAATTCGGAATAAATAGTATATATGTTTTCATAACACGCAACAGTTTAACTCGGTAGTTAATATATAAACATCTTCTAACCCCTATACATTTATTAAGTAAGTAATGTGTATGATATAAATAAATATCTCGCATATGCGGGTTATATGCAGTCGCTTTGCTCCATGTTTCAGTCTATTATCCATTATATTATCCTACTGTGACTATTTATTGGCCACATTATTTGCGGACATTTTGTCATACAATTAACTAAAGAATGCATTACTGTTTGATTCATTGTTTTAACATGCATATAAAGGCGCATCAATACAACGCATGCATATTTGGAGCACATTTAGACTTATTACCGTCTGCTGCATAAGGAATATTAATGTGCATGTGTGTGTACTTGCAGACACTGCTATAACTGCTAAAAAAAGAGAAAAAAGAGTGTATGTATCTGTATAGTTGTGTAAATATATGTACGACATGCGACAACAGTTCATCAAGCCCTTTTGTATCTCGCCTGCGAAATTCGGTGCTAAATAAATTGATTGGGAATGTATAAGAATGTCTTACTCATATTAAGTTTGCCTACGTTATCATAGTCACACGACTAACACCTATAGAACTAGAAGGAATTCGAAACGATATCCACAATGCAAACCCTAGTGTGGACCATTTAAATACACACAAGAAAACCAAGGTCATATTCAGAAAATATGTCACAAAAGCCGCAGTCATAGTGGACGGTGAATATGTCGAGGAAGTTAACAACGATATCTACCCATGGAAGATAGTAAAACGCGACGCTGATGTCATGCCTGAAATACAACGGCGAACTACGTTTGAATTGACAGCCTTTTCAAAAGTAGACAATAACTCGAAGGCCGCTATTAACATAAAACGGAAAGTATTACATCATGCATGGGGTGACATATTGTAGGAGACTTAATGATACAGTAAAAGAACACCAAAGAGCTGGCCAATGCAAAACGGAAAACTTTATGGCATCAGTCTACGAGAAAGAAAACACACACCTATATTTAACAGACACCTAAAATAAAGGCCACTATACGAACGGCTAAACATACGTTGGGAGGTTACTTTTCAAGATGTACAGCCATCATATGAACATCTAGACTAATAGAAAACACGTAAAACATGTGGAGAGACGACCGCAATTGGTAACTCGGTCCTACGAGGGAACGTTTAGCTAATGCACAACTCAACGAGGAATGAAACCAGGAAGAAGTTTATTTTCCACTAAAGATAAAAAAAAACCTTAATGATGATTATGATTATTATAAATACTTCAATGATATAACGTAAATGTTTGCGAGTAAAACACGTGCGTTTTTCTTGTCCCCAGTCTAAACTGGTTCAAGTTTTAGGGGGACGCATGGAAGTTAAGAGTTGCGTTATATTTATTTTAAATATTAAACTGAAAACTATTTTTATGGTAAAAAGTACACGGTAAATAAAAAATACGATCGAATTTCCCCAGGCTAATGCGATTTATAATGATTTACTCGCTATCAGGTATCACGTGAGTTATATTTAGTGATTGCTCACTGACAATAACCAGTGACACTCTTGTTAGTCTTCGGAACAACAAGTCTTCGCAGGTTTCCAACAATATTCGCTACTTTCGATCACCAATTAAAATTATTTTTGGATAATCACAACTACAGTTTACCATTACTTTTCGCTAGAAACTTTCATGGATCTCTTTGAGGGCTAAGTGACAACAAGACAACAAGTTCTAGTAATCTCCGCACCCTTCCCGGTTGCTGTAGTTGGTGATCATTTTCCTGTAACTTCTTATATTCTTTGACTTTTAACGGTAATGGTGTATGGCATACACCGAGACTGATGCTAACACATGAGCGTGTGTATTCTTTTTTTTGGAGGGTGGTAAAGGATTTATGGTATGTTTTATTACCTTGGTCTCATTTTATTATTATTATTATTATTATTATTATTATTATTATTATTATTATTATTATTATTATTTATTTCTGCAAAGTATGAGTTATAACACAAGTGATCGTCAGTGATTTCTCACACATTCCAACCAGTGGTGTTCCCTGGAGTGACAACAAGCCTACCCAGATTTCCAGTATTCTCTATCTCGTTTCAACTACCGCCGCAAATGATCTAGCGGTATTACAACAGCCGCCCACCATTGAGTTTTCACTAACCACGACCATTGGTCATCCCTGAGATGTGGATGACAATAATCCTCCACAAGGTCCCAGCACCCTCCGAACTCTTCCAGTGGAGGTGTATTTAGTGCTGCCTCTCGATTATACAATCCCCTGTGACGCTGTTCGACTGTTTTGTGTGTTCTCAGCTGAGGCTGATGCCATTTTGGGAGGGGTGGATGGGCATTATTATGATTATTTGTACTCACTAGGAGTTCTCACGCAGATCATTAGTGCTTGCTCAGCGACAACCGGTGGCATTCTCTGGAGTCTGAGTGACAACAAGTCTCCCCAGATGTCCAGTATTCTCCACCTCTTCTCGATAGCCACCGCAAATAACCTTGCAGTATCGCAACAGCCGTTTACCATTGATGTATCGCTTGTAAAGAGCATCGGTATTCTCTGAATTTAAGTGGTTATAAGGCGCTCCAAGGTCCCATCACGCTCTGAACTTCCAGTGGAGGTCTGGTTTGTGCTGTCCCTCCTCGGTTTTCTCATCCTCCTTGACCTTATGGATATATTGTGTGTGTTGTCAGCCTAGGCTAGTACCATTATTATTATTATTATTATTATTATTATTAGTAGTAGTAGTAGTAGTAGTAGTAGTAGTAGTAGTAGTAGTAGTAGTAGTAGTAGTAAAGACTTACGTGAACACATCATCGATAACCACATACTGAAGGCTAGCAATGAAGTTTTATGAAAATTGACTGTATTGTGAAAAATTCATTCCAGATATTCTTTGTGTCTCCTGGGAAATTACAGAGAAAAACATAAGATTATAACTTTTCGGCTCTATGTGTCAAAATGTTCGAGTGTAATCTTCTTTCAGAACAATCTCAATTTTATTTAGCATGACACACGAATATTCGAAATGTATTAAACCAATCACTAGCCTAACTCTGTCAGTGAAAACCGCTCCCCGATGTTCCACACATTCTACTTCATATGATTTTAGAGTTTATTGTATAACTCCAAATAAACCTTTGTCAGTCGAAAAAGATATGTGTTCATCAAACGCAACTTTTTATATTCTACGTAGGTGCTTCGAACCAGTTTGTCATTGTATATAGTAGTGATCAAATAATGCCTTATAAAACATGCACACGACGTTGTAAGTCGGGTTATTATTGTGTGATATGTTAAATAGTATCACTGTATTGATTAATGCCATTGATTTATCGCCGTCGCTGTTTTTTTTAAGGAATTTAAGAGATGTTAAAGAGGCATTTTTACTTGGAGAATAACACATGATCCGTCTTAGTTCTTAAATATGTAAAACTCTGCGATATTTGACAAGCACAGAGCATGCATAGACACAGGCCTTGCATGATGAAATTATTGCTGACGCTAGTATTATTTGATGAGGTCATCTACAATAATGAGGCGTGGTATTCTGAAGGGACACAGGCACTGCATTTAGAAATGATAACAATAATGTTAAATTGTATACAAGTTTCCAATCTGGTTTGATAGTTAAGTATTTCCTTGAGGTGATTTGACCGAGTTTAAAAGGGTGGTCGGTCGTTCAAAATAAGTGTGTGTTTGACATATATATATATATATATATATATATATATATATATATATATATACATGTATATGTGTATGCTTGTATATAATTGTGTGTGGGTGGTGATGGGTGTATGTATGTACATAGGAATGCAACAGTACGTACACATCCTATGTATGCTTGTGAGTGAGATTGTGTCAGATTTTACTTTAGGTTCTTTCCTTCCACGGACAATATACATGTATCGCTAGTCAGTAGGTGTCATAAAACAATGATGAGGGTTAATACTGTTGATTTTTGACACGACCCGATTCCTTTG
>OY744523.1:44701099-44721099 GCA_963556195.1 Sepiola atlantica
TTGAGAAGAAGTCTAGAGAGAAAAGCTTCCGAGAAGAAAGAGAAGAGAGAATGGTATCATCAGTGACTGCTGCAGCAGCAGAAGTTGGGAAAATTTCAAGTGATGAAGACCTAGAGAACAGTCAAAGCTCTGGTACTAGTGAGGGTTCAGAATACACTGAGACAACACCAAGCTGTTCATCAAAACCAAGTACGATAACCTTACACTTTCCACACTCAGTTATGACCAGTGAAGAGATTTGTAGCACTGCAGATCGGTTGTCACTCTCTGACAACCAGATTACAGCCATGGTGTCTGCAGTGTTGAAGGCAGGAGGCGCAGATCTTGATGACTTTGTTATATCAGCCTCTACTACAAGACGAAATATGATAAACACTCGTCATAACTTGTGCCAAAGTTACATGAATAACTTCAAGGAAAGTCCGCCAGATTACTGCACACTACACTGGGATTGAAAACTTCTACGGGATGTTCTTGGTGAAAGGTACCCAGTGGAAAGTCTTGCAGTGCTCGTCTCTGGTACTCCACAGTATGAAGAAGGGAAGCTGCTTGGTGTGCCCTTCATAGAAAGTTCCACAGGAATCCAACAGTGTAATGCTACATTGGAACTGATAGAAGCATGGGGTCTCGCAGACAACATTGTAGGCTTGGTATTTGATACCACAGCAAGCAACAGTGGCATCAACAAGGGTGCAGCGAAGCTTATTGAAGAAAAACTAGGCAAAAAGGTATTCTACTTCGCTTGTCGCCATCACATATCAGAGGTAATAATTGGAAGTGTATGGGATGCTGTGTTCAGCAAGGTCAAGAGTCCTGACAACCCAATGTTCACAATGTGCAAGAGAAGTGGGACAAGTTGGTTAAGGACTGCCCAAGAGTTCTGGGCCTAGTGTAACAAGACTTGAAACAGAAGAAGACAAGCATAATTGCAGTCTTAAGCAATTTCCTTGAGGAAGCAAGTCCGAGGGCAGATTACAGAGAGGTGGCAGAGCTGTGCCTGATCCTGCTTGGTGAGGAACCTCCTCGAGGTATCCACTGGGCCAAGCCAGGTGCCATTCACCAAGCCCGCTGGATGGCCAGGAACATTTACTGTATGAAGATGCTCATGTTTTCCAAGGAACTAAAATACAACACGGACACTATCTTCAAGCTGGAGAGGATGAACAAGTTCCTGACCTTATTCTACACCAGCCACTGGGTGACCACCACATCTGCAGCTGATGCACCTATCCATGACCTCCAGCTTATGAAGAACATGCTGCAATACAAGCGTTATGACTATGAACTGGCAACCTCTGTTCTCAAGAAAATGAACAACCACCGGTGGTATCTGACCCAGGAACTGGTGTCATTAACCGTGTTCAGTTCACATGCCACCATGACCAAGTCTGCAAAAGAGAAGTTCGCAGTCAAGCTGTCAGAAACAGAGAAACCTGAGAGTTACAGGAAAGGCAAGCCAGTGTTTCCTGTCATCAATGTAGCTACAGTTCTCACAGACCTGGTAGGGCCAGAGTCTCACTTTCTGTTCGATGCTCTTCGAGTGAAATGTGACTGGCTCACTACTCATGCTGACACCTGGGAAGACAATGACAGCTACAGGAATGCACAGAAGTTTGTGAGGTCAGTGAAAGTGACCAATGATGTGGCTGAGAGAGGTGTGAAACTAATGAGTGACTTTTCAACTGAGATCACAAGTGACCCAGAGCAAAGAAGCTGCTTACTACAAGTTGTTGAGTACCACAGGAAAAAAATTGACAGTTTAAAAAAAGCCACATTGAACAAGTGATAATACATGTATTAGTAACATCCTATCTGACAGTTTCTTATGCAATATATGTGTCAGTGCAGTGCTATCATACTACCAAACTGATTTTTTGTAGTGTCCCAGCTGTTTGTGCATTAAAATTAGTTAACATTTACACAGGTGTTCATGTGTTTTATTGTGCTTACTACCATATGCAAGAACATTTTATTAGCTTTCATTTGGTACCACTTTCAATGATATAGCATACACCTCTGGAAAGCTACAATGAAAATAAGGACATAATATCCCATATGTTGCAGCGTTTTTGAAAAACGTCAACAATTAAATTACATGGCTCTTGAGGCAGGCATAGCCAAGGTCCAAGATCACAATAACTGATATATTTAGCTAATTTAGACCTTGGAGAATGGGAATAATAGCAGTTTGAAGAAAAAGGTCAATTTTAAAGAGGTCTAATATATATACATATATACATATGCATAGATACATATATGTATATACATATACATATACATATTAACATATGCACATATATACACATATATATATGTATATATATGAATATACATATACATATTAACATATGCACATATATACATATACATATACATATACATATATGTATATAACTATACTTACACAAATATATACATACACATATATATATATATTTTTTTTAATTTATTTATATATATACATATATACATGTATATGCATATATATGTACATATATATACATATATATATATATATATATATATATATATATATATATATATATATATATATATATATACAAATACGTTCCATTGTGTCTCATAGAAAATGTGTTTTTGTCAGTCATAGAAATTGTTTTTCTCGAAAAGAAACTAATTCCATAGAGATACCTTATAATTGCTTTGCAAAATCTAATAAATTAGTATAGGCACATCACATTCCATATATACATATGTGCACAAGTAAAACAGGAAAGCAAATAAAAGCTAGAGTTGAAAATATCTGAATAGATGATAAATAGACATGAAAAATAATGAAATAAAATAAATTTAAGCTAGTCAGAATCTGTATGAGGTACTCCAAAATACCAGCCGATTTGGCTTATTGGTTAATCCAAGTAATGTCTGTACAATTATTTTATATCGTTTTTTGTCATGCAGAAAAATCATTTAAGTATTATTGATTTTTTTTAAATACGTGTTTTAAGTAAGATTGAGATTATTCTCGTCTGTTTATAAATCGTTCGTCTATAGATATCATTTCTAAAAATGTATGTATTACTGTATTATCGCATTCAAAAATTCCAGAGCATTATCCGTGTACTTTTTAACCCTTTTTACATGTGGATAATTCATGAACATAATTTTTCAATTTGAATTATTTTTTCAATTTTATTTATACTTAGAAAAAATAATATAGCAGATTCGTAAGTAAACAGTAAGAGAACAAATGCAATTGAAAATGCAACGTAAGTATAAGTAAATAAGTAAATAATTTCGGCCCGTTCCTACATATTTAACTTTCTGAACAAATATACTTGACTGACACAGTCTAATTAAGTTCATATCCTTAATACTAAAAAACTGAGAGAATCAATCTGAGTAATAATTACTGCAAATGACCGAACGTACCACATTCAGTAATAGTCAACGCTCACGATACATCCGATTTTGTCTTCCATTCAGCACTCAAATATATTATTTATCTGTCTTCTCCCAAAACTTAATGCTATTAAAGGTCGGCTTAACGAAGCAAGACCAGATCCTTCAAAAGACGGGAATCTAGCCAGGTATAAAAATGATCATGTTCGAATTTATCGGCTTCCTCTGTTTACGACGTTTTGATCGACCTACCATCAATCTACTCAAGCTGATAAAAAAAAAGTTGGCTAACCCTGAGGCGATGGCTCTGGCGGCGAATCTTATCCGGAAGGCAACTCTATGCACAATAAATACATCTCACACATGGTGTTTTGAAGGTATTTTGCCTCTTTCTTGAAGTGTAAAATTTTAAAGATGCTTTTAAAAAAATTAACTTTCGGAAATGTATACCTACCAGCGACCATACGCGATTAAAGTTTAAATTTAAAAGAGATATTTACACCGTTAAGTCCACACAACATCGGGTGTCACTTCTACAAGACCAGGAAGCATTGTTACGAAAAAAAAGGTTAATACTTTTTATTTGTCTAAAATTCTGACGAGGCTTGTTACATCAAGCACAATTATTAGATAAAAGCAGTTAATATGAGTAAGAAAAATAGAATAATATTGTTTTTGTTTTGTTCTTTTTTATTTTAATAAAAATATCTGCATCTAATCCATGTTTTTTGATCGCTCTTCAGCTTTCTCTTCTTTTACAGACCATCATACATAAGTGGAAGGAATTTTCACAATCTGAGAGGATGCCATGAATAAAGTGACGTCTTGTCTATGCTTAGTTTTGCAAAATGTTGGTTACAAATTGCAAGCTTGACATTTTAGGGTTTCCATATTTTTTATTTAAGTCTGGGAAGAGACACGTCTCATCTCTTCATCGCTGTTCTTTTCTGTTACTGGTAATCATACTATTCTTTTAAAAAGAGCTCCGTGTTTTCAAAATGTGGTTTCCACTACATTGGGCATGCTACAGCCACCACCTCTCATCCTCTAACGCCAAATCCAATGTACTTCTAATCGCCTTATATATAATCCTTGAATCGTTTACGAAATGTGTGCTGTGGGCGAGTATTCCCAGTTAGTTCCTCAGTTAGGTATTTATTTCGTAGTGGACAATAGATGCCTAACCAAAAGTATTGTTTACCAAGCAACAGTATGTACAAGAGAAACACCGAATTAGAAGAACTACTCCATGGGTATGACCTCCTTTTATTTTTCAACAAGATATTACGACAACAACAGCACATTTAAAAACAGAGTACGCCGAATTAAAACTGCACTAACAAACTATTATTGGGAACTCAAAGATAGCGGACGCTCACCGAAAATCGAATCGAGAATAATAAGACAAGGCAGTACATGTAGAATTTAACCTGACCCGTGTAGATTATGGCTGAATGAGAAATTTCAAATCCCGAACTTTAATGACCCCCAAAGTCTATTAAACCTTAGAAATAGCGAACACCTGCTTACACAGAAAACAATTACTTTGAGTTTACACCACACAATAAATAAATAAATAAATAAATAAACATACTAATTAATTAATATTAAAACAAACCTTCACTAAAACCTAAAAAAGTAATACAAGCAAATACGGGTTAAATAAGGCCATTACCTCGACACTACAAAAAATCGAGGTTGGGCCAACCTATGAAACCAACACAATGGAATAAGACTACGACGTAACACTAACCGAACGTTTGTTTGTGCAAAGCCCCCTATTTGCAAAGAAAATAACAAAAGAATCTGATTTGTAAAAAAGGTAAACTAAACACCAGGTGTATATTAAAAAAATCAACTGGCAAGCAAAAACACCATGCATTTTAGCCTGATGATTCTCCATGAGGATGCACGCGGAAGCCTATGTGTAGCTTATTTGCCATGAATATATGTGCATAACTTACTAATATATATATATATATATATATATATATATATACATATATATATATCTATAAATATATATATATGTATATATATATATATACTTCAGACGATTATCAATAAACTAACCCCTTCTGAAATAGTGAGAAGGTAAATTGCACCCGACAGTACTTTAGACCGGCAGAATCAATACCTGAAAGCCAAGATGACAGTGTTCTACAAAGTGTAGCATCCATTTGAGCATATACTACACTATTATCTTCTCTAAAAGATAAATATAGACACAAATACAGCTACTTAATATGACACAGACAGGTCTTCATAAGTATGACTTAGTTTAACGCGTTTACAATGGTATGTTCTTACATATTGGTTTGTTTTAAACAAAATCCAACAATTTAGAATGTTTATTTTCACATGCTCCGTGTGACATAAATTACAAACATTCATATATGTATATATATATATATAGAGAGAGAGAGAGAGAGAGAGAGAGAGAGGGAGAGAGATAGATAGATAGATAGATAGATAGATAGATAGATAGATAGATAGATAGATAGATAGATAGATCGATACATAGATATAATTACAGAAAGAGAAGATATATAAGCGAAACAAAACAAATATAGTATTCAAGACTGAGCATATTTACTTGTATATTTACTTAATATTTTCAACGCGTTTTCTTAAAGTCAGGCAATTCAAAAAGGATTTTTATATCGTCAGGGTGGTTAGACATACCTGATTTTATAAAATGATGGTTTCTAATAGTTTTGTAGAAATGTTCAAGAGTTATATTTTTTTATACAACAAAAATGGATTTCTTCTTATTTTGAACATTTCTTTTGAAATTAGTAAATGTGTCTCTTGTTCAGCGTTTAAGTACTACGATATAAAGAACAAAAGAACTAACGTCCTCTGGTCGTTACTACATCTGAGTATAGTAAGCTAATATGTAACAGGCGGAGAACAGCAAATCAATGAAGTGAAAATAAAAACGTTGCTTTTGCGTCATTTTTGTGTGTGTGCCGGGACACACCTTTCCCGTCTTTTCATGAAACTACTGAATCTTGTTATTCATAGTGTCGGGTGTTGAAACTTACAAGGAGTGTGCACAACTAACGAGCAACACTTCATGCAAATATGCCAAAATAGCTTCTAAAAAAGGGAGATCACTTCTTAAGTAGCCGTTACAAAAGCAGCAGCAAGTCATATGACTGCAGCTATCCACAATAAAGTAAGTCGTAGGTGAGTAGCAATAGTTGTTACATTTGTACCCAAAATGGGTCCTTCTACTCTGCAAGGACGCATCTTAAATAGCGGTTAAACGTTAAGCAGTCATTCATCCGATTTTATCTTTCGGAAAATGGACAGTTTAAGAAAACTAACGTTTGAATTGAATCAGCGATAATTCTATGACCAAAAGCTAAACCCGTTCACTCGTATGTGCACGTCAATGAGAGAGAAATTCCTGTCGCACAAGATGACCATTCAAACTGACAGTTGACAGTTATGCCATCACTAATGCATATCAAGCGGAGCGAACCCATCGTTCCCAAACTAATAATGACCAAATTAGGATTCCCGCATAGTTACGCTAGTGTCTAGAAATCATGAAACTCAGTTTAAAATAAATTATACGCTGACCGGTTCCACTTGTGAATCGTAATTGTTTAGAGGCCATGGACAGCTTCCTTATAAGTGATGAAGATGGAATACAGCTCTTTCGTACGTTAATATCGAAAACAACATTTGGTATGTCCGTTGAACGACAAATGAAAAGATTTCTGAATACGCATGAGAAACTACAGAATGCTTATTAACGGTTTATTGTATAAAATTAGTTGAACGTAAGTTTACATTAAACAAATATTAAGTGTTAAATTGTTCCGTCTATACGTAAGACCGCACTCATCCTTATTAGGGCCAATGCCCGAAATTACTTTTGTAAACAGTTTTAGGTTATTTTCCGGATAATTTAATCCAAAAAAAACTAGTGTGTAAATGCTGATTTAAAAATTAAAAAAATATTATTTACATATTAATTTATATGTATATATTTTAAATATTCATAAAATAAATAAAACAAGTGAGATTTATTTAATATATATATTATGAATTGTTCTGATATATGTATATATTTGAGTATATATTTATATATACGTCATATTTCTACTGAAAGTACACACTGGATTGATTTACTAAAATAATGGTGAGTTATAGCGGTCGCTAATTTACTTGCTATTTTATCTTTATAAGATCATTATATATATATATATATATATATATATATATATAGAGATATATATATATATAGAGAGAGAGATATGTATATATAGATAGATATATAGATATGTGTATATATAAACACATAGATATATGTATGTATATACATATACATATATATATATATACATATATTAAGGCATGTTTTATTAAAGACGACAGAAATCTTCTGTTTAGTGATTCCTTTTTTTATTTTTTCCATTCGTCGAATGATCTTTTTGACGTGTAGATGGAATGAATTGATGAAGGATCCATGTGTTTGACTAACGTTTTCGATTCTCTCCGGAATCATCTTCAGGTCTTTTATGGCAAAAAATGAATAAAAAGCGAGTGAAAGAATGGAATTTCTTAAAAAATACGCCGGCAAACCGTTAGCGTAAAATACGGACGTCTACATTTTAAAATGTGACAAATTGAAACAGTTCTTCGTTTATTTATTAATTTTATTTATTATTCTTATTATTTTTAATTTAAAATAATGGCTGATTTAATTTTGTCTCGTCTAATAATTATGGAGAAGGAAAATGGGGGAGATAGGCAGTAAGTAATTTTAATAAGATGTCCCTATTTTTTAATTGAATTAGGCAACACCGGTTGATATCACTGAACTAGACTAAGCATTTAAAAATAGTTTTACTTGTCTCGTATGAAATGTTATTGATTTTAGGTTGCTGCGTTTTTATGTATACGGCTTCAAGTATTTTTAATTTTTTTAAATTAGTTTCGGAATGTATTATTTTTGTGTTCATTACTAATATCTGTCTCAACTCAGATGTAGGGCAGTTGTGCGTTTGTAGGTGTTTGTATATTGAACTAGTGTTTGCGAGGTGCATAGTGAGGCGGCGGGATAGAGTGGTTGTTGTAAAACCAATGTAGCAATTATTATTTTGGGAGGTACATCCTCCTAAAGGGCATTTAAATTTATAAACTACATTGGTTCTTTCTAGTGTTTTTGGGGTCGGAGAGGGGTTCTTTTTTACTACAAGGTTTTGCGTTGTGAATCTTTTATAATAAATAATTAATTTGATTTTGTTTTCTTTATCTGTTGGAGATATATATCGATGTGTAATATTCTTTATAACTTTTTCTTCTGTATGTAGACACCTTGCTATGGGGAAGTAGCTTTGTCAACCCGCAGTTCCTAGGACGGCCACTTCAGCAAAATCTCTGTATGACTGTCACCAATAAGATGGACGGACACCAGGACGCTGTTCCTTCTCCAGGAGTAATCAAAGATCATGATGGTGATATAAATATATATATATATGTATATATATGAATATATATAAATATATATATATACTTTAAAGAATTCCTTATTGGTTAAATATTAAGTGAATAACTAAATTAGAAACTGTAATTTATTACTGAAATTAGGATTGGGAACATCGTTAGTCTGCTTGCAACAATTGACTTCTACTACTAGTATTATGAGGTAGGGTTGGGTTGAATTTTGTAAATTAAAGTGAACCACTAGTGTGTTGAAATTATGAATAGATTTTAAGAGGGAGCAAATGGAACATTTTAGGAGTAACCGATAATCGGGGAGCGTAGTTTAAAGGTGAGAGAAATGGAATCGATGATAAAAATAATGTCGGTAGAACATAGCGTATAGAGAGTCGATGGAATAAAATACAAGGGAGATAAAAGAAATATTGATGAGTTTGTGCGACGGTTGGCAAATAAATGAAAAAATAGGAATTATCATGTTGAAGAAAAGCGGTTAAGGATTCGTGGAGTTCTCAATTTACATTAAGTGATATCGGTTTATATAGGTATTAAGTGTACAGGAGGGATACGTTATGGTATTGGGATAGTTATTTGTAAGGTTGGAAAATTAAGAATAAAAAATAAACAAATTAATAAATGATATAATTTAAAAATTAGTCTAATATTAGAAAGGGAGGAGTTGGCCGGGAGGATATATATATATATATATATATATATATATATATATATATATATATATATATATATATATATATATGTCTGTGTGAAGGTGTGTAACAGTGCGATGCCAACATTTGAAGGATGAGGTGATACTGATGTGAACGTAATGGATGTGCGTTTGATTGTGTGATATTCGTAAAAAGCTTGATAGAAACTAACTTTCCTTTGTGTCCTCCATTTTGTTTATATTTAGAAAAAAATCGAAAACGACGCACGACTTTCAGTCACAGTCATGAATAATGTCGAGTTAAGTAAACAAGTTAGGGCCAAGTAAACATTCCAGCTGTGTAAGCGAATGCACAATCATGTTTATAACAAAAGCTGAGTAGATTAAAATAGAAAAGAGAACGTGGATATAAAGATTATACGTATTTTCCATGTGTTTGAACTTCCTGGCAGATGCCCGAGTTTTAAATAAATATAAGATCGGTATACATGAAATGTTGTTTACTTGCATTCTCTATCTTGCCCACATACCCTTACATACACACACACACACACACACATATATATATATATATATATATATATATATATATATATATATATATATATATATACAGCTGATTCATAAGTCACTTAGCTATTCAGTTTTGAAATTCTGAAGTTAAAAAAATACGGTAATACAAAACAGAAAGTTTATTCGACAACTTCATACATGGGAGTTTTAAATTAGAGCAAATTTTCAAGATTTTTACCTTCGTTCTGCATGCTTAGCTCCATTCTTTTTTACAAGGAATTTACGACTCTTCGTTGCATATTTGATTGATTATGAAATAAATATATATATATATATAGAAACAAATATATGAACGAAACAATTTAAAATAACAAATAGCAGTAATTAGAGAGTAAGATAACAATTATCAAAAGTTCATAGTATGTTTGGGCTTCATATGCTAATCATTTTAAATAGCTAAGTGAAGTGACTTATGAATCACCCTGTATATATATATATATATATATATATATATATATATATATATATATATATATATATATACATAATAGGGTAGTGCAGTATTAGCGAAGTTCCAGCGAGAGAAAAGTATATATGTAAAGGAGTAAGGCTACCAACATTGTTAAAAAGTCTTTTTTCAACATTTATTCATCATTTTGTTATTTTATCATTTTATATAACGGGTGTCAAGCGGTGGGCCGCTCTCATCAGATATGTACAGCCATTTGAAGAAATGTATTTCGATTTGAAAGAGGGTTGTTTCATTTGAGGAAATGTGTTATTGTTTGCGTTTTTGCGCATGTGTGATTTGCGGGTATGTTGTATGTGTTTTAATATTTGTATACTTTTTATTTTTATTTTTTTATTTATTCTCTGCTTCTCTTATGTTTAAGTACGTCTGTTATTACTCTTATTTTATCAAGCATTTCTATTTCTTGAAGTGCTTGGATTTTATTTTTAGATTTATTATGTTTTATTTTCATAATAATATTTTTTTGTCAAAATATAATTAATAAAAACGTACTTCCTATTGCCCGTAACAAAACATTACATTTAGTATTTACTACTATAGAACCCTTTAACTTATTATTACTAGTACTTCTCCCCACTCGACCAGAGTGTTGGATAGTACAGACTTGGTATATCAGTTTAAATACCCATTAAGAGTATGTGTCCCCGACACTGAAAGAAAACTACGTTGGCTGACTACTACAACTTGTCGAAGAGATTACAATGCATTTATCCTCTAATCAGCATTCTTGCCCACGCTTCCAATTGCGAAAACTCTGAGTAGAAACCACAGCACTATACAAACATACCAATAATAAACACAGCGTGTTCTGCATCAAAACCAAAATAAACAACAATTAACAGAATTAAACTGAAAACTAGTAATAACACACCAAACTGTTTATAGTTCTAACTTTAGTTCAATATCAATAACACAAATCCGTGCATAACTACCCGTAAATATTAGCATGAACATCATATTGTTTACCTTATTCCACTGACAATGGACCTAAATAGGCCTGAAGTACTTCGGCCATCGACACTTATGGCAGATTCATCAGCAAATTCCCCACCGAAACAAAGAGCCTGACTACGCCAAGAGAAATAGGTCCCCACATGGATATCCAGACATAGTTGTCTGTCATATTCAACAACACTTGTATATATTAATACATATGAAGAGTTCGAATGCAAAACACGATAAACGCCATTTTGAAAATCACGAAACTGTCCCTACGAAAAGTGTTGCCTTTCAACACTCGACGACACCCTAAAAAGATGTGTTACATGATAGGATACCGAAAGATTTTTATTTTTAATTTCAATTAAAATCAGCTTTCATTCGCAGTCTAGATTTAATATATTCGTGTTTTTATAGTTTAAGGTCTCAATTAAAACGAATTGGATTTATCGCGAACTCTTCATATATACATATATACATACTATATATTAATATATATATATGAACGCATATATATATATATACGCATACATATATATACGCATATATGTATACGCATACATATATATACGCATATATCTATACGCATACATATATATACGAATATATCTATAAGCATACATATATATACGAATATATGTATACGCATACATATATATACATATATATATGAATATATGTATACGCATACATATATATACATATATATATATATATATATATATATATTAGTAGAGAATGGTAGTTTTCTTAAAGCATTGCTGGGTATAGTAGTAGTAAGTTTTTGTAAAGGCTGTGGGCAATGCAAATTCCGGGTAAGATGCAAGTTGTAAGGAACAAAAACAATAACAATGAATCGAATACAAAATATGCGCTACTATTTATTTGTCCTTTTTTGCTAAAATCTTACATAACAGCAAGAGTGTTTTTAGCTGTTCGTGTGATGTCCGGGTGATTAAAAATCACTATTTAATATTTCGGGAAAAGAGACTTCCCTTTGTCAAAAATAATTAAACCAGAAGAAAAATTTCCCAGACTGTGCAGAGAATCATACAAAACAGGATTCTCTGCACAGACGGAGAAAAAAAAATATTCTGGTTTAATATTATTTATTAAATTGTTGTTAATGACTAACACCTCAATAATATTGAGATGGTAGTTCGACCTGGCACTGTGTAGAACATAAAACCACCCATCGGAATACTTGTCAGAACAACTATTTGTACTTACGAGGTAATTACCGATGGCTAATTTAATGATTTCGTTAAAAGTCGATTAAAAGGCACTACGTTAGGGGTTAAAAAAAAAAAAATTGGGAAGGAGTTCAAAGTTCCCCAAAGATATTAAGCGCTCTTACAAATTCCTTCTGCCGGCACAAGGAAGGTTTTCTAATAGCAATAGAGACAGATTCCAATATTTTCAAATGGTACTTGGGATCTGCTCGATGCAATTTTTATAGCCACTGGCACAGCTAGGGTTTTCAATCAAATGTTGGCCAATAGCAGAGTCCAAAGAATTAGTAGTAGTAGTGCCTTTTAAATTGAATTTTAATCGCTTTAACGTTAATTTTGGCACACTCAATTTCCCCATTTTGCTCTTTCTTTCGACGTTATTATTAATTAAAACTATCGATTTTCTCCTGACGAGATGATAGTCGAAAGGGCCTTAGAGAGATTTCCGCGTATTTTTTAAAAATGTATTTATAAATGTTGTACCTCAAAACATTTATTTATATATATATATATATATATATATATATACATATATATATATATATATATATATATATATATATATATATATATATATATATTGAAGCATGTTTTATATTTCAAGTTATATGTATTACTGTGCTCCAGACAGTGTTTACTTAGTTGGCAGAAAAAAGGTAAGGTGTATTTCTGTGGTAATGTGTCAGTCGAAGTTTCCAAGTTTCTTCTACATAGTAGATACAACATATAAAAGAAGTACTTTCAACAACAGTGCTGGCTAGTTGCTAATATGTTTCGTCATTGTATTCCTTTATTCTCTAATTTAACTTCAATGTTACATACAATATTTCACATCAACCATATATTTTGACAAGACACAGTGGATTCCTGGAAATCATCGATTTAACACCATCAGCTTACTTACTAATTATCCTACCCCATTTTTCTGTGCATGTATTCTTTTAGTTCCCCACAGATCGAACTTTTGTAACATGCATCTCTTGTCGAAGTCTTACTTATCTTTTCATCCAACAATGTGGACAACTCCATGTTTGTTTCTACAGACATCTTCATTATTTACTATGAATGTAAATATTCGTTTCTTTAATAATATATGTATTTAAAAGATGAACCTATTAACAAAATGCCGTTTTCTCTTCCATGAAAGTGATTGTAATTTGTAGCTTAATATCATTAACACTCATATGTATTTTTTATTTACTTATTTAACATCTCGAAATGTAATACTTTATAAAATAATATATTGTGTATGCTTACCGTAAGAATTATTGTATGAAAAATGTTATTCAAATAAACTGAAACAAATAGCACTTTTCCAAATGTATGTTTTATTAGCTTTTTACACTAAATAATGTTTAATAGGTAACGTCGAAATTGTATACCTTAGCAACTCAGATTAGTCTTCGGCAATGCTGCTGCAAAGAATGTTGGGCCCCTTTACCGTGCTAGAAAACATTTCACACCTGACAATATTATATATCTCTACAAGGTCACCATCCGATCTTGCATAGAGTATTCTTGTCACATGTGGGATGTTGCACATCTTACTAGTTGCTCCCTCTTAGAGAATTAAAAAAAAGGCTATCTAATCTAATATGTCTGTCACTATCCACCAGTTCCATCCTCTGTTCTATCGTCGCAATGTTGCATCCTTGTGCTTATTTTACAAGTAATTCAATTAGATGTGCTACGATGAACTTGCTGCTCTAGTGTCACCTCGACGTAAATACACTCGACAACCCGACAATCAGATAAAATTCAATCCATTCAGCGTGGGAAGTTGAAGATGCCGTTAAGTCTTTTACTCCAATTGCTTATTTCCTTAAGCTGCCGACCTTTTTATCTCCATCACTGCTCCCTGTTTATCCGACTGTACCAACATGTAGAAATCTGAAATTAATGTGAACAAGCATCTAGCAGTACAGTTCAAAAGTTATGATGATCCCTAAACTCACCTTAAATTTCAGTAACCATTTACGTCTACATTTGTAACTTGCCTTGTTTAGGGTTAACTAAGTTAAAATAAGGCACGTAGTACCATCTTTTTAATCCTATTATCTTAATATTTTTTAATACCAGTGAAACCATGTGTAAGAATATTATTATAGAAATTATCTCTTGTGAAGTGTATTCATAACATATAATCGTGACGTATTACCCACCCTAGTTGTGAGACGAAAAATTGCCAGCCGAATAAAATCACAAATGATATTAGTGATGAACGCCATCTTCTCTATGTTCGTGGATTTACGGTTTGGCGACTTAAGTCAAAGAGAAGCTTTCTCATCTATGTAAGAACCCTAACAACATCTCATAAAACTACCAGACTAATATGTACATAGGAATCTTCAATTTCTAAGGCGCCCCCTTCTGGTTCAGAAATACCCTGGTTTTAGTGGAAAACACTTCACCGCCTGAAAACGGGAATGGGGCGATTAAGAGTTGTTATGAGTAGATGTGGCTACATAACTGACCAACCCATCTACGAATATAGAGAGAATGGCATCCGATGCAACACTGCTTTGTATGCCCTTTACTGACAAACTGGTGCAGTTTGAAATATATTGCAACAATATAGAAAAAGAAATGCATAAACATTTGGGGACACGCAAACAAAAATACCCTACGTAGGTTTGAATTGAGCTAGTAACAAAATAGCCTCATCCGATTCCATGCAGCTCCGTTTACGCTTAATATTAAAGTCGTGGTCGATTCGAGATTCAAGTAATCCAATCGATTTACCGACTTTTTCTCATAACTAACTGCCGGGAATAGCATTCCTCGAAAAGGGACAGTGACACTTACACCGCCCGAATGTTACAAGATTATCGTCCATTTTCTTCCCTTTGCCATCTCATTATTGCAATCGGACCAAGTAATTGCTCTTCCGACTTCACTTCGGCGTTAATCACTCGTAGACCGACAGAGACGCTGGGAATGAAGGGGTGGACATTGTACGTTTATCCGAGTGGTCAACATGAAGCTAAATAGGTTTTCGAATGTTATTCATCCTAAATAGTACGAAAAAAGGGTCTGAAATTAAAGATGCAATAATATAATGACTATCGCAAAGGGAATTCAGTCGGTAATCTGTGTGTAAATTAGGTTAGTTCTTTTAGTTGTTAATCTTTAAAAGGTTACACACTCCAAAATGAAAATGTCTATATGAGAAATCTCTCTTTTTTCTTTCAATATATATATATATATATATATTAGTTTTACACAGTTTTTTGAGCGGATACTTATGGCGAAAAAGTAGCGTGTTACGTTTTACACCTCTAAAAGCAAGTGTTTCTCTTTTCACTTGAGACGCTGGAGATCACTGTTTTGCCCTTAGGTGAAATTAGTAACGCTATCTATCTTTGACAAGCTCCTGTGACTGACTTTCATTTCAGGTCTGAATAAGAAGACTTATTTCCAAAATGTTACTACGGTTGCTGGTATTATGCTTGGATCATTCTATCGCACCAGAAAGTGTTGTACTCCTGATTATTTTTACTACCTGAATAAAAGTAAGATACTCCCTAAAATTGTATACTGTTGACGGGTATTGTGAAGTGCCGCTCGGACTACTCTTTCCTTGCTTGACAGGTCAAAACACGACTAATCAATCTAGTGGAAGATGGTCTGTCCTGATTCCCTTGAGATACCATTTCTCTGAATATATATCGCTAGCCATTCTCTAATCAATCGTTATGTCCATGATATACGCTCTACAGAGATCTAATCTATGGTTCCCCATTTCAAAAAACTCTTGCAACACGAAATTCTCTTAATATAACCACTGCAAATAATGTTCATTTACTTCCATGCCATACTATAATCGGTGCCTATGAAGTCTACGGACGTGGCTACTTAAGGCAGGATTTTCAAAAATTAATATATTTTCACGTTCCCTCCTCCCCATGTTTAGAATGACTTTCTAAATAATGGCGGGATTATTCCAGCCCGGAACGAAAGCAACATAAGTACCCCAAAACCGAACAGAATTTCAACAGAAAAGTGATACATGTGAACACTTACAATCTGTGGAACACATTGCCACTGGGCTTCATCCTTGATAAATACAACATAGTTGTTTTCAAGTTTTAAATAGTTGTCGAGCCGTTATTGTCAGTAACCAGATTGTGCCCATTCTATTAATCACATTCAAGCATCTCATAACATTGTTCATCAGCTTATTGACAATCTCATTGACTCTTATTTTTTAGTTGTGTTTGGACTTGATTTCTAGTGAGTTATTATTATAGAAAATTAAAGACTATATATTTTTCGAATATATATTTGTGAGTAAGTGTATCTTGAGTATACAAGTTATGTTCGCATTTGAAAGAAACGGATATAACATTGTTACATGAATTACGTCAATCAGAAGTGACAAGTTTCCATTTGACCTGTTCCCTCGTTGTAGTGTGCTGAGGGTCTATTGATCGAAACCGACTTCACACAGCTAAAAATTGGTGACGCCTCAGAATGAATTCGGCTGTCACTGGGATCAAATATTCAGATTCGATTTCTATACAAAACTGAAAATTAAGTGGTTTCCTACTGGGCCGAAAGCCACAAGTAGAAGAAGGGGATAACATTCAATCACACTGGCATTCTAGTAAAGGTTTTTCTTTACTGGTGTATGAAAAAAGTGGTCAGTAAATGGGACATAATGAGTGGAAAATCGATGAGGATAGCCATCAAGATTTAGGAGATGTTATTGACGACCCTAAGATTGTTGTCAGAGACAACATAAATATTAAGATAACACTAAAAAATGGTATTAAATATGAATGTTTCAATGGCATCTACAAAATGGCACAGGCACGACAGAGAATAACAAAAATCATGATAAAACATTCCCAATTTACAAATATCCCGATTATCCAAAAGAGAACTTTCAAGAAATCACCTCACACTTCGAAATAAATAAAACCGGATATACAACATCTAATCTCTAGATCATTGTTTCTCTTCAAATTATGAAAGACAATTGATATCTACTTGTTACTAAATACCTATTAATAAATAAAAAGAGAAGGATTCTAATTCCACTCACAAAAGATTCGCACCAATGTTGTGTCAATGTTTGTACAATTTGTATATAAGACTCAAAGATAGTGATGTAGTATGATACCACTGAAAATCCAAGTTATAGTATATGTTTAATTATTATTTAAATTCGACATTTCATGTTGATTTAGTATTGGTAAACCAATTCGCATGCATTCTATTTGCGGGACTGTATAAAATACGATACTTATTTATCCATAATATTTTAATGTCAGGGCTATTAGAAGTATCATGTAGGTAATTAATAAATAAACACACACACACATATACATATATGTGCATGTATACAGAATAAAATTGATGAAAATAACATTGTACAAATACAATATTTTAAAAACATCAGAAGTTCAAAAGCAAGACTCCTTACTATTAGACTTCTGATGGTTTAATAACAATTACATTCGTACAAGTTATTATTTCTATCGTTCATCTGAAACTCTTGCTCTACTCACTATTATTATTTATAAATCTCATTATGTGTATATATATATTAATATATATATATATATATATATATATATATATATATATAGTCTCGGAAGTTCTTTTAACCTTCAAAACTGAAAAAAAAAATTTACGTTGAAAGATTTTAGTCTAGTAAGTCAATTAATCTACTGCAATTACTATTTTAGTTTACTTCCAAGCATTTACTCTAATATAAATATATTTTTATATATGTATTTTATATAAGGGATCGTCAGTTGTTTACCATGAAAACTGTTTCGGGATTTTAAAAACAACAGTATTTCTTTATCAAGGCATCCCAGCTGTGTTGATCAGACACCACCTCCCTATTTAATAATTATTTTTTAATTTAAAAACTTTACAAATATTTGATTTTGTTTTGCCTCCAGGTTTGTTTTTCTAAAGTATTAAAATATAGTTTCTCCTTACCTGTGTTGTTCCTTTCAAAGTGAGTATTTACTATTTTACAGAACATCTATTGTATAGAGTTAGATGATTCCATTATAATACCCCCCCCTTTTTTCCTCTTCGTTATTTTCTTTGTCTACAAATGTTTTAAAATTAAAAAAATATATTTATAAAAATATTTCATATATACATATATATATATACATTCATTTATTTATTTCATCATGCACTATTTACATATGTTATACATTTTTAGTAGAGTTTTGGATTTCTTTTATCAATTTCTTTTGATTTATTTCATATAATTTAAAAGCGTCAGGATAGCATGTTATTGTCTTATTTAATTGTCTAAATATTTTATTTTTATCTCCACCTTGTTTAAGTATTCTTATTACTAAAGAAGTGACTGGAGGTATAAAATCCATTTACCTTACAGTAACGCGGGCTATTCTTAGAAATTAAGACATTATACTCCCATAAAATATATACATAGGACAGGTACTACTTTTATGCGGCATACGAACGCTATGAAAGGGAAAATAATTTCTTTTATCAAACATTTTATAAATAAATAAATATATATATATATATATATATATATATATATATATATATATATATATATATATATATGAGAAGTTCGAATGCAAAACGCGATAAATCCAATTAGTTTAAATTGAGACATTGAACAGTACAAGGACAAACATATTTAATCTAGATTTTGCCTAAACTCTTATTTCAATTAAAAGTCAACATAAATTATGCCGGTATCATATTAGAAAAACAAAATACATTTGGTATGTAAGACAGTGTTGACATACAACACTTTGTTTTGATTGCTTTGTAATTTTGAAGAAAGGCGTTTATCGCGTTTTGCATTCGAACTTATCACACACACACCCACATACACACACACACACACACATATATATATATATATATATATATATATATATATATATATATATATATATATATATATTAGTGAAACCTCAGCAAATACACCAACACACGTTCATAAATTAATTAAGACAAAGTTTTTTATTTGCATACAATTGTTTGGGCCAATAAATGCTGATCAAATCTTAACTCTCCAGGAAAGAAAAACACGTAAGTGCATTCAGTATTCAGTTGTGGCTATATTTGGTGTTTCTCTATATATTATGTCTGTATACTATTTTATTTTCATATATTCATCTATCGTATCATTCGATCTGGGATTTTACAGTGAAATAACGAACTCTGGTTTGTCCGTACGTTGTGCGTTTTCCAGTAATTGTCTTAATCGTAAGCAATCGATGAAGGTTTCCTCTAAATATTCGCTCAAATAAATGATGAATGTTGTTACTTTAGAACAATG
>OY744523.1:44736099-44748599 GCA_963556195.1 Sepiola atlantica
TTGCTCTAATGCAATACACTAAAAAATAACATTGCGATGGGTGTGTTTTCTGTTTTAGCTATAATGAAAACTATAACAAAGTGGTGAGACCGATTAAGATGCTAGTAATAATTGTTAAACTGTACTTGAAGCATTGTAATTATTTGTTATATCAGTTATAAACATCGAGTTAGAGCAGAATAAATTGTTTTGACTTTTTGTCGAATAAAACCCCGTCCAGCGGAACCTCACAGGTGTGAACTGAGAAAAAGCTGAACGTGATAAGCTCACAGATGTCAATTGACATAAGTGATATATGTCAGTTGAGCAATTTAGGAAACGAGACAGAGTTATTGACAAGACATGTCTGATTCCAAGTAATTGACCAAAGTAGCCATCGACGAATGAGATGGCGTGCTAGCCGAGACAAGACAATAAGGTCCAGGCGATAATGAGTGTTCTTTCCTAAATATATAGAATACTGCGCGGAGCGAGTTCATGAAGCTAGAGTTCAACCGCATTAAGAGAAGCTGGTTTCAGTTTTTTATTTGTTTCAAGAGTGTTAGAGTTAAAGTTGTGCACCTATCCACCACTTCCGGTATCGAGCGGAACGATTTTCTAAAAGCCAGAAAGTAAAGTACTTGTACGAAGACACCCCAATGTCATAACCCAGAAAGAAAAAAACATTTGCCTTGCTACCTGCGTAAAACATGAGCTACTGTATAAACGACATTGTAGAAGCATACATGCCCTTATATTAAATACAAATTAAGAGTGTTGCTGTGTTTTTGAATTATCTCAGATGACTGGCCCCCATTTAATTTGTATTTAAAACATGCACAGGAGTTCAGGTTTTACCTCCCTTGTCGAGCTGAACGAGCCATACACGAAATAGGCGTTGAAGAAGTAATGCCCTGCTGCGAGATCGTTATGATTCCAAGTTGCGGAACCTCTACCAAAATCATTATTTTATTAGCTTGGCATGACCGAGGACGGCTAACATGTTCAGAGCCGCGTCATCAACCGACGTCAACATTAGCACATTTGGACGTGAGATAAGTGTATCAGTCTGTGTGGCCTAGATCAAAACACAAGCATACAGCTCGTGACGCTAGAGTACATTTCTACATAGTATAAATTTTAAATTACAAATGATTCATGCTATTTTGTTTCAGTCAATAACTTCAAAATCTTCAAAAGCAAGCAGAATTTGTCATTCTTAATATTTAATTCTAATCCCTTGAATTCTTTACAACTATCATAAATGCTTCTGATGAAGTACTAACAACGCAGCTTCGTAACATTTATGTACTAAAGAATAGACATATATATATATATATATATATATATATATATATATATATATATATACATATATATATATATATATATATATATAAAGTGTGTGGGTGTGTGTGTGGATAAATTACACGATATATATAAAATAGACGCAGGATGTATAAAAAATACAAAAGAAAACACACATATAAAAATGTCTTGCTGTGTTTAATTTATTTGTCGGTTTGTCTTTTTAATACACACACATATATATATATGTGTGTGTGTGTGTGTGTGTGTGTGTGTCTGTATATTTATAACATAGCATATCCAAGTCGATTATATTGTTCTTGTCAATAATCAATTTTGTAAGTTAGTTTAATGTAGGTACCAACTCTAAATAAATAGGAATTGAAAAAAATAAAAATGATATATAGTAAATTATGATATCATGTTAAGATCGTGTTTTAGTTATTTGAATTGAGTTATATATATATATACATATGAGAAAAAGAAACAATGTTTCAGACAATATGTAAAAATAAAAATGGAATAAAGGATAAGCAATTCAACAACTAACAAAAATAAACTCAAAAACTCATGTTGAATAGTTCTGCCGAGATATTTCGGTCGTTAAAATACGGCCATTTTCAATTGGTTGGTAAACTTTATTTCAAAACGGAAAAAGTTTTCAAATTTATACAAATGAATGCGATTGGAAGAAAATGTCACGTGCAGAGAACAACAAGAAAGGAAGTAGGGACGCGATGGAACGTTATAAAAAGAGCAAGAAAAAGAAGATGAAGAAGAGGAAGCCGAAGAAAGAGAGACCAATCAACCAGTGTCTTTAGAACGTCAGTTGAAGAAGAACAACAAGAAGAACAAAAAGAAGAAGCGAGAGCAGAAGAAAAAAAAGAGTAAAATCGACATTTGACTGTCGAACGCTGCTGCAGAAAAAAAGAGAGAAAAAATCATCAGTGCTTGAATGTCGCCTTAAGAAAGATATGAATAGATAGAAGGTAGGTAATTAGAAAGTGACAGCACTATTCGTCAAGGTTGACGATGGAGTAACATATTCCCAAGATACATATGTTATGTTATTTATTTGTTTTCAATTCATCAGTAGAATTTATCAGCATTGATTTATGTTTGAGTAAAGTACCACCCTCCCCGGGGAGAGTCAGCAGAGAAGGTTTTAAAATATTAGTGTATATACATCAAATATATCTTCTATTATTTGGGTAGTTTTCCCTATTGCCACTTTCATCTTGTTTTGTAGAACCTATTGCAAACTTATGCTATAAACACTTATCGATGAACATATGACCTGGATTATTCGAATAACATTTTATTTTATCGCCGTATGAAAACACCTTATTAACATAAAAAACTGAATTCACGTAAAAGACGATGACGAGAACATATTTATGTTTTGTATACTATATTCTATTTTAAAACAATTTTATTTTAAAATTCATATACTGTTAGTTTTTATCACATAGCGACATCAGCTATTTCTCAATCGTGGCGATGCTATTTGGGAAATTTAATAAGTCAATCAAAATATACCAGAAGACTAAGGTGCACATGTATTGTAATCAAGATAAGTATCGATCCTTACCATTAGACTGATATAAAACAACTCCCAAAAGATTTATTTTAATATACCCATTGTCTTTATTTTCTAAAATCAGATTCGCTAATATAGGTTATTAAGTTTAGTACTCATTTCAAAACGAGGTCGAGCAGACCACACAAATAACATTTGATTATTATATGGTGTCGCTGACTTCCAATACTTTCAGAATTAACATTTCCGAAATTAAATGCGGCATTAGAATTATGGTATCGTCGCTGGAAAAGTTAATCCTATTTATTTTGATTTCTTTAAAAAAAATATTTTGAAAAAATTGTTATACATAAAAAAACACATTTTATAAATAAAATTCAGTCAATATATTTAATAACTATTTAGTTGACAATTACTGTTACGGTAAGAACAACGATATTATTTTGATGTTAAATAATTTAAACAGTAAAAATCTTGATAAATAAGAAAAAGCAGAACCGTTTTGGTATTATTTATTAAAATAACCTTGTATGACTTCCAAAAAATAAAATGCACAATTTTATTAATATTATTGGCAGATTTTTAATATTTAAAAATTAATCAATGAATTAATAATTAATTAATAAATATATAAACTGTACATCATACAAATAGATGAGGAAAATAACCATGTAATTGTCAGAAGTCATTACTAGTATAATAATGTTTTTTGTCGAGTTACGGTTAAGTCAGCGGCTTAAGCGAGTACTGATTTGTTCAAAGCGGTCACTTGAACACGATCAGGGGTAAAGTTAGAGAATATGATTTTAAATCGGCAGTTAAATTAATAAGTGTAGTGAAGTAGTCCAACAGTACAAAGAAGAAGTTAAGTCGAGCTTTGGTTAAGATTACAAGTGTATTGACATAAAAAGGTACAAAGGTCAGGAATCTGACTGGCACTCGGCTAGACAGTTACAATACTCTCCTTTTTCCCCTGGTGATTGTCTACTCGCACTATTTATAGTGAGAACCGGTGTAGTTTCCTCTCTGTCAGAACGGCCGGTTAACAATAAGTCAACGAGATACCCAAATTCTAACTACCTGACGATCTTTGCTATCTTTTAAATGTATATCATTTATTTATTTACGCCATCCTCTACTGATACTGATACTGCTACTACTCTTCTATTTCTCTTCCTACAAATAAATTATCTTATTACTATACTACGAGCAGGTTTCGCCCAATTGGCCCTTCCCCAGCATTAAACATTATCGCAAGCATGAAAAGAAGACGAGTTTATTTTTTCATGATTAAAAAGTCTTTGTATCGAAAGATTTAAAACTAGGGGACAAGAGGGAATAGAACAGACACAACTATACATATTAAAAATAAGAAAGCGTTATCGTATATATAGTCAATGCTAATAGACACTGCCTTTGATGGCAAATACACACTCTCTTTGTTTACAGAAGAATGGACGTTTTACTTGAATGTCGGTCGTCTCTAAGATGTTTAGATGGAATAGTGAGTGAGCATGATTCAGGATGGTAAGGGAATTAATGCTGACATTCATAGCTCCAGGCGTGTCTTTTAAGAAAATAGTCCGTAATTGAACACCTGTATGTGCTATTTAGAACGTATGTTGAACAGTAGGTTCCGTTCCTAATTTTTCTGGGGATGCGTTGATGGCCTCTACTATCAAATCAGAACATCGTCTTACAAAAGTAGTCGGTATTTCAATCACATTTAAAACGGTGATCACATGGTTTTAATGGTCGGGGTTAGCGGTAGGGTTAGGGTTAGGGGTTAGGGAAAATATTAGGGTGATAACACTTCTTTTCGAGAGTACGCCAATAAAGTTTATGTAGAGAACAAAACGCTTACATAATTTTAAACTGTTCAGTTCATTTGCTAGGCGACATTCCCACTTACTGTACGTAAACAAGATAATTGAGTGTAACTCGGGCATTTAGCCAACATATTTGACTTTTTTTTTGGGGGGGGGGTATCTATTTATTTTTAATGAGGCATCTTATCAAATCAACGGGATAGCTATGATTGGGCAAAATTGTCCTAATCGTTTTTATTTATTTGAGAACAAATCATAAGGACTCTGTGTGTTCGCGTCCAAATTATATTTAACTTTCGTTTGCTAGGACAAAATGAATCCCAGCGAGTATATAGTCCTGTAAATGTAGGTGTACGTTAACTGTATGTAAGATAACTTATTTTCGTTACCAATAAGTCGATGAAAACTAAAGTAGAATGGCGCTCTCATACGTATATTTTAATGCTCGTTGTATGCTATTGGGAGAGAACATTACTTTATTTGCCTACATTTGGTTATGGAAAAAGGCAATATACTGTCTACATATTGAAAAAGAATAAATATTAACTAGGTCCAGATAATAATTTCTTCATCATCGAAACCCAAAATATATTCGCGAGTGTCGGTCTTGGAATACACCGTCTATTTACTTACACAATATATCGTTAACACTTAATTCAACGGATGTAGTGGCGCATTTTATCGACTGCACGAATATACATCCAGGAAGAGAAGCGGAAGATTACTGGCTACGATATGAAAAATACAATCTACACAGATATATTATTTCAAAAATACGGACACAGGTAAATAGGTTGGCAATATCGTAGGAGCACATACACTTGTAAGTAACCTGAGACTTTTGAATATAATTTGCAAAATAAAATTTACATTTCGAGCAGTATTTACTATAGTAAGTCAATACTGGTTCTAAGATATTAAATACATATTTTGCAACATTTTGCTCTGATGTCCCTCGGTTATATGGATTATCAAACATTCACATAGCAGACATCTCAGTAAGGTCCATTCTCATGTTTTTAACTTTAAATCATGAACCAAAAAATCGTTTTCACATCGAGCTTGCGATAATAAAAATATAATGATATATATATATATATATATATATATATATATATATATATATATATACATATATATATATATTAAGGTTTTCATTTCTTTTAAAATATTACATTTTATGAAATAAATTAATAATAATAGATACATATGCTATATTATATGTTTTTATGTATTTCTATACCATATCAATGTTATAAAAGGTCGATTTACGTTATTAACTACACTTTTTCTTTAGAAAGCATGCAATAGTATCGGCTAATACCGAGATGTGTTTATAATGATCTTGCGAATTTATTTCTTGCT
The DNA here is from genome assembly GCA_963556195.1 of Sepiola atlantica. Classification (NCBI taxonomy): domain Eukaryota; kingdom Metazoa; phylum Mollusca; class Cephalopoda; order Sepiida; family Sepiolidae; genus Sepiola; species Sepiola atlantica. The sequence goes on from OY744523.1 coordinate 44,742,121, forward strand.
GTTACTAGCCTCACTGCGAATTAAACAAAGCGAGAAGACTAAAAAAACAAGCGATCAAGGCCTTAATTGCAATTATATAAATATATAAATATATATATATATATATATATATATATATATATATATATATAAATAATTATCTATATAAATATACATATATATATATATATATATATATATACGTATGGATATATAAATATATATATTTATATATATGTATATATATGTACATATATATATATATGTATATACATATATCTATACATCTATATGTATATATGTATATTTATATACATATACATATATCTATATATAAATATCATATATATATACATATATCTATATATCTATATAAAAATATTATATATATATATATATACATATATATATATATAAATATTATATATATACATATATCTATATATGTATTTATATACACATATATATATATATATCTGTATATAAATGTATATATATACATATATCTATATATAAATATATATACATACATATAGAAATATATATATATATACATATGTATATGTATATATACATATATCTATATAGATATCTGTATATATATATACATATATATTTATCTGTATATATATATATATACGTATATATGTATATATACATATATCTATATAGATATATGTATATATATATATATCTATATATATGTATATATATGCATTTATATATATGTATGTACATAGCTATATATATATATATATATGTATATGTATGTATATATATGTATGCATATATATATATTTGTATACATATATTTATTTATATATTTGTATATATATATTTGTGTATATATATAAATATATGTATGTATATTAATATATATATATTTATATATATATATGTATTTATATATAAATATATAGATATATATGTATACTATATATATGTATATATATATTTATATATATGTATATATATATATATATATTTATATCTATATATATAGATATCTATATATAGATATATATATATATATTTATATATGTGTATATACATATATATTTATAAGTGGTATATGTATATATACATATATATATATGTATATATATGTATATATCTACATATTTATATATATATATGTATATGTATATATATATATGTATATATCTACATAGTTATATATATATGTATATGTTTATATATGTATATATATACATATTTATATATATATATGTATAAGTATATATATACATGTATATGTATATATATATTTATATGTATATATATATGTATATGTATATATATGTATATTTATATATAGATATACAGATATATGTTTATATTCATATAATATATATATATATATATGTATGTATATATATATGTATATATATATCCATATATATATATGTATGTATATATATATTCATATATATATATGTATGTATATATATATATGTATATATATATCCATATATATATATGTATGTATATATATGCATATATATATATATGTATAAATATATATATATATATATATATATATATATATATATATATATATATAAATGTATTTACAAAACGGTCTTGCACAGGTATTTTAATGTATGAATTAATTACTAATATGCTGGTGTTGACGAACATACTGTTGCACGTATTTTTACCAAGGTAATCTGAGGAATTTCTGACATTTTGGAAAACCAACACGTTTAGTCTCATGAAAATTGTTGATTAGTACAGTGTACCTGTGACAAGAAAGAGAATTACACTTTTCTTTTCCTGGATGTACTCGATCGTGAACTTGTTCGTTGTTTCTTACATTTGTTTAACGCAACCCAGAATGTACGGGCTTGTACTGCCATTGGAACTCTTTTTTGCTACAAATAAAACAAAATCTCATCTAATATTTGGTTCAACGGGCCTTAACCATGAAAATCTTTTAAAAATATCATTATAGTTTTCAACATCTAAACTAATGTAAAATAAAATATATATGCACATATAGGCTTTATTTACCTACCAATACAGGCGTTTCTTTTCTGTTATTCTGATTCCAGGTTTTAATATTGATTGCTTATTATTGGATGAGTGAAAATAAATCCAGGAAAACAAATTAAATGATTAAGATTAAGTTTATTTATGACTTAAATGGTAATGTTAATCGATAAAAATCAAGATAAAAACTTCTGAAACTGATGCATTATAAAGTGTAAAAAATATCAGCGTTAGTACTTAAGTTATGTTGAAAATAAATAGTTCTCTTTTTAAGTTGACTGCAATGGTGTTATTGAAATTGTAACTGGCAGTAATGGTGAATGGTACATTTTGACGATAACGACAACTGTTCCATGGATATGTTTAATTGGTCGAGAACACTGTCAAAATATAATATAATTCAACTATAATACTCTATTTCTGTTTCTATATTTCTATAATCTTAGTTTATGTTATTTATAACAAAATATAGCTTGAATATTAATATCATTAAATGTGCAAGTATGTCACCAGGAGTTGATGAAGAGATCAACATTGACGATCAATGTATTCGAAAAGTTGCAGAATGAACATTTCCTGGCATGCTTGTTCCCAACTGTGCTTCAGATGCATTGCACATGATAGCCATAGCGTCACAGCCGTTTGGCTGTTTAAGAAACGCAATATAAATCTCTAGATGCATGGCCAAACACCCTTAAGGTTATATTGTGTGATACACTTATTCTGCCAATAGCAATATACGGTTAAGTACATGCACTACTGGAGAACAAGAAGTCAGATCCAGCTTTGTGTTTGATACCAAATGTTTCAGGAGAATCTTAAAGGTAACTAGGAATGGCATGCTAAGTAATGCGTCTATACGCGAAACGCTGGGCATTACGGGCACCATAAAATATGTGATTTCGGCAAGGAAACTTCGATGGTTTGGCCATGTTGCTACAGATAGTTAAATAATAAATGCAAGCGAGAAAAAATACTTCTTAAACGCAAGACCAAGAGGATGGTCCAACAGCATCAGGAAACAGTGCGGCATTCCTCTTCAGGCAGCCGAGTAATATGCAATTCGGAGACAGAATTGTGTGTGCAATGCAGCGAGCGGACGTCAAGTCCTGTGCGATTAAAGAATTAAATTAAAGTAAAACAACAAAACTGTTTTACTATTTACCTTCCGTCAAACAAAATTGTATGATTTATTTTACAATTGTGACATATGTAAAGAAACGCATACCCTCCAATAGAAGCAAAAACATATTAAATTAATCAAGTTTTGTATTAGCACATGATAAACGTATTGTATATTACTCATATACTTGTGAATACCACCGAGCCTCTTAAGATCCAGTTTCAGATCTCGGCTTTAACGATACGCTTACGCTTGTTTTCTTTCTATTTGATTACATGTATTTGTTAACATAAATATAATCTTCATTATGGGCGAAGATGGCTAAAGAAAGTTAGTAATTAATAAGTACACCATTCTTATACATTTTTATTTCAATATGTAGTAAAGGAATTATTAACAGTTCGACCTATGACCTACCCTGTATAGACAATAGAAATGTAAACCAGTAATAGCGACATAGTGTGGCAGTTGTAAAAAGTTATATAGCATAAAACAATGCACCGCGATTCATAAGAGAGTAATGTTTTCGCTCAATAATGTGTAGTTTACTTTATTACTGACTTGACAATGTTGTTCCAAGGCAAAGTTATTTAGCAAATCTGCGTTAAGTATGTTGAAAACTCATCTGCGTATCGTCTAGTTTGTTTCACGTCGAGCCGTCTCAAAGGACACACGTATATTCATTAGTGAAACGTATCTTGCAGATACATCTTAGGTTTATTCGAAATACGTCTTTGAAATCAATCTTAATAAACTTGGAGAATTTGTTGCAACCAGTCAATAAAGAAAGTCGAGATAAATAAAAGACTTTTGATAAAGTCAATAGAATCTCTTAATAACGGAAATAAAAAAAAAACGCCTTCGCTGGGTTTAAGATGATGTAGATAATAGTTAACAACATTGTATATTCTTAAAATGCGTTAATTGACTTTTTATACAATACACCACTTTAAGACACTTAACCCATCTCTCATTGACTACTTCATCATGCATGTGTATGAATATCAACTCATACTTTGCACACAACAAAAACTGTAAATATAATGTGTATTCCCCATTTCAAAAGAGGATCGGGCAGGGTTCACTCTGCTCTGTTATCTCCGATCATACTTTTGTGTTCAGCGAATTACTTAGAGATCGAAATAACTGATCTTGTTTTTTTCATCCTGTGTCTCTTATGTACCCATGTTCGCACGTGGTTGACTGTTTGTCGATGTGAATGTGTATTGGCAGCTGATTTTGATAACGGGTTTTTGAGATGATATAGATGGGTGGTTGTGTTGTGTGCGTCTATTTCAAATATCCAATTAACGATTTACTGCTGATAGTTTCTTTGAAAAGGAACTACAAAAATATTCCAGGAAAAGCGATTATAATTTCGGCAATAAACAATTAAAATGTTTGGACTTTTCTCTCGAACCATGAAACCATCCGCTATTCGTAAATAGTCAACTACGTTCTAAGATTTAGTACAGCTCCAACATCTCGGTTGATGTTTTCAGCGTACTCTTTTGTGCCTTAAAAGAAACAAAACAGACTCCGTAATTTTACGGTAGATGATCTGTTTTGTTTCATGGCAATCTTTTACAAATATAAAAAAATCTACTAGTCTTTCTCTTCTCTATTGTAATTGTCATGGCAAAGCTTTAATCAGTCCACAATATCTGATTACCCTTATGGAACCTTTAGATACAGTACTCGTCACTCTACTTCCTCTATAAAAAAGTAGATATTCTTCTTTTGTGTACCGAAAAAGCAAATATAACTCTATGAGCAAAACTTATTTTAAAGGCGCTTCCATCTGATAGATACAACACCACCGCCTTCCACCTGCCTACAACATTGTTGTGTTATAGTTCAACATAAAAAAGTAATTGTCAAGCGTTTCCATATAAAACACATGAATAGCCGACGGTAACCAGGGGCTCTTTTTAGTCAAATCTTGTGAGTTTTTTTCGCCCAATATTTTCAGTTTAATTATCTGATAACAATTAAACAAATATTTTATTCGCTGAGCTGTAATGACCGTTGATAAATCGATATATGCATTTATCAGTACTGCCTGTGAAAATACGTGCCATCATAGGCATAGTTTTAACACCAAAAGTCTAGTTGGATTCAAAGTAGGAAAAGGGTACAAGAGAACCCGGAAATACTAAATTTTTATCCCTAAATTACATAATTCTTTTACCATCATGAACAAATGTTTTCATTAATAACCGAATAGTATACACCGGTAATAGTTTTATCTATCTGCATTCAAGATCGGACGCATTAACAAGAACGCATTTTAAATATCGGCCACTATAATATAAATAGGGGTGGGACGTAATGGGTGAAAATTTCAGATTCATGCGAGTAGTATTCTTTGTGTTCATTTATACATAAATAACACTAGACAATCAAACATTTTAATACTTTTGCAGAATTCAGAAGATGATGGCCGAAATAGCCGTTAGGGCTCCACGGGACTTAAAACCCATCATTTTCCGGTAAAAAAAGTTGTTTCATGCGACATTGCATGTCCTAAAACATCCTCAAACGCTATGAATGGATATAGATAGTAAACTCTGATATAGTACTTTAATTTAGGACCATTTTCGAGCTGTGAAAGGGTTGTCATGGATGTAAAATAGCCCAAAACTAGTGGCCTTCCCATTCTGAATTTTGCAAATTTTTTAAAATGTTTGATTGTTTAGTGTTATTTATATATAAATGAACACAAACAAATACTACTCGCATGAATCTGAAATTTTCACCCATGACGTCCCACCCCTAATATAAACATTCATTCTGAATGACAGCAGCTATTATAATATATCACCTGAAAGGTTTTCACACTTTTGTCAGCGGTATCCTTTAGTAGTGTCGGATAACCAGCATGTAAGCAACAATTCATTATTGCTATGATTTTGGTAGTGGCCGCTCCATCATTTTAAATAATGACTGATGGAGAAGTCAAATGTGTTTTCAAACTTCAGCGGGCGGCACAGATATCCTGTCAATAGCATATCCTCACCTCTGCTAGAAGAAATCCGCAAATACTCTTAGTATATGGACTTCATTTTAAGATTTCTGACTACACAATCCATGATTCGTAAAGTGATTGTATGGTTATAAGTCCGCTGTGCCTGCTTGTCCGGATGCCAATGAATATAGTAATTTCCAATGTTTCAAATAATGGTGGAAAAAATAGAAAGTCGAACCATTATCCCACTAAAAAAATACTAGAGGTTAATCAGAAAGCTGACATGCATGAACATATGAAATCGTGCAAAGTTGTCCACATATAAAAAACGTTATGAAAACTATCTGTTAGTTATGACAAAGTAAAAATAAGAGATAAAGATGAACGATGGAGAATAAAACGTTACTTCCGTTTTAT
>OY744523.1:44756099-44758599 GCA_963556195.1 Sepiola atlantica
CTTACTTGATTAGGCAATACTTCAATACTGTTATGTAATATGTGAGACCGTGTTCCATAATAAAAGCACTTTTATCAAATGGTGGGTGTTTCAAATCTCAATAACACATGGGAATGCCACTATAACGCAGTCAATATTACAATCCGCAGCAAATGGAATAACATTATTACTGATTGTTTTATACATAATTTTTCCTGAATATTTCATATTTGACCAAACTGATGAAGTTTTATATTTGTTTAAATACAATTAACAATTTAAATAAATGTATATATATATATATATATATATATATATATATATATATATATATATATATATATATATATATATATATATATATATATATATTGTGGATGAGGGAAGTAGGGATAGAGGTAACCACTGAGAGCGGTGTTTAAGTAATTTGTTTTTCCTAACATAATCTATTTAATATTTATTTGTAGTTTTTATATACCATTCATATTTTATTTTATTCTAACTATATGCATTTATTTGTTTATCTACTATTTTTTAAACTTATTTTTTTATAAACGGCTACATATGTTTTTGATTTATAACCTGGCAGATTGTGGGTAGGACGCAGTAAATGTAGTAAACAAAATAAATTTCTTTTAAATGACAGAGTGATTCCTGTTTTATTTATCTATAAATACTAGCATTATCTACTTACTCTCAAACTATTTAATGCTGTTATTATTTTAGTAGAATGGTATTAAAATGCAGAGTGTAATTTATTAACGATTCTTTGCTTGTGTTTAACATGGAGACTGTCGGTTTTAGAAAACAGAATTACGTGCCTGTCTCGGTAAATCCCCTTCTCCATATCAAGATTTGTTTAATTCGTCATTGTTTTTTACCTAGTTCTCGCATTAGCTTAAACAATTAAGAAAAGGATGTAAGATGTCACTAGACATAATTTATAGACTGTCATTTGAAATATTTTATGAAGTACTTAACAAACTAGAATATCCTGTTACGATGGGATGAAGATGTCAATTGTGTATGCCCCTTGTATTTTCCTTTCTATCGAGTAAGTAATATGTTATTTAAGTAAAATATGGTTTTATAAATGGTCACTGCTTACAAACAACTGTTTGTAAACATTTTAACAAATTGTTTTTAATATAGAAATGCAACGTATGCTTTGTTTTAACTAACGACATATTTGTAAATATGGTTATTATGTTTAATGTTGTTACACGAAGGAACCACATACGTATTATTTTATTTATATACATCTGCCGTCTGTTATCATAAGCTATGCGAAAAATAATCTGATAATTAAACTGATGAAAAATCCTATTCAAATATTAATGAAATTCATAAAAAGAATAAATAAAACTAGAAAAATATCCATTATTATTATTTTTTATTACATTTTTCGTAAACTACAAAATGAGCACAACACTTTACAGAAATATTACATCGACAATCACACTTAGAGTTTTAGTAAACTGTTGCCTATTCATTCATTAATGTATTGAATTGTTGTATACTCCGACTTATGATCATACTACGCATGTTATTCAATAACTTAAGGAATTTTAATTAAATTGTTTTAAGCATGTGGATTATGAGAATAAAAATATATAATAAAATACAGAAAGCATTTGTTAAATTATTATTGTTGTTATTTACGTTTAAATCAATGAATTTGATATATTTAAATGAAGTAACATCAACAAGAACGCATTGATTATTATATTATTTACTATTTTTAATGTTTACTTTCTTTTACCGCTTAATTAAACAGTGAAAAGTGAAACATTTAAAGAAACACTTTTTAATGAAATCGCCAGAACGAGAAAGTCAATTCGTGATGTGTCTGCGAGCGTGTGTGTGTGTGTGTTTTTTTCTTTCTTCATTTTACTTAATTAAAAATAATAAAATAGTGACGTCAGTCGCTAACGGCGTCGTTATATGGTGTCGCTAACGGGTGAGAGGTAGAGGGCGGGGGAATCAGTCAAGCTGTCCTTCCTTTCAGAACTATTTCATATGCCCATGTATCTGTCAGTGACTGTTGTCAAGCCACGATCTTTCTCTGGTTTACATTACTTCCCTTAGAAAATATTTTAAGGAAGATTTAATAATGTATCCATTTTTATTAAAATATCCTAATTAATTACTGTTAATATCGACAAAAATATTGCATGTATATGGAATACACAGAACGATAAAATGATGAATTAATGCTACAACACATTAATTAATTATTAAGTGTTTAAAATAGTTATGCGAATTAGGCATGGAAAGAGTTATTTTTGTCTTTTTCGCAACGATATATATATATATACTAGATATTTCTACTAAGTTTTGCCCGATAGTTGGTTTAGTTATATCATGTTTTACTTAAACATAATTATTATTGACGAAATTGTATACATGTGAAGTTCAATAATTATTCGAAATGAAGAAAATAACGGTCATTATAATATAGTGTTATTTTTTTACATAAAAAACAATCATTCGCTCAAAATGAATTTCATTACTTATCCAC
>OY744523.1:44773599-44786099 GCA_963556195.1 Sepiola atlantica
ACACTGATTAGCATTTTCATTTGTATAATGTAATTGTATGTTCATCTCTCAAAATCGATAAAAACATGATTAAAATTAACTTTGGAAAATCATCTTTTTTTACCAAAATGACAACGGATAGTGATATACCTGCGGGGATAAAATCAAATCCAATTCTGATAGGACTAGACACTGATGGAACAGTACAATTAATTGATTTGAAGTAAGATTTCGAAAGATTACTAATTAATAAAATACCAAAAAGTATCACGTGCTCACGTATCGCATTCGCTTATTATATTGCCGCATGAGAGAAACAGTTGTCTTCATGGCAGACTATTGATTACATAGCAATTAGTGAAATTTATACGTTCTATAACAGACAGTAAACAAAGTCGGACGTTTAGCAATACGATAAACGTTTCAATTTCTGAGATAAATCGAAAAATATAAGCTGCAACTCAACCGTGAAATAGACTTGTATTAGTTATTTTGTATGTCCACGTAATTGTATCATTTTTAAACATGTTGTCATGTTCATATGCTTAAGGTTTCGTTTCGCCATTATTTGCTTATTTATTGGATGTGCTTGTTAGACTTTTATACATCGACTGTGTCACCATTTCTAGAGGTGAAAAGTATCAGGTAAAACAAAGAGATACACAGTATACTCTGGTGCCCCTCTCGACGTAAATTCACTAGATCACCTCGACAATCAGCTAAATCTCATCCATTCACTGTGGGGGCACCACGATTCCGCAGAACCGTGCACTCCAATAGCTTCTTTCCTCAAGCTGCCAACATCTGGAACTCCCTCACTGCTACCTGTTACCCCGCAAGTACCGTCATGCAACACCCACATTCTCAGTAACCCTTTACAACTACAGTGACTGCATGCCTTGTTTAGGGTTAAATGTGTTAAAAAAGAATTTTAACTAGCTCAATAATTGCCTTTGACATGGTCATGGGCTCGAGTGAATGGGATTCTTACAGTGTACCGTATCTGGTGGTAAGCCCCCAATGCATTACTCCTGTATAAACAGATGTTGATATTGGAATACCGCAACCTTGTCATAACGTCCTTTATGTCTTAAACTATGCTTATGACGTAAGTTTATTAGTACAATAAACACTATTTCAATTACAAAACCGCAACAACTGAAATAACAATTGGAGAAAACCGTGAACATAGGATGAAATATAGGTACGTCATATTTTTTATGTCCTAAATTTATGAACACATAAATAAGTTCGTTAACTTATGAACACAAATATCTGTTTCTGACATTTCAGACGTGGAAATAAAAAAAAATTGCCAGTGCATTTATTTGTCTTTTAAATAAAGACCGCTTTATCTCATATACTGCAATTATTAAAACACCTGAACTTCATTTTTCTAAATCATATACAGAGAACAACTCTACAACAGGCCGGCAATAATTATAAGAGTGACTGAATCTCATTAAATGGAAAATAGAAGACGAACTGATTAGATTCCTACTGAATTACTGTGAGATTGTATATGCAGCAAGAAAGTGTTAGGGCCTTAATGAAAAGACAAAACAGATTTTCAATAACACTGTCACCTTCTGCAAAGAAAACAATTAATATAGAAAATATGAGAATCAAATACAGAAATACAAATTTTCTATCAGAAAAAAGTGCATAACATAACGATATTAGAATGAAATAGGCAACACATACTGTCAGATGCAAACCGATTCAGAAGAATACTGTAGAAATATAGGTTTATTACTGTAGCAGAAAGTGAATCGTAACAGCGGTTGTCTCGCGTTATTATAAATGAACGCGATTTAAAAACAAGAACTCAACAATAACGCCGGACAAAAAGACAGAGGAGATAAAGGAAACGTAAAAAATAGCTCATAAAATAACATTGACATATTGTGAGAGTTACATAATAAACTGGTACATGTACGATAACCAAGCCAGACAAATGTAAATCATTTGTAATAATATTATCTCCGCATCAATAAATCAAACATTAATTTAAATTTAGTAGTTGCGGCTTTTAATTCTGAGAAGGCAATGGAGGTGAGACTAGATATTCTATTTCTCTATTGTTGTAAAGATCGGATTGTTTCCTTTACTTGAACGAATAAACCAGCAAACCAGCAAACTATCATCTTGTGACGTTACTATCCAGAATATATTATCAAACCTAAGGCCGGAAATTAAGAAAAGAATAGGCTATAATGAAAATTACGAAATTATTAACAATATTCATCATTTATTTGAAGAGAATTTCGTTAGTATTAACAGGAAAAGTTCCATGCCTTTTTCCATAGTCCCTAACGTCAAAGAGCGTCGTCGTTGAGTAGGTAAATACTCTATATGTTATAACTTTTCAGTTGTCAGGATAAAACCTGGTGGAGCCTATCTCTTCTAAGGCCACATACATAAACTTGTATTCCCAAATGGTTACCCATTTAGTACCGTGCATTCTCAACGTCGTTTAACTTTGGCGATCTAACGGGAACCGGTGTGTCAACGTGAGTACACCGTATATGCAGTGTTCCAGACGTGTATACCAATAAGCGAAAAAAAAAACAGACACATACGTTAAGAAAGAAAATGCATATCTAATACAGAGATTAGAAGAAATATAATGTCAACGAAGTTAATAAAGCTTCGTATGTTTAAGTCGGCATAATATGCACATCAGTGTAACAATATAGCGTATATTATATTTGGCTGAGACATAGACTAAGGTCGAGTCTTAGAACTAACAATTTGTTGTCGCTCTCTAGCAGATATCTCGCCTGCGGCTAGTAGCTTTTGAACGAAAAATGTAATTGTTTTTAGATTGTTTTTCTTGTAGAGTGCTTGGGCTGTTTTCTCTTACAAAGCTGGTCATTAAATATATATGATTGGCAGACATATCAATTTTAGATAACTATAAATGAAGACACTTACATAAGCAGGCAAGCGATGGTTATCTTGAAACAAACACCTGCATGTAAGTATATGGGTCTACCTGACGTGTACACCATGTATCGTATTGAATTTATTTGAATAGAGCGGCTTATTAATTTTATAATTTCCAGAATGTAAATAACATTATTAATTAAGAAAACAACTATTTACACATAATTACACTCTTAACATTACACGGTTTGGAATTCAAAAACATATTGTATATCCTTCATGTGCTCTCACTGGCTGCAAGCCATCTCTTCCCGACGTCTGCTTGAATTTATTTTTCATAAACGAAACTGAAATAATAAAATAGTTGTTCATTGCTAACTTACATTCTTTTAAACATTGTGAAAGCGTAAGCGACTCATATATATCGTATTTTGTTTTTAATTCATCCCTACACCTTGGGTGTTACAAAACAACATGCTTTTTTATTCAACATATTATTCTATATACGATCGAAAGGAATCCATAAAGTGTACTGCGTGTGTGATACAATAACATATATATATATATATATATATATATATATATATATATATATATATATATATAGAGAGAGAGAGAGAGAGAGAGAGAGAGAGAATATGGAGAATCTCCAACAAATACGGACGTCCACCCAGTAGTGGCCATTATTTCCTTTTATTTTTCCTCCCAATATGTCTACCCTACATCTATCTGTACTGGCATGACATTTTTTCTCTATATTATCATCCTGATGAAGTCTTATAAATAAAGACGAAACGTTGATGTACACATAAAAAACATGCATTTTTCGGCTTTCCGTTTTCATTTTCCAATTACGTCGGATTACCTTCATCCTTCTCTTCCCATTTTATATATATATATATATATATATATATATATATAAATGTATGAGCTTGTAAACGCCCGGATGTCGGCAACTATCTGTTCCTACGTATCGAGAGGGGGATGTGTTGGGATACTGATCTCTAATCGCTGAATGGTACGCCCCACGTAGTCAGCCTCACACTGCCCACGAAAATGGTAAACAACTAACGTGAGGCGTACCATTAAGCGATTAGAGGTCAGAGTTTCTCAACACATCCCCATCTCGAAACGTAGGCACAGACAGTGGCCGACATCCGGGCGTTTACAAGCTCATGAGGCGGCCATCGGCGACCATTTATTGGAGTGCCATTTATGCTCTGAGGGATATTCGGATGAGGCATTTACTGTCTTGCACAGGGCTCGCTCGAAGAATAACCTTAAGATTCTCGAAGCGGTCACCATCAAGCTACGTACACCGTTTCTGTGCAAACAGAAGGAGTATACCAACAGTTTGGAACTGATGGGTACATACTTTTTTTTATTCCACTCATTCGATAATACATGATTTTAATTCGCTTTTCAAACATTCTATTTTAGTCGACGTGAGATCTTGAAAATGTGTCGATTCGAAAGAGTCTCGATTTCACCACCATTTTATTCTCCTCCATTCTATTTTTTTTAATATTGCAACCGCTTTACTAATATAAGAAAGGACTAATTTATTTCTCGCCTTAGTATTATAGGCCTCTCCGTCCTTGGTAATTATAGCTACCTCGCCATTATTATGAAAATCAATATATATATATATATATATATATATATATATATATATATATATATATATGTTTCCTTCCTCTTATCTAATTACTTTCTGGTACCAAAGGTACTTAATCTTTATTTTAATTTATATTTTTTAATGCAACTTTGATTCCTATATAATTTTATTGCTAGCTACCATATTGCAGAATGGTTCTTCGATATAGTGTTTAGATAGTATTATTATTATTTTTATTTTTTTATTATTGTTATAATTAATGCTATTTGATATACAAATTACTATATCATACGGTAGTCTTAAGGTTAATATATTATTATTATTATTTTATCATTATTATTGTATTTTTTATGTATATATTAGTGATATTTTAAGCTGAATTATTTCGACACTTGATTATTGGGGAAATGGTCGTATAATCAATACCATTGGAGAGCCATGAATATTATAACTGTCCTGTTTTTAAATCTCCGAAACAGTTACATGGTAAACAGCTGATGATACCCGTGTTAATATTAGACGCTTAAGGTTTCCTGTTTTTTTTTCACTCTTAGATAATTACCACCCCCTTTTTATTTTATTTTTATTTATTTATTTATTTAAAAGATTTTTTTTTTTTACTTATATTTTTTCATTTATAAATTTTCCAACGAATGTTAAGTCTGCAATATCTTGGATTTAGTTAGTTTGTCCTGGAATTTAAACTGCATTTTACATTTTTTTTTTAATGACTCAAAGCTTCTTTAGACTATATAAATATATATATATATATATATATATATATATATATATATATATATATATATTAACGTAGAGCACCCGCAAACAAGGCAGGCCGCCACTCTAGAAGTAAGGAGATACCGAGAAGAAAGAAAAGGGGAGCAGGTTGGGGGTAAACCTAAATTGGGATCTGCGCAGAGAGATGTGTGTTTACATAATTTTAAATTTATGCATGTCAGTACTGTCGGGTAAACAAGGGGCAGAGAAGGAGTTCCAGATGCCAGCAGCGCAAGGAAATAAGTTATTTGAGTAGAAAGCTATCCGGTATCTGGGGGGCCCACAGTGAATGGATTGGATTTAGTTGATTGTCGAGTTGGTCTAGAGAATTTACGTCGAGGGGGCACCAGAGTAGCCAATTCATCGGAGCATAATCCATTGAAGTATTTGTTAAACAAGCACAATGATGCTACATTGCGACGATGGGACAGGGACTGGTGCTTGGTTGAGAGTGAAAGACCTATTACGGTGGCGACTATTTTTTGGGCCTTATCAAGGAGAGAGAGAGTAGTAGATGATGCAGTCGCCCAGATGTGGCAACAGTACTCCATGCATAGGCGGATGGTTGCTTTGTAGAGATACAGGATAATGTCATGTGTGAGGAGTTTACTAGCATGTAAGAGGGAGCTAATCTTCTTTGCGGCAGCCTTGGCAATGCCCTTCAATGTATTTGTTCCAATTCTTGTTACCTGTGAAGGTTAGGCCGATGAGTTTGAATGATAAACTCTCAGGTAGGGTGTTATTTGCTATGTCAATCGATGGTTGGAGAGGTTTCTTGTAGTTATTGAAGGAAAGGAACTTTGTCTTTGCGGCATTAAAAGTTACCAACAATTTATGACCTCAACCCACTACAGCCTGGAGGTCCTTTTCTAAGGATTCAGCCATTGCCTCGGATATGATTGCGTCTGTTCTGCCAACATGGGGAGAGTAAAGCGTGGTGTCGTCAGCAAATACACCAATCTCAGACTCTATGGCATCAAGGAGATCGTTTATATAGATCAGAAACCACAATGGTCCAAGGATAGATCCCTAGGGTACACCAGCATTTATTGCATGTTGCTTAGATGAACGGCCATCGAGGACAACCTGGATTTTTCGTTTGGTTATGAAGGATCTAATATTATTATGTAATTGACCAGAAACACCGTATGAGCGTATTTTCAGGAGAAGCCCTGTATGCCATACCTTGTCAAAGGCCTTGGATATATCAAGCGCTACTGCCCTAGCTTCACCTGCCTTGTCGAGTGTATGATACATGCGTTCAGAGATGACCGTTAGGATGTCTGCAGTAGATCGTGCTTGTCTAAATCCATACTGGCGGTCAGAAATGAGTTTAGAATTAACTAAGTGCCGTACTAGCGCTAGATTTATTAAGGATTCAAAGATTTTAGCAAAGATCGGCAGCAGACTGATTGGGCGGTAGTTCTGAGGATCGGTTCTATTTTCAGAATTATTGTAGACTAGTACAACAGATGCAATATTCCAGCTATCGGGGAAGCAAGTTTCAGCTAGGCATTTATTGTTGAGGTTAGAGAGGACAGGGGCCAGTTCAGCAGAGCATTTCTTTATTACTATTACAGGTATAAGATCAGAGCCACAAGCTTTGGAGGTTTCAAGGTTTTTTATGATGTCTCTGACCTGGGATGGGGTAATGACCAGGTCATCAAGTGTGGCTTCGGTCCACAATTGGAATTTGGGAAGGGGGTGGTTATTTGAGTCCAAAGTTGAGTTAGAAGTGAACCGCTGGGCAAGTAGTTCAGCCTTATCAGTGGCATTGCAAACTATATCATTGTGGTTTGATAGAGGGGGAATCGTTGATTTACCATTATTCACTACACTATTGTAGATTTTCCAGAAATCAAGAGTACCTAGTTTCTGTGACTAAATGCGTTTTTTTGTTAATTGATTATACCTTCTCTTTGCTTCGCCTATCACGGCCTTGCAATTATTTCTTGACTCTATAAATGTATGTCTATTAGTAGCTGACTTATGGCGACCGAATTTATGGAATGGTTGTTGCCTTTCAGCAATGGCAGCTGCACATTCCGAGGTGAACCATTGGGGAGAGTGGGACATGCTAAAGAATTTCCGCATGGGGACATAGGCTTTAATGGCTGCTTTGAACCATTCAGTTAATTCATTTGCACACTGGTCGGCAGAGAGTGAGAAGGTTTCCCTCTATGGCGCGTCACTGATGCAATCTCTGATTGACTGAAAATCAACCTGCTTGTAGTATCTTGTTGTTTTGAGCAACGGTTCATCAGCGTGTGGACGACTTTTTAGTGTGATATGTATCATTAACCTAATTTGATCAGCATTCCCGAGTGGTCTATGAGCTTTCGTCACACAAGCCTCGGGCATTGAGTTCAAGAAAAGGTCTAGAAGTGAGCCTTGTAGGTCTACTCGATCGGGGATGCGGGTCGGAAAATCGAGTCTGATAGAGGGAGTGGGCTAAGGAGAAATGATACGTAGAGTTGCCGGCTGCGTCAGTAAGGATGGAGAATCACAACCCGTCGCGTTAAAATCCCCAAATACATGTATCTGGGCATTCGAGCAAATTAAGAGTACTCTATGTATGCTGTCAGAGACAGAGTTTAGCAGAGTACAGTCCTGGGTCGACGTGGAACGGTATAAGAAATATAAGTTACTGACACTGTGATGTAAAGTCAATCTAAATCACATGTAGTCTTGCTCATCTGATTCTAACCTATGTTCTCTAGTCAGGGGAGGGTGTTTCGAACATAAACTACTAACCCGTGCATATGTTAGTCAGAGTCTTTACAGTAGAGTGGGAGGTAGTCAGTCATGGCAAAGTGGTGAGAGGCGGGATAGAGATATATGTTTTAATTTGATAAGATACAAAATTGTTCCCACAATAATCTTTTACACTATTTAGTCCAATTTATTTCATTTATTGTATTCTAAAATGTATACAATTTATTTCACGTGAGGTAATTGGTTAATATTGATCCCCAGTAAACCATTTTTACCTATAGAAATAATATTTATCAACACATTTTAATACCTGTTTCGGAGAGACTTCTACGGACCAGAAACCTGTTCTTTAATATTGCATGAAGTATATACAGATATCCACGCACTTGCAATGAGACTGATATGGATTCTGGTGGAAAACATGAATTATACATTGTTCATACAGTTTATTTTTTGTACTTTGATTAATTATTTCCAGTTCCCATGTTGTTAAGGCATCGATATTACAAATTATAAAGTGCAGAGTATAGAAGACAAATAAGTCAACCAACAGACTAAACATTATATATCATATCTGCATCTCAACTGTGGTTCAATGTCAATGTGTTGTTAATGAGATCGATAATATCATACTTTGTTTCATTTGTATAAACTAGTTAATTACAACCTATTAAAAAAGGGTATTATAACTATTCCCGTGTAATTTCTGATATTGGCATTGAACTTATTGATATATCAAAGTATATTATTAACTTTCTTCCCTCGAGGCTTAAACCATTGCGAAATTCCGACACAAGGTAGACGCCAAGACGCTTATAACACACCAGAGAAGATGCCAGCATTGTCCTCATCATCTTTTTCAGAAGGGTCGATATCTAATTATGAATCCACGTCAAGTGAACCATTTTTTTGTTTGAAAGATATAGTAATCTATAAGCGGAATTGTAAGACAATCGCTTTGTATAATTTACCTATTTTTCATACGTATATATATTTTCTTTCATTTTGAATTTCCAATTCGAGTAATCAGTTATTTAATAAATCTGTCTCGTCTCTAACACGTCCATAAATGACAGGTATTCCAGGCGGACTGCGTTTGCGACTGAAATAATAACAAGAGACGCTGCTTTGAAAATATTGTTTCGCGGTCTCAGGCCGCAAAAGAAGTGTTGTTATTTGTATTTCATATATATGTTAGGTATTAGTAATTACAAATAGACAAGATTTATCAGACACAAAATGGTGGGAGAATATGACAATCTAGACGTAATATATATTTTCGATACATTGTAGACATGTCCCCTTTTAATAATACAGAAATAGATAACTGGGGTTGTCTATACGTCAATTTCGATGAATAAACTATCATTCAATTTGAATAGATAGAAAAAGATCTTACTCGCATTACTTGAACTATTACCAAAACAGTTTTATAGATAATATATCTCAACAATGACTTTACATGCGCTTTCATAACACACATAGCGAAACAAATACACATATGTGTACACACACACACATATATATATATATATATATATATATATATATATATATATATATATACATATACCACACTACTGCACAGACAGGATGAACTGGACGTTACCAATTGGCATCTGAATATCAGCCTCTTAAACAAAAACATTTGTATTCCTTAACAATTTTAGTAGTATGCTTTTTCAAACATTCATTTTCAACATAGCAGCTGTTTTTATTTTTGACGTGTTTTTGGACGGTGTCCACATTGATTCTACGCTCTCATCTCAACATACGCATTTTTGTTCTCTATTTTGTTTTATTTTATGTAAAATTATCAAACTTAAATGTTGCCGATAATATTTACAATTACATTGTCGGTTTGTCTCTATCCTCTGATAAAAAATAGTTTATCTGTGAAGATCCATTGATAAATGATATGCAGCTCCTTGCTTTGAACCTATGATGTTCTAATAAATATTGTATATTTACAATTTTTTATTTTAATCCTTTATCCCTTGAATTGATTGCTCTATTCAGTATATTGAGCTTTATATTATAATCATAGACTATTATCAAACAATAATTCAATGATCATTAATTTAATAAAACATTTAAATATATATATATATATATATATATAAAATATATATATATGTATATATATATAAATATATATGTATATATATATATATAAATATATATGTATATATATATATAAATATATATGTATATATATATATAAATATATATGTATATATATATAAATATATATGTATATATATATAAATATATATGTATATATAAATATATATGTATATATAAATATATATGTATATATATATATATATGTATATATAAATATATATGTATATATATATATATATAACATGTTAAAATATTCAATATAAATATATAAATATATATGAGATTTTGTATTAATGCACATAGCATATGTTGGAGTTTATAACGCTACGAACTTATAATACTATTATAAGAGTTACTAGTGCAGCTACGTTGACCAACACCCAACAGCTGGGATGAAGTTGAACAGATATTGAATAACCTACTTATCAATTATGTGTCAAAAAATCAGGGAAAGCGTGCTTGTTTTTATTTCTAATAGAAGTGTAGGAAGTAGCTGTGACTCTTTTATAAATACATATTATTAAAAACAACTATATCTAGCTGCACCAACGTACAGCTAGAGATAGTTGTACATATTTTACTAATAATAACCGTAAAATTGATCTTCATGAAGAGATAGGTGAATTAAAAATTAATATGAACGCATTGCCGCGGGACTACTGCCCTGCAGATTACAACTTGGCCGTCTTCATAGCCAATGTCAACAGATTCCAATCTACAAGCGTCCCCACAAATATTTAGATTTGATTCTGACCATCATTCCATCTAATTAACTCTTATCCTCGAGTGGCATTTGTCCTTGATAATTAATGAATCCTGTTTAGTAAAAAAAGAAAAAAAGAGAAAGATAAAAGATAACATTGGGAAATGGAAAAGGAAACACGCACGTGCCCGTGATAGAATAACACTTAAATGGAAACAAATGATAACAGATTATTTCATAATGACAATACTCGATTATTATAAAAATAAACCTTGAAACATGTTTTCAAATAAAAAAAACAAACTCTTTAATGTTCGGTGTGATTAAAAATCTCTATAGCAGTGTTCACGATGATAGCAATATTAGTATATTCTATTGAATTTATACCTCGGTAAATCGTAATTTCACAGATTAAAAGTTCCTAGAATATATCCTGAGTGGGTACTATCTTAAACACATGCGTGCAACTGTATACCTTGCTGAATATTGCGCCATATATTAATAGTAACAGTTCTGATATATATATTTACTGGGAATATATTGAATACGCAGTGTCAGAAACATCACGGTTTTCCATTTTGCAAGGAATTGCAGCCGTCAGCCACCGTATCCGGATTTGTTGTAGAGACAATTACAGCAGATGGTTGGATGTAAATATTTGTAGGATAATACAAAAAAATATATTTCTGGATACATTAAAAGACGGGGCTTTGCAGATTGTTAGTTTTACGTAGACAATGAAAAACACCAAATCACCCCGAGCTATTTTTATACTATAGTTACTAGTATAAGTGTCGATTAGTATTACGGAAATCATTTTAGAGATAGAGCGGCAGGAGTATAAAGAGAACGTGCTTTTGTTCAAACGAGTTCGATGTAACTAAACCAAAACTATTAGACATCTCCGCTTTCGTTTGATTATTACATGCTTATTTAAGTCTGAAGTGGATATTCTTCAATAAAAGATAAGACAAGCTATAAAAAATAATTGTGTGTGTACTAATCAGTCACCGATTATCAAGGCCCAAAGTTCATAAGTGTCTCAGGTAAATAGTGAGCCAACACATTGGTGGTTTTAGAACGATCATTTAAATTGTGCAGCATCTCATTATTTGACATGATAGCTAATTTACACTGGACTTGAACACTACCACGTTGTAGTTAGCTGAGGATCAGCCCCATACGATTGTGTTTCACCGGCAGGTTATTCTCAGAAATGCTGGTTCATGGTAGTTTCGTTTGACTCCAACTAGAGAGAGGAAGTGTGGAACACTATGTAGAGTGGTTATAGCGATAGAAACCTGTTGGCGGTGAATGATTTACAAAGGGAAACATAGATTTGAGTTCGGGCAAGCACGTGCTATAAAACAAAAACATAATAAAAAGTAGCTACGTTCCGTCTGTTTGTCGTAACTCCTGTATGTATACAATCTTGTGTATTACAAACAATGGGCGAATATATAAATATGCCTACATGTAATTCGAACGCTAGAGCAAGCTGCTATTATTGTGAAACCTGTGTATATTCTCATACATTATTCTCAAAATCACAGATGAGAAATCATTCATATTTTTTCAATGCAATTCCTATATTTGAGCTGTGAAAATAACATTAGGATTCGAAAGGCGTTGTCTATATATCAGTCCAATGTATACCACTATTTTATCAATCGGAAATATGTAACAAACACG
>OY744523.1:44796099-44813599 GCA_963556195.1 Sepiola atlantica
AATTGATATAAACGCAATCAGACGAATTTACATGGATCATTTTTCTTCGTTATGTTTTCTTTAGGGTAGAGATAGGAGTATAGAAAGTGTTTCACACTGGCTATAATTTTAAGAGATGTCTACCATTGGTCCCTTAATAAAATATGATATACCCATGGTATGTTTCACTGTGTTTCTCTTTAATTTTTAATCCAGACATCAGATTTAAAATCCTGTACAGCCGCATTAGATTGCAGTTCTACATGGTACATAAATGTCTATGATGGTCTACCCGACAGAGTTGTTTTCCAATCGATCGCCGTCGAGACGAGTTGAACGACACGTCCTACCGCGTTCCACTTTCTCGACAGTCTTGTTCTGTTAAAGACGTGCCACACCGATACCATCGTGAAATATCGTGAAAACGCCTTGAACCTTCTCTTGGCCTGCCAAGCAAACAGGACATCCACTGAAACTTCCTTATAATTTCCTATTGTTTTCGAAACATGACATTTTACTAAATAATTATTATTTTCCTTTTTTAATCAATAAACCATTATTCGGCGACAATTTGAATATTTATAAAAAAGCAAAGCAATATTTAATTTAAAAAAGAGTAAACTTGTGTGTTGTCACTGCGTAAAAGACAGTTAACTCAAATTGGTTCATGCCTTATAAAAACTAAAAGTCGTTTATAATTTTGATTAAAAAAACAAGTGTATCTCTCTCTCATTCATATATATATATATATATATATATATATATATATATATATCACAATTAAACTATGCAATGTATTTAACAATGTTAATCTTTAATGAGAGATTAAAAACAAAACAACCTCTCCAGCCTTGGACGTAAACTCTATCTTCGTCCTTTTAAGGCGGCCCGAAATTGAAAAAAAATCGTCAAGAATCGTTAAAGTGATGGGTAAGATTAAAAAAAAAAAGTACACATAATTACATCTACTAAAGGAATAGATTTAGTGTTAGGTAAAGCTCTGTTTTTATTTTGGTAAAAACGATATTGTTTCTATTTCGCTTTAATGTTTTACTTCTTATTAGCCCCAGTTGTTAAATAATTAGTTGTTAACTATTCTGGGAGACGTCGTGGCTGTTAAATACAATCCTTAACATGTCTACATTAAAGGCAATAGTTTTGGAATAAAACAAAAAGAAATTGAGGCTAATTTTATTTACAAAACTGTATAACATTCCCACTACTTCATTTGTTTACCGGGTCGATAAGATTTCTCTTGATATATCTATTTTATGCTTGTAAAATGATAATGTGAATGTTCAAAGTATCGTATATTGTACCAGCAAGAATTATATTTTAAAATTAAACATTTCAATATAACAACAATCCGGTTTAGACTTATGCGTAACAGAAAACGAAAATTATATTTCAAATGAAGCTTAACAGATGGAATAGAATTCAATTTATAATAAAAGGGTTACAAACCGATAAAAAGGTTATTTAAAACGTAAGTCTTATATGAGGACAATGGGGGAATAATATTATGGAGATGCATTGCAATATCTTAAATGAGATAGGTTTATTTTAGATATTCGGTTAGTAACGGACGTACTATTTCAAACTATCACAAACCAACCGTGAACAGCCTTTTAGATGTAAGAATTATAATTCAATTCAATAAACGTTAACAATAAGTGAACTAAATATAGAAGATTGCTACAGCATCCATGTAGTAAAACTGGGAAACACATTTACACAGAAGAGTTTAGAGTGGCAGATCACCTGACCAATTGTGTCTCAAATTGTAGCATCGTAGACGCATTGGTATGCCATTCCATAGATCAGGTACTCTGATTAAAAAACGCTATTTGTTAGGTTTCAATCAACATCAGCGGTGAAACCGTTTCAGGTAATGCTCAATCAGACGTCTTTCGTGTGTAAGTTTGCATCAAACTATCTCGGTGTGCAGCAGGGTTACAATTGTAAGATCCCAACATTTATCGTTTCTAATTATAAAGTGAATGTTTCACGAATTAAATCAAATAATAATCCCCACGCGCAAAGAGAAAAACAAAGTTGATTGACAAAGATGCCAGTTTAGATTTACAGGAATTATTCTCATCGATTGTGTGTGTTATCAGACAGTGATGCGATTATAATTTACGAGACTAATGCCACTTAATTTTCTAATATAAAATCGATATTGATTTCGGCAAAGTTGACATTTTTATTTTATTTTTAATCAGCATTATACGATACATTATATGCAATGTTTGCATATATATAGTTTGTATGTTGTACAGTTCAAATGTAAAACGCGATACATTCGATTTATTTAAATTGAGAAAGTAAACTATATAAAGACGAATATTTCAAATCTAAAATTTGATCGTCACTGATATGTTTACGTAATACCAAGTACATTACGTACATTCAAAAAATAGAGTTCAATGTGTAAGTGTGATGGGGTTTAGTACCTTTTGTATCAGGTATTTAATAATTTCAAAATTGGGTTTATCCCGTTTGCATTATATTTTTCATATCTATATGTATAAAACATGTGCTTATTTGTTTCTCTCTTAAAAAAAATACAATATGTACACACACACCTATTGACACCAACCCACATGGCGGTTTCAGTTTGTTGTCTTTCAATTTTTCTGTGTTCTGCTTATGTTTAATTTGGTGTCATGGCTTCGATTTCTCTTGCATTTATTTGATGTATTTTCTGCCAATCTGTTAGTAGATAATACCATGCATTTCAAAATGTTATGGTATGTATTAGATCTAATAGCAATCAACTAGTTGTATACAATACATAGTTAACAATTCATTGAAGTATCATTGGTTTTATTGTGAGGGAGGTAATTATGCCCCAAATTGTACTGCTGTTTAAAAAAATACAATAGTGCAAAGGTAGTTTAACAGTCCTTTGTTGAGTGTTCATAGTCCGTCTCGTTTCGCATTTGTTATTTATAACTACTAGCTACTATAATAATACTAATACTACTACTACTACTACTACCACCACCATCACTACTACTACTACTACTACTACTACTACTACTAATAATAATAATAATGATGATGATAATGATGATGATAATGATTATGAAATAGATGAGGAAACACTCATTAGTGGCAACTCACTGGTAGACGGTGGGTAGAATATAAACACTGAAATATAGGATACCGATCACAACGAAATGACAAAATCTACCGAGAAAAAGAAAATAATTTCAAAACGAGGGCAATACACTCTCTTCTATAATAAATATAATCATGGAAGAAATTAAATAAGCCAGAGTAAATGTGAACTGACTCCTTTCATACATCTTAAGAGATATTAGCACATACCTAAACCACATTAGTTATGCAGAGCCTAAATCAGTGAGTACTAAATACAAGTATACACACACCTACACAATATAATAGCCGTAGCCAACCTTGATTAGAACACATACTTTAAATACAGCTTAAACTTCATAAAGAAGGTAAACCGATAAATAGGATGGAAGAGGTAAGAAAAATATTTTTCAAAAAGAAGAAGGACTAAATCAGAAACATGAAACAATAAAACATTAGATAGCAGCAACATATAGAATATTGAGGCTTATAGATATGAATCGAAACAGCTCAAATATGATATGGCTTTTGAAAACAATGATCACCAGTTTTCTCAAAAGATACATGGAGTAAGAACTGCCCACAAAACCTGTTATACCAAGCTCAGATGATGCTTAAAGAGGTAGAACGTAGATAAAAGAACACCTCCATTGCATGGTTCGACTACAATAACACGTACAACGTACTTTATCTAGCATTAATAATTGAACGCTAAACGAGAACAACATATCTGACAAGATCCTCACTTTTTTTTAAACAATGGGAATATAGTTATTTTAACTGAGAGCTGGGGGATTTAACTTCGCTAAGGTAAGAATACACAGATGCATCTTGTATTGAGAAACCTCTATCCCCATTACTGTGTATCCTAGTGATTAGGCTACTCACCACTATACACAGTATGCAAGATGCATGTGCGCAGGCATAGAACAACTAATAAACAATCTCATATGCATGGGATTTCGGAAGCTATTTGCAAAAAGCAAAAAGCAAAAAGGAAGTCGAAACGCTGATAAACACGACAATGAATTACAAACAGAGCATTAGATAGAATTCGAAATATGGTTGGTAAAGATGAAAAGAGAAACACCGGATACAGTGGAGAGCATGGAACTGTTCAACCAAGAAGATATAAAGGCACTTGGCGAACATGATATCTATAGATCAACATAAATGAAAGAGAATATAGGAACGCTACAGCGGGAAAATACATCTTAGAAAATAAATTATATAGTAGATAATTAGAAAAATATGGATAAACACCTGGACAGTAAAAATAATTCAAAGGCTTCATAAAAGAAAAAAAATTAGGCCTGCTGATCACAAAACCAAGGAACAAATGACCATCCACAAATCACTCCACTCGAAAGTTCATACTGGTCGACTCTACGTAAAATGGGGGAAGAGGGAACGCACTGTTCAGTATAAAACTATGTGTACAAAACAGAAGGAAGAATCGAAATACTATAACCCTCAAAACACAGAAACGCTTATAACCGTAGCAAGAGGCACGGAGAAAATGAAACGAGAAACACAAATTCGAGAAAAGAAAACTGGGAAATAAAACGTCTAGAGTAATTTTTATGAAAATTACACGGAAAGAGATTTACCAAAACAAATAGAGATTGCTAGAAAAAACAGCACAACAGAGAAATAGAATAACTACTGAAAGCACCACATAAACATGTGATTAGAACAAACTATATCAAACATAAAATAGACGAAACCCACGCAAACAGCAAATTTAGACACTGTCGATTAAGAGACGTTCCACTAAAACCGATAATAAGCAACTAGAGAAAACTATTCAAATAAGAATACACAACACACACGACTGTCTTTAACATGGAAACAAATGATGCCGACACAAACCGAAGGCATTAGTGGAAAACGAACATCACACAATTCTTTGGGGCATTTAGAGAAATAAAGATAAAAGCTTCAAAGCAAACATACCGGTTAATTAATGGTTAAGAAGAAGGAAAAAACTACAAAAATCATCGATTTTCTTGTACAAGCAGACAACAGCTTAAAGATGTAGGAGGCATAAAACGAAGTAAATTCTCGTAACTTGCCAAAAAACTAACAGTAATATACAACATGAACACAGTCAATAACTAATACTATAATTTGTAGGAACAGTTACAAAAAAAAACAGGAAACAGTACTTGAATCAGTAAAAGTCAAAGGGAATACTGAGACTATACAACGAACAGCAATGCTTAAGTCTTTATGAACATCCTCGAATGTAGAAACCAACCCACATCAATTACAAACGCGATTCAATAACATCGAACATACAATATAACTAAAATAAAAATATAACAAGAACACTAGTGAACCAATAGGAACGGTAACTGCAAAAAATTCATAATATGAGTTCAATAGTCCCGGCTTATTCAACACAAAATAGTCTTCAAGGCTAATTGAGAATGGACATACCGAGGAAAGAAAAATAATAATCAGACCTCCGCCTGAAGGGAGTTTAAAAGTTTAGCTACCCATATCTCAGAGAAGAGAAACGATCGTCGGCAGCTGGAAATTAATGGTAACCGGATGTTGTGATGACGCAAATTTGTTTGAAATTGTAATAGAAAGTGGGTTGAAGTACAGGAAATCTAGGTGGACTAGTTTTTACTAACACCTCAGTTCACACTGTCTATTGTTACCAGTTAGCAATCACTGATGATGAATTGTGTGAACAATTCAAGTGATGAAACAACAATAATAATAATATTAAACTGCCCCACCCCTCAAAAAGTGATCGCACCAGCTTCGGCTGATACAGCACAAAATAGTCGGTAAAGATTGAGGAAGATGGGTAGAGTGAGGAGGGAGATCACACACCAGACCTACACTGAAAGTATGCAGATACTACTAGGGATTTACGTAGGGTTATTACCACCCAACTCCTATAGGAAACAAGTGGGCGTTATAATCGAGAAATCAATGGTAAGCGGTTGTTGCAATACTGCAATGTTAATTGCAAAAGTTATCGAAAATAAGTGGGGAGTACTGGAAATCTACGGAGGCTTGTTGTAACTCAGAATCAAGAGGACAACCCTGGTTATTATCTATGAGCGCTCGTGAGTAGAACTAATAATATAACTACACAAGGTCATGAGATTCAAGAAGATGGACAAAGTCACCAGCGAAAACACACCAGACCTGTTTAAATATGTCAGGTAGAAATCTTTAACAAGCTTTTTTCAACCTAAATTACACACACCTAACCCTAACACGACCAACCACACGAAGCTGTGATTATTGCACATTTTATGACAGTTGTTATTACTAAGCTACAAGGGAACACTAGCTGGTTTACCAGTGAGCGATTCCAAACAAGTACTAAATTGTATGATAACTCCTAATAAGTAATCATAGTAATGGTAACAGACAGTGTAAACTCTTTATATGATCCACAAAATAAGCCATTATCAAATGCATTTCAACAAATACGTATGAGTGACGATGTAGGTATTAATCTTTGAAATGCCATCTGTTTTCTAATGTGTACAATTTCAATATCATTAATGATATACACATTTTTCATGCGTTTGTAAAAGAAATAGAACCATTATTTTTAAATGCATCGACTACATTTTAAAGACGCTGCCGTTTGCATTCTGCCGTCAGATTTCTAAAATATTTCAACGGCATCGGAATGTGAAACATATTTTTTCAGATTCATTATTCAATTTAACGTTTCATAAATGTGTATCCGATTTAAAACATGTTTTCGTACATGTGATATCAAATACAGTTTGAAACGGCTATGGTTTTATATGACATTCTATAAGCTACTGCTCCTTTAACTTTCTTTTGTAGATCCTAAACTCCGAGTATACTTGTGCGCGTATATACATTGTTTTGCGTCACATATATTACATGATTCCTCAATATGTTCATGATTTAAAAAATTAGAATAGCGTTCGTCTATCTAGATTTGATACACTATACCCACTACATGCAATGAAACGAATTATCGAAAATTTAAAAAAAAACATCGTTCACGCATAGTAATTTTACCAGTATATATGCACCATCATACTAAACCACCGAAATAAAATGACATACAATCTTTGGAGGGCATCTACAATTTCTAGCAAAACATTTTCTTCGTCAGTATCACTCATATATATACATATATATATATAAACATAATGAAACATATATATATATGTATACTTATATATATACATATACATATATATATATATATATGTATACATATATATACATAAATAAACATATATATGTATACATATATATACATAAATAAACATATATATGTATACATATATATACATAAATAAACATATATATGTATACATATATATACATAAATAAACATATATATGTATACATATATATACATATATATATACATATATATATACATATATATACATATATATATACATATATATATACATATATATACATATATATATACATATATATATATATGCATACATATATACATATATATATATATATGCATACATATATATGAATACATATATACATATATATATGCATACATATATATGCATACATATATACATATATATATGCATACATATGTATATACATATATACATATATATATGCATACATATGTATATACATATATACATATATTTATATGCATACATATATATATACATATACATATATGCATACATATATATATACATATATATATATGCATACATATATATATACATATATATATATGCATACATATATATACATATATATGTATACATATATATGTATACATATATATATACATACATATATATACATATATACACATATGTATACATACATATGTATACATATATATACATACATATGTATACATATATATACATACATATATATATATACATACATACATATATATATACATATATATATATATGTATACATATATATATATCCATCCATATATGCATATATATACATATATATATATCCATCCATATATGCATATATATATACATATATATATGCATATATATATATATATGTACATATATATACATGTATACATATGTACACATATATATGTATACATATATATACATATAAATATATATGTACACATATATATACATATATATATATGTGTATACATATATATACATGTATATATGTATACATATATATATATATACATATATATGCATATATATACATATATATGCATACATATACATATATATGCATATATATACATATCTATGCATATATATACATATATATGCATATATATACATATATACATATATATGCATATATATACATATATAGTCATATATATGCATATATATGTATATATACATATATATACATATACACATATATATACATAAATACATATATATATACATATATACATATATATATATACATACATATATACATATATGCATACATATATATATACATATATATGCATACATATATATATGCATACATATATATATACATATATGCATAAATATATATATATACACATATGCATACATATATATATATACGTATATGCATACATATATATATACATATATGCATATATATATATACATATATGCATATATATATACATATATATATACATATATGCATACATATATACATACATATATATATACATATATGCATATATATACATATATATATACATATATGCATACATATATACATATACAAATATGCATACATATCTATATACATATATGCATACATATATACATATGCAAATATGCATACATATAAATATATACAAATATATGCATACATACATATATGTATATACATATATATATATATGTATACATATATATGTATACATATATATATATACATATATATATGTATACATATATATATGTATACATATATATATGCATACATATATATATATATACATATATATGTATACATATATATACATATATATAGATATATATATATACATATATATATGTATACATATATATGTATACATATATATATACATACATATACATACACATATTTCTACATATATATATACATATATGTATGCATATATATACATATATATATATATATATATATGTGCATATATACACCCATATATATACATAGATATTGTTTTAAAGAATTTCAGAGTATTTCAACGATTTACAGGCGTACGTTTTAAAGTAGGTGTTTACATACATAAAAACACATTTAAAAATACGGTTAAAAACACATTTAAACACTGTTGTGTTAGGTAATCGTCAGTGCCAAGTGCAAAAAGCTTAACAAGAAAAAAACAATGACAATACAAATTAGTTATTTCAAAAGTACGCATCAATTCATCAAACCGTTTTTTTTCTTTTTTTGTTACCTGTAATTGCATATAACTGGTAAATTTTATATCGCAATTTACTTTCTAATTAATAATATATTTAGTCATTTTAATTCATATGGCATGATACCTCTTTAATATTAGTTTATCAATGTACATCCCATTTATTTATCCATTACTAGTTTAATAAACACGGGTTTTACTTTCTGTATATATATGCTACACTATAAACTAACCAATTTAATAATCTATATACTACTAAAAGTCTATGGGTCTTGTATGTTTGCAATCAGCTTTCAGCTTTCCGGTTTTCAATATCCGGTTGCGCATGCGTAAATAGCATCGTCTTCCAATCTGTTATTCCAATTCCGTTGAACTCCTTTTATTAACGAACGCATGAAATTTTTCACTCTGGAAATGTTTATATCGCTTTAAATATAAAACAATTACATTTAATTTCATCAAATAGTTTTTTTTGTTTTCTCCACGGCTAAAAACATTCAACGGCAGGACTTTGTATAGTCTGTCGCAGTTTCAAAAAAGCTCCACCCTTTTAAAAAACAAAAACAAACAAACAAAACAACAACAATCATTATTAATATCAATAGCGGCGGTGACGAAACCACCTCCCACTTTTCCTCTCACAGATTTCACCACTCCTACTCCCTCTGTTTTCGTTACGTACGCGAGACAGCCGCTTGTACCCCCTTCCTTTCTCACCTGTTCAGTGCATATTTACCTATAAGTATGGCCAACCACTTATAATTCAGTAACTATAATTTAAAAAAAAAACAATTATAATAAACAGAACGACGCATAGAAATCTATCTATATTCTTTTTTAAACAATTACATTTAATTTCATCAAATAGTTTTTATGTTTTCTCCACAAGTGTCACGCACATACATGAATTCCATAGCTAATATAACAAACTGACCCAACGGGTCACGGGTGGTCTAGTATATCATAAAGGTGATGTGTTATTAATATGATTATATAATATGTGCATTATTGTCTGTATCCTTAATTGCACTTTAAAAGTTAATCTATTCCCACGCTTTCTTTTAAATTAGTGGTTAAAATGACACTTAGTTATTTATTTCTATATCTATTATCTTATTTTTATTCACTTTTATTTTTTTATTAATATTACATCATATGTATGATGATCACACCCAAAACCAGTATGAATATAGGTTAGGGTAATATATCATTCCGTTAAAAAAGATAATTAACTAATAAAAATTAATAATAATAGACAATGTAGTAATGTTGAACATTTGTTTAAATATACTTTAATAAATAAATAAACAGTTTAGTACGTTCTGGTAAGAAGATATATAGATAATAAATAATATTATGTTTTAATATGAAAAAAAACTTAAAACTTAACACTTATTGAATTAATTAAATAAAAAAAGATAAAAATGTAATTATGTTATAAATACCCTTTTTACTAGGTTATATATTGAGAAATAACACAGATTGTATTACTTGTTACTAATAAAGACTTGTAGTAGTATACATATTTGACATATAAACAATAATTGATGGCAACAGAAATATACGAAACAACACATCAACTATGATTTACAATAAGCAGCGCAAAGATGTAAACTGCACATTCAACTGAAATATATTTAAAGAAATAACAAACGTTTTAACCAACATCCTCACCTTAAACCTTTTAACTTTAGGTGGACATATATTTGAAGAAATAGCAAACGTTTAAAACGTTTGTCGAAAAAATATATGAATATATATGAAGGACATTTATACTATTAATATTTATTTTTTATTTAGATACACACAATATATGGAATCAAAATACATAATATAGAAACACATACATATATGAAATGTAATTATATATATATATATATATATATATATGTATATATATATGTGTATATATATGTATATATATATATGTATATATATATATGTATATATATATATATATATGTATATATATATGTATATATATATGTATATATATATATATATGTATATATATATATATATGTATATATATATATATGTATATATATATATATATATATGTATATATATATATATGTATATATATATATATATATATGTATATATATATATATATGTATATATATATATATGTATATATATATATATGTATATATATATATATATATGTATATATATATATATATATATATATATATATATATATATGTATATATATATATATATATATATATATATATGTATATATATATATATATGTATATATATATATGTATATATGTATATATATATATATATATGTATATATATATATATATATGTATATATGTATATATATATATATATATGTATATATATATATATATATGTATATATATATATATATATGTATATATATATATATATATATATATGTATATATATATATATATATGTATATATATATATATATATATATATGTATATATATATATATATATATATATATGTATATATATATATATATATGTATATATATATATATATATATATATGTATATATATATATATATATATATATATATATATTGACTAATTTGTAGTTAGGTTTTTTTCTAGAGTAGTTGTTTTTCTCTCATAACGATACTATATTCTAGACATATTCAGTTATTTTATTGTAACACTGTCAGGATTATATGACATTAGAAATCTATTATCAAAAACCAACGTTGGTGTAAGAATTTCAACAAATATGGTAATTGTTATATACACATCAGTTAAACTTATATAAAAAGCTTAGATTTTAACGGATATATACATATAAGTTTTATGAAACTATCGTTAATGTAATTCTTAATAATTATATTCATTAAATTGCCTTAAGTTTACAAAATAGGGTCTTAGGAAGGCAACACGAATGTGCCGTCTACGAACTACTAGTGGGCTATATCTATTCGATTTGAATAGCATAGTTTCTTCTGTATTAACCGCTTTTTATTTATTTTATTTTTTGATTTTCTTAATAAAATAGTATGTGTGAGTGATAAATAAAATCATAGCGGATTATAGAGGTACTTCATTACGTATATCGAGGAAAAATCTTGACGTTTTCTTGCAAAAGTGAAATTATAAGTCGTCTGTGTCTGTGTATCTGAACAAACATTTGTCTAGAACATTCAGACTTTGTAATTAAAAATGATGTGATTGTATTACGAGAAAGAAACGGCTGTTATTACTTAATTACATCCGATTTTGCTGAGTATATAATAAGTATTGTTAATCTGAATCTCTGGATAGCAACCTACTTTTACCAGTAAGATGCCACAGTTAAACCCTCGTGTGAGAACTTCTTATAAATACTCCTACAACTACTACTACTACTAATAATAATAATCATAATAATAATGATAATGATAATGATAATAATAATCATAATCATAATAATAATAATAATAATAATAATAATAATAATAATAATAATAATAATAATTACGAGATGAAAAAGACATAGGAGAAACAAGAGAAAATAACGACACTCGTACAAAACATCTCCCTCAAGATATATGAAAGAATTTGCTAAAGAAATGTGTACTATTTATTATAAAGACAAAGCACTAACTACATGAAAGCCAACACGTACTTATATTAGTAAAATTATATTACAGTCGAAGCGGTTACTCTCAACTGAGCAGTAATTTAAAAAAATAGACACACAAACCCACAAGTACTCGGGGCCATCTTTAAAGTAAACTGCATCGCAGAAATGAAATAAAAACAATACTCGTTTCGTAAGTTTCAGATGACGCTTAATAAACTGGTTAAAGCTATAATTAAAAGTACTGGATGAAAAAAGAAAACTAAATAGTTTTGTATTAATTAATGCCTAATGACTATTATAACAAACGCACAAAAAAGGAAGTTCACTAAATTCCAATGATTTACTTACTTTTCTATGAACCGAAATTAATCTACATACACCACATATTACAACATATTACGGTAGGTTGCAGTATTCAATAATTCATAATGATCGGTTAATTACGTTTAAGTTGATCTTATGCATACATACTTACAAACACACATACATACACCCTTATATATTAACATATGAATATACCAAACATCATATATATGTATATATATATATATATATATATATATATATATATATATATATATATATATATATATATATATACTTTAAAATATGTAACCATACGTTTACTACTTGGGTCTTACCGAGCATGAGTCATAGATAAACTTGACGTTTATATTAAATATACATATACAGATCTTCGTGTTTCGTATAAGCAGCTGTGCAGGCTGAGCCTTTTGAATGATATTGAATAATATTTAACATTGAAGAAGACACAGTTTTACTTAAATCAAAGCTCTCGTAAAGGCTAACAAATAAACTTATTAAACATTAACCGTCATAAGCATGATCTTAAAAATAAAACATCATTGAGAATTAGTTTTCAACGGTAACATATACAAAATGACGTTTTACTTTGAGATTCTCATGTGATGTAAGCATAGCATATATATATTAACCCACTAGGAGAGATGCCCCCTAAGCGTTTGTTAGGGCAGGTGTCTAGGAGATGGAAAACTCTGATGTATAACCTGAGGGTTATTGCTGACTTTTTCTGTGGCACTCATTTGCACCGATCTTGTGTAATCAACAATTCCAAAAAGTGTGGATGGTCCTACACAAGCCTTCACCACTGAAATCAAATCATTCGTGTGGGTTTTCTAGCAGCTTTTCTAAAATCGACATGAGTATTTCTGGGTCCACTGGCGAGAGAGTAAAGGCGACGGGGATAGGCAAAGGAAATTGATGGAAGTCTCTAGCTGGCGCTCTACACAGTTGCGGCTGGTGGGTGATGGCCGTTTGGCACAAACCTTTGGGCAATTATGCCGTTCGTGTCCTCCACCAGTGACAACGCAGGCCTATCTAGGATCAGCACTGCTTTCCCTATTTCAGGGAGGAGGCGATAAAACGAGCCCTAAACATTGCATGCATTTCTTTGACTTGTCAGCATGCTGCAGCTGTCTAGTTATCCAATACAGCAGTCAGAAAACAAAGACATTTATGACGCTAACCATTGGATCTTGGAGTGTGCGCACATTGCAGGATAGTGATGCGTCACTTGAAAGGAAAACGGCCCTCGTATCAATGGAATTAAGGAAACATGATGTAGATATTGCTGCCCTTAGTGAGACGCGTCTGCCTGGTAACTCACAGCTGTGTGAGGTAAAAGGTGGATACACGTTTTTCTGGGCTGGTAAACCAGAAAACGAACCACGTCAATCTGGCGTGGGGTTTGCAGTGAAGACGGAAATTGCTAGATCACTTCCAACACTCCCACTAAGTCATTCAGATCGCATTTTGACCCTAAGACTTCCACTAAAAAACAACACATTCCCAATATTTATCAGCTGTTATGGCCCTACTATGAATAGTTCAGATCAATGCAAAGCTGATCTTTACAATGATTTGCGTAGCTTAATCTAAAAAATTAAGCATCAGGATAAGGTTGCTTTGATGGGAGACTTCAATGCTCGAGTGGGGCTCAACTTTCAAACATGGGCTGGTATTCTGGGTCACCATGGTCTTGGAAAAATGAAATCAAATGGATTGCGACTCCTGACGTCATGCAAAGAATTTAACTTCAGTGTGACAAACACGTACTTCCAACAAAAGCATTGCCGAAAAACATCATGGATGCACCCCCGATCAAAAGATTGGCATCTCATTGACTACATAATTATCAGAAAGCGCGACCTCAGAGATTTTAAGATAACACGCTCTTTCCATAGTAGCTGTTGTTTATCAGATCATGCGCTTATAGTCGGCAAGACCATCTTCCATTTAGACAAGAGGAGAGTGAAAAAGTATTCTGTTCCAAAACGCCTAAATTTCTGCCTCTAAAACAGGCAGATACACAAAATGAGCTGAAGGAAAATGTTACGGCCGCTATGGCTTCTGTAGAGGTAAATAGTGACGTTTCAAGTTTGTGGGATTCATTGCGCAATGCTGTTTATGACTCGTCTGCTGAGGTTTTGGGCTTCCCTTTGCGGAAACATGAAGACTGGTTTGATGAAAACAACACTGAAGTGCAGAAGCTTATCGACCAAATGCATGTTTGCCACAAAACATGGCTCGAGGACAAAAAGTCCACAGTGAAAAAGAAGGCATATAGAGCTCACAAAGCACACGTTCAGAAGGCACTTAGGGCATTGAAAAAGGCTTGGTGGTCATCCAAGGCTGCGGAACTTCAGGATGCAGCCGACAGGAAGGATTCACAGTCATTTTACTCAGGCCTGAAAGGGGTGTTTGGTCCTCAAATGAATGGTTCTGCCCCAGTTTTTGCTGAGGATGGAGAAACACTGCTAACTGACAAATCTGCTATCCTTAAGCGCTGGAAGCAGCACTTTGAAACTGTCCTTAACTATGCATCGGTGACTGACGAAAACATCATTTCCTCTCTTCCGCAGCATCCCGAAATTCCGTAACTGTCTTTTCCACCTACAGTTCAGGACGTATCTCAAGCTAAAAAACAGCTATCGTCAGAGGCACCGGACAGAGATTGCATCCCCATTGGCGGAAGAGCACTCGAGGAAAAACTGGCCATCTTGTTTGTGGAGATATGGAAAGTTGGCGGAGTCCCACAGGACTTTAAGGATAGTAATGTCAAGCATCTTTATAAGAGCAAGGGAAGCAGGAATTCTTGCGATAATCATCGCGGGATATCTCTGCCTTCTGTTGCAGGTAAAATTCTTGCAAGGTTGATTCTGAACAGGATCATCAGACATCTTATTGATGAGATTTACCCAGAGTCCTAATGTGGTTTTCGCTCTGGTCGAGGTACAATCGACATGGTATTTGGCCTTCGTCAAGTTGCGGAAAAAGTTCGTGAAAAAAATCTGGAACTGTACATTGTTTTTATTGATTTGACAAAAGCATTCGATACGGTCAGCCGCATAGCACTTTGGAAAGTTCTTCATAAGCTTGGAATCCCCAACAACATGCTTGATGTCATAATCTCCTTTCATGAAGGGATGAAAGCACAGGTCGTTTCTAATGGGAAAACCTCAGAGCCTTTTGGAGTAACCAACGGTACGAAACATGGTTGTGTGATGGCACCTGTGCTGTTTGCATTGTTCTTCTCGGTGATGCTTCGGCACGCATTCGCTGATAAAAGCACAGGTGTTAAGTTTCAATCCCGAACCACAGGTGGGCTCTTTAACCATCAGCGTTTTAAAGCCAAAACCTTGGTTCGAGAGGCCATCATTCGGGACCTTCTCTTTGCAGATGATGCTGCCCTGGTCGCGACTTCTTTTGAAGAAGCTCAGAATCTTTTGACAACATTTTCAGGTGCATGTAGAGCTTTCGGTTTAACAATCAGTTTAAAGAAGACTGAGGTGGTCCATCAACCATGCCCTACCCCTAAACAAGTTCAAGGAGTGAAACGAAATCAGCCTGTCCATGAATTTCCATTAGAAAAAACTCAAAGTGGATGGCAGACCAATGAACTATGTCAAAAACTTTACCTACCTAGGTAGCAAAGTTAATTCTGCTGCTTCACTTGATGATAAAATCGTAAACCGAATTGCAAAAGCGGCAAATGCCTTCGGCAAGCTGAAACATCGTCTTTGGAGTAGCAGAGGCATTAAGTTGAAGACAAAAATCAATGTGTATAGGGCTGTAATATTGACAGGTCTTCTCTATGGGCGTGAGGCATGGACACCTTACCGGCATCACATTCGCCAATTGGATGTGTTCCACAGGAGCTGCCTTAGGACCATATGCGGACTTAGTTTGAAGGGCAAAGTCGCTAACACCGATCTTTACAACAGAGGCCATATTGGTGGAATTGAAAGTTTCCTGTTGCAGTCTCAATTGCGATGGGCTGGTCATGTAGCAAGAATGGACGAAGGGAGGATACCTAAAGCACTGATGTACAGTCAGTTAGCTTGTGGTAACAGGAATGTTGGTCGGCCCTTGCTGAGGAACAAAGATACATAGTAAGATGCGTTGACAGCAATTGGAGTATACATATATATATATATAAATATATA
>OY744523.1:44818259-44820759 GCA_963556195.1 Sepiola atlantica
ATACACATATATGTATATATATATGTATATATATACACATATATGTATATATATATGTATATATATACACACATATGTATATATATATGTATATATATACACACATATGTATATATATGTATATATATACACACATATGTATATATATATGTATATATATACACACATATGTATATATATATGTATATATATACACACATATGTATATATATGTATATATATACACACATATGTATATATATGTATATATATACACACATATAGGTATATATATATGTATATATATACACACATATGTATATATATGTATATATATACACACATATGTATATATATGTATATATATACACACATATGTATATATATGTATATATATACACACATATAGGTATATATATATATATACATATATATATATATGGATATATATACATATATATGTATATATACACCTATATGTATATATACCTATATGTATATATATAAATATATGTGTATATACATCTATTTATATATACATATATGTATATATACGTATATATATATACATATGTATATATACGTATATATATATATATACATATATATGTATATATACATATATGTATATATACATATATACGTATATATACATATATGTATACATAGACACATATGTATATATAACTATATACACATATGTATATATAAATATATACATATATGTATGTATAAATATATACACATATATATATGGATATATTAATATATATACACACATGTATATATGTATATATATATATATATATACATATATGAATATATATACATACATGTATATATGTATATATATACATATATGTATATATATATACATATATGTATATATGTATACATATATGTATATATACATATATGTATATATATATGTATACATATATGTATACAAATATACATATAGGTGCATATATACATACATGTATATATGTATATATACATATATGTATATATATACATATATGTATATATGTATACATATATGTATATATACATATACATATATGTATATATACATATATGTATATATGTATACATATATGTATATATATACATATATGTATATATGTATACATATATGTATACATATATACATATATGTGCATATATACATACATGTACATATACATGCATATATATACATATATATGCATATATGCATATATGTATATATGTATACATATATGTATACATATATACATATATGTGCATATATACATACATGTACATATACATGCATATACATACATATATATGCATATATATATACACATATGTACATATATATATGCATATATGTACATATATATATATATACATATATGTATATATATACATATATGTATATATACATATATGTATATATACATATGTGTATATATATACATATATGTATATATATACATAAATGTACATATATATATATCCATATATGTATATATACACATATGTATATATATATACATGTATATATATAATATATGTATATATACATACATATATATATATACATATATGTATATATACATACATATGTATATATATACATATATGTATATATACATACATATGTACATATATACATATATGTATATACATGCATGTGTATATATATGCATATATGTATATATACATACATAGTTATATATATAGGCATATATGTATGTATACATACATATGTATATATACATACATGTATATATACATACATATGTATATATACATACATATGTATATATACATATATGTGTATATACATATATGTATATATATATACATATATGTATATATATACATATATGTATATGTATATACGTATATATATACGTATATATACATATATGTATACGTATATGTGTATATACATATATGTATATATACATATATGTATATATACATATATGTATATATACATATATGTATATATACATATATGTATATACACATATATGTATATACATATATATACACATATGTATATATACATATATGTATATATACATATGTATATATAAATATATACATATATGTATATATATTCATATATACATATATGTATATACATATATATATATGTATATACATACATACATATGTATATATATAAGTATATATATATATATAGTTATATACATACATATATATGTATATATATAGGTATATATATATATGTATATATATGTATATACATACATATATATGTATATATATAGGTATATATATATGTATATATATAGGTATATATATATGTATATATATGTATATATATATGTGTATATATGTATATATACATATACATACGTATGTATATATATATATATGTTTATATATGTGCATATATATATATATACATACGTATGTATATATATATGTTTATATATGTGCATATATATGTATATATATGCATATATATACATATATACATATACATATATGTATATACATTTATATATGTATATATATA